>CM068953.1:71407577-71436325 GCA_035128595.1 Eptatretus atami
TTCCTTCCTGAAAGTCCCTGCAGTGTCCATCTTGTTTACCCAGTGTACCCCACCCTATCCCTTTCCCTTCCACAGATCTCCTAATGTGTCTGTTCCCCACTGGTTTGTCTTTCCCTCTCCTTCCCCTCTTGTCTCCTGCTCCCCTTGTTGTACGTTATGCGTGTTAGCTCTTATACGAGCCTCGACATTGTACACAAAAAATTAAATCACACTTGATCAACATGCGGATGCAAAGAGGGCACATCTCGCACACCAAGATCACGGTATAAAATTTTGTGGTCAAACGGCTCCATTGGTTCTGTCCCACTCTGCCTCCCTCAAGCACTTCTAAGCAGGATCTGTAGTTCTCTGCTTTCACTTTCCTTCCCTTCGATTAGTGTCTATTTTGACACTCGCTGTCCGTCACAGTCTATCGATCAAAGTTAATTCTCAAGTGCTTTTGACATGTACGGGCTGGATTTGTCAAATAGCCTCAGTGCAGAGTGGTTCTTACACGAGCTGTTAAAAGTAGATACTTGTTCCATTTCTTTCAATCTCTGTACATGTATCAGGTGCCTTTGGGTGTTGAAGAGCATTTCACGTCCTCTGTGTCGTGTTTTCCATAAAAAGGTCAATTCCTTTTTTTCACGAATCATCCATGTTATCTTAACGACATTGAAGTTTCCACTTCCCAGTTTGCAGAACATTTTCTTTCCTCTGAGCCTCAGGACGATTAAAACAAACCTGTTTTAGCGAAATAAAAAAACCTTTAAAAACCGCAATAACAAAAAACAGTGCAACCAGTGCAATGCTGTAAATCTGCTGATTGTGCATTTCTTATTTTTTATATATTTTTTTGCATACTTAGTCGAGGCTCGTATAAGAGCTAATGCAGAACATATAACACAGGGAGCAGGAGACAAGAGGCGGTGAGAGAGGGAAGCACAAAACAGTTGGGAACAGAGACATTACGATATTATCTGTGGAAGGGAGAGGGATAGGGTGGGATACATGGGGTAAACAAGATGGATACCACAGGGACTTTCGAGAAGTAAAACAGGGAATTTGAAGGAGGTGGGTTTGGGGTGGGTTAACGGGGGTACAGAATATCGTGGTTTTGGATTGGGGAAAGATATGAGATGGTGGTGAACAGCTGTTTTGAAGACCTGGAGGGAAGAGTGGGATTAAAGAGAGTGTGGGAGTTTGTTCAAGAGGTGGGAAAAAGGACGAATGAAAGAGTGCAGGTGAGCAGTGATTCTTGATTTTAGTACTTACACCAGAAGGGGTTGCTGGCTGACCTTGAGCACCCTGCAGAAATATTAGGGGGACAGAGCACAGACAGAGAAGGTGGTGTGCAAGGCCGGAGAGGAAACGGCAGAAGACAGAAAGACCACCGATCTGCATGCGTTGAGAGAGTGAAAGTCGCAAAGACTCAGCCACATCACGGGAGATACCAATGATCCTAAAAGCCTTGGTTTCCATGACGTGAAGCCGAGCTAGGTGTGAGGCAGGAGCACCACCCCAGAGGGGAGAGCATTACTCCATCGAGGTACTGAAAACATCCATTGCTCAAAGCAATGGATGTTTTAGTTTTTTTTTATCTGGGCTATTGTCCTTTGTCAGCAATATATTCTGAGGCTTCCTGGATAGCTCAGAGATAGCATACTCACCCTTTGAGCTGTCAGGTCTGAGTTTGATTTTCAGCACAACTATAAACTGTGATTGTTGTGCTTCTCCTCCACTCAGAGGGATGTTAAGCAAAGAGTCCAGTCTGCTGGCATTTGTTAGTCGGTGCTAAAGATCCCACGGTGCATTTTGAAAAGTGTTGGCCATTGTGTCAAAGTGTCCTGGAAGAAATGTAATCTACAAAAATCAATGACCAAAATCATTGGGATCTCCCACGGCGAAGCTGAATATCTAAGCCTGTTACTCATACATCACAGGCAGGTTGGGGGCCTCTGAATCTACCACCTCCTTTTTGGTCTTGCACCCTCTGACTTCTCTGGGCTTTTTTCCTCCCAGGTTAACAGTGTGAACACGGTCTGCCAATAACCCTCTTTTTGTTAAACTCCCAAAATCCAGGCTCACCACTCACCTCCACTCATTTGTTCCTCTTTTCTCTCACCTCTGAAACCAACTTCCCCAGTCTTTTCCATCCCATTCCTCCCTCCAGAGCTTCAAAACAGCTGTTTGCCACTACCTCGGGTAGTCACCCCTCATCCATACTCGTAATCTCTTGGACCCCAAATTTCCCCATTCTCAAACTCTCCTTTTTCCTAGGTTATTTGATGTTTGTCCCCTCCCCCTCACCTCTTTTTGGTTGTTCGTTGTTGGTTGATTTGTTCCTTTTCTGTTTCATTCCTGTTTTCACCTCCCTCTTCTTTTTGTGTTTCATACAGCTTGTGTGTAACTTGTCCACCCCTATATGTCCTTCTCCCTCTCCCCTTTATCTCACTGTCAATTCTACTCTGCTCTTGGTGTCCCCCTTTTTCATTTTGTTCCCTTCCATTCTGCTCTAGCTCTTCCACGAGCCTCAATCCTGTATTCCAAAAAATAAAAAAATAAAAAAATTCTCAACGTCTGCTCCATCCAAGAGTACCCTGCCACAGCATGTTACACGCTGTCGGGCAGTTTTGTTAACCTCCGCCATCGAAGATGGACGGAGGTTACTGTTTTCACCCCTGTCTGTTTGTTTGTTTGTTTGTGAACAGTATTACGGAAAAGCTCCTGGACGGATTTCGACGAAACTTGGTGGGGGATTAGGTATGGTCCAAGGATCATGCCATTAGATTTTGGACTTTGTCCAAAGTCCAATATGGCCGCTATGGCGCCATTTTGAAAAAGTATTTGAATTTTTGTTTTTGCATTTCTCCATGTTTTAAGTGATTTCCAACCCCCCCCCAAAAAAATTTGTTAGAGAAAAAAAAAAAAAAATTTTGCAACTTTTTTCAAAAAATTTCGATTTTATTTGAAAAATATTTGAATTTTATTTTTGCATTTCTACATGTTTTAAGTGATTCCAACCCCCCCCCCAAAAAAAAATTTGTTAGAGAAGAAAAAAACTTCGAAATTTTGCAACTTTTTTTTCAAAAAATTTCGATTTTATTTTTTGGGCATTTCTACATGCGCGTCGATCTAGTTTAGTTTATTCAATCGTGGTTCAGTAGAAATCTGATCCGTTTTGACCTACAATGAATAGGATATCAGGTTTACTTAAGTGACCCAGCTGTATTGACGGTGGAGGTTTTGCACTCTACCGAGTGCTCCCCCTCTAGTTTTTAGCCTGTTTTAGCCTGTTTTTAACCAGTGTTTTGTTTTAGTGTTTGAAAATGCTTCGGCACACATCCTGTTTTCCTGAAGGTTTAATTTTTGTTTCTCTACAATTGCGATGATCATGCAAGAGCAAGGTTGAACTGACAATAGAGCAGCGGGGCAACAACTGGGCACAATGAGCAAGGGACTGAACAAACAGGAAAACAAGAGAGAAAGGAGGGGAGGAAATGCTGAAACCAACAAGTAAGAGGGTTTTTGGTTAGAGGAAGGGTTAATGGAGGTAATATAAAGATGATGGGTCAGGATGGGGATGGCATGCGGTGGTGGTGGTGCACTACCTGCTTGTGAAGCCCTTCATTGGGGACGTTCGAACCATAACGGGATTACTGGAAGAACATCTACATCATGCAGAAGTTAGGTAAGGTTGGGTAGCTGGTATTGCAGAGTTTGCTAAAATAGAGTAGACGTGGTAACAAAAAAAAACAAACCCAAACCAGGAGGTCACCAACCGGTCTGCGATGTGAGCACGCATGATTTCCAGGGCAAATGGTTTATAATGACCTCTTACTCTTTACAATGTTTGTGTATAGCTCACCTTAGAAACGACATTGTATTTCAGAATCATTGGTTACGTAACTGCAATGATGACTGCTTTCAAGAGAGGCAAGAGTGATGTACCATCGTTTGTGGCTGATGCTGAGTGCTTAATATGGAAGGCATGCACTCACCTCGCTTCACTGGTCCTTGGTACACATTCGGT
Organism: Eptatretus atami; assembly: GCA_035128595.1. Lineage (NCBI taxonomy): Eukaryota > Metazoa > Chordata > Myxini > Myxiniformes > Myxinidae > Eptatretus > Eptatretus atami. Next base: position 71,411,590 of record CM068953.1, read on the forward strand.
GTATATTTCATCTTTCCACCAGAGGGAAGTGTGACACGGCATTGGAGGATTATTTTCGTGAACGAGGCTTAGTGCTCATAAATTCAAGTCAACACAATGTGCCAGGCACCCACAAGAGAATACATGAGGTAGTTATATTGCTATACTTTGATATTCAAGACGTTGCCATTGTATAATACAGGCTGCTGCAGACGAAATTCCATGATTTTATCTACTTATTCACAAACTAATGATGCAAACACAACAGAGGACATCAGTCAAAGGGTTTCTTTGATTTGATTTCAGGATATGTTCAGTAGGATCACAGTCCGACACGATAGTACGGATTCAGCAGAATTACCTTTGAGATGCTGTCTGGTCTGGGTTCGATTCCAGACCCGACTATGTATGCACTGTGGGATTGGTGCTTTGCTGTTGGGGTGTTACATCATTAAGTGTGCCGTCTCTTGTGCGTACGTAAATCCGGGTGTCTCGTCTGCTGGTGTTGGACGTTAAAGATCCCATGGTGCATTTCATCAACAGCAAGCGAGTTATCGCCGGCGTCCTGAAGAAGTTACAAAAATCACGCCCAAATCAACGTGAGTGCAATGTCAGGCCTGGTCAACCAGTTCGTGAAAGACTTGAGCCAAATTATTTTCCCCCAGCCAACACCACAATAAGTTGGGAATAATTGGGGCACTTAAATAAATAGTAGAGTCCCATCTGATCACCATTCTGATTAAGCAGAGCATGTTTCCAACATCCTGTTGATCAAGGCAGGTACCAGGTGTGCTTTTTTTCAGTGCAGACAATGTCACATTATTTTGGTCTGTTGACATCGCTAGTCAAATGGAAGTACACCTCGTCAGAACTCTATCAACTCCAGAAAACCTCTCACCAAAGTTTTGGCGTTTTTCTTTAGCAACAGCTCTTGGTCTATGGATACCATTTTAATTTTGTGAAGACAAATGTTTGATTCTTCCCTGAGGATGGGAGTGATGGTTGTCATGAAGATTTCCTTACATGAAACAAAACTTTTCACTTCCCTCGTTTCATGGAAATTGCAAGTCTGGTGTTGGTTTTTAAATGGTTAAGGTGGCTGGCTTAAGATCTTAGGGTCTTGAGTTCAAACCCCTGTCACACCGTTGAATTAATACCAGGTAGGTTGACTCAACCTGTCATCCTTCTGAGGTCAACAGAATAAGTACCAGCTAACTAGTAGCGGGGGCACTGCATCAGCGGCACTGCTGGTCCCCCAGAAAATGATGCAGCCAAACAGCCACCTCGGCTGCATCGGAATAATTTTTTTTTAAAGTGGAATCTGTGGGATGACAGGATGATCTGGAGGTATGCAAACTTGCCTCTAAGCTGTCTGTCCTTGTTCGAATCCTGACCCAGCTATAAACTGTCAGTTCTGTGCTTAACAAGCAGGATGATTTATCAATTAGTGTGCTGACCCTTGGAGGGACGTTAAATGGGATCCCATCTGCCAGCATTTGTTGGTGGGCATTAAATATCCCATGGTGTCCTTCGTGAGGAGTAGGTGAGCTATTGCCAGCAGTATTGTCAAATTCCAAATTCATGCCCTAACCAGCAGAAGGAATTGCATCAGTGGCACAGCCACGTCCTCAACCAATGATGCTACCCCGAAGAACGAAGAACAAGTGAAACCTGCAGGTGTGTGTGTGTGTGTGTGTGTCATTGATAGTTCGACAATAATGTATCAGTAATTGGAAGGTCACTGGGTCTTCCATCTGCAAGCATTATTTGGTGGATGTTACAGACCCCACGGTGTCTTTCGAAAAGAGTCGGTGAGTCATTACCGGCATTCTGAACAAATGGCAAATTCCTGCCCAAATGAAGCCCAGTCGAACGTCAGGCCTGACCAATCGGTTGGTGAAAGACTCGAGTCAAAAAACGTTCCCCAGCCAACCCCACAAGAAGGTGGAATCTTAATTACACCCAGGTACCTAACATTTGTATTCAAACAAATACTTTACCCGATCACGATTTGAGATATTTCCACTTTTTCATGGCATAATGCAATCATTTGCATGGGGTTGCACACACGGCCAATAAATCTGTAATCCCGTGGTGGAAGGACAAAGTATTGCAGTTACCATGCCCTCCAGGAGCTAAAATGGAGTGTTTGAGGAGTGGTGGTGATGAATAGCATCAAATGTGGGAATTGAGCCATTAACTGAGTCGTCCACAAAGCAGGTTCTTTGCCAGGTGCCAAAGACTTCCTGACAGATACTCAGAAGCCACATCCTCAAATTTGCACTCTTCAAAACACCAAGCGACACTTCCCATATGCCGGCAACTGCCGTGGGCCGTTTTTGGTGGCACCTGCTTCAATTTCCATCATCTCGCACAATGTAGCGTAGCACACTACCCAGTCTCCCTGCAAAGCTGCATGCAGGCAGCTGCTTCGCGAATAAAACATTTGGTAAAACAAGCACATCCCATGTAAAACACAATGAACTAGAACTGAAACATCACACATAATGCATCAAGCCAACACCAATCCTACCTCTGTTGTCTGGAGCTCATGTTGTTTATATTTTCACACGGCTCATTAAAAAAGGACATGTACGATACCTGTCAGGAAGAGATGGAAAGGTGTTGTCGAAATGAGAAATACAAATTTGGACTGGATGAGTATGTCAGACCTTTCAGGTAATTAAACAAGTAAATTTGGTTCAAGTTTGTGACATACCTTATGAAAATTTCTCCTACCTGCACCAAGTCAAATCAATATGGACAAGGGCCTGGTGTTGGCTTTGCGGTTAAGGTGGCTGGCTTGATATGTAAGGATGTTGAGTTCAAGCCCTTGTATATTTCCGTTGAATTATCACCAGCTGAGTTGACTCAACTTGCCATTCTTCTGAGGTCGGCAAAATGAGTACCAGCTTACTAGCAACAAGGGAATTGTAACAGTGCCACATCCGTGTCCCCAGAAAATGATGCAGCCAAGCAGTTAGAGGCTGCATGTGAATAAATAAATAAATAAATAAATAAGTAAATATGGACATGTTTCTGAATCTATGACTGCTTTAGCGGCCCCATTATTCCCAACTTATTGTGGGGTCAGCCGAGGAATGTTTTCAGCCTAAATATTTCACGAACCGGACGCCCAGGCCTGACGTTCAAGCGAAGGTGGGAGGAAATCGGAATTTGTTCAGGGTGTCGACACCATTTCTGCGAAAGATATCGTGGGATATTTAGTAGCTTCCAACAGTGTTTAACGTCCACCAGCGAGAAGACGGGTCCTCCGGATTGAGGTCCTTCCGACGGATGGGAGATACACACACAGGCTGACATGTCACCTTGCGTGACAAACACCAAGGTGGCAGTTTAGAGCTGGGTCGACATTTCAACCTCAAATAATCACAAATGTTAGATTTCTGTGTGGACAAGGGCATCCACATGGCAAGCACTTTCAGTTATTCCAGTTCGTGCTAATGTGCAATCAAAATAATGCATCAAATTCTGGAAGTGTTCTAGCACACAAAAGGCGATGTTATTTTTAAAACAACACTGACTTATTAAATATCCACAGTCCTTAATCCAGATGAAACATATTGCTTGAAGCTCCAAGTCCCTTCCCAAGGATGACACCTTCCAAAATGTCTATTCTTTGCTGCTACCTGTTCACAAGAGCAGCTTTCATTAATTCCAACTCCATTGCGATTCAAACCCAAACTAGATCAAGTCTGCTACCAGGTGAGTTATCCATACGTTTGCCTCGAAAAACGTAGGGGGAAAGGGTATCAATCATCTCGTTAATTTTTTCAATCTTTTTTGTCTTGTGTTAAATTGAAGCAAATGCTGTTGCACTGCATAACACCTCCAAATATCCTTTGTTGATATACCAACGTGAGACGTCGGAGGGACTTGGGTAAGGGTAAGGTTGGAAATGTTTCACCGCACTCCATTTGCCAATGTTAGAGAAGGCTATAATGGCACAGCAGGATTTTTCGACAATGGAAACAACGTTTTAACATTACCTTAAGAACACAGCAGTGTAGAAGTGCCACTCTTGCCTGACAACTATTATTTTCAGACGCTCGAGTGATATCGGAACAAGGACAGATCTGTTGTAGGTATCAGTTTGAAACTGTCCACATATTCAATGCCTTCAGGATCCACATGATGAGCTTGCTTACTATCCTTACAGGTATTGCTCACTGAAACTTACCTGCATCAGCCTAAATGCTAATTAGATGTTGCTACCTTAAATCCGACTCAGCTCCTTATTGCAGGTGTCCTTGAATTGATCATGGCCATGAATCCTTTCATCATCATCATTTTATTCGACTTCTTATTGTTCTGCCCAAAGCAGCATATGGTAGTCTATTTGCTGGGGATGGGGGACTGTGCTGGTAATGCAGTGCCTCTTGTAAGTTTGGGTAAGAAATTAGAATTTGACCAAGGTGTTGGCTGTAACTCACCTACTCTTTGCGAAGGAGACTGTGAGATCTTTAACATCCACCAACTACGGGACACCCAGTTTAACGTCCATCCCAGAGACAGCCCACACATCGATGCCTCACTCTAGTGGGGCAACTTAGCATAACAATTGTGCATTTTGTGAGGAAAGCACCAAATTTGGCACACTAGGGCCTATCATATTATGAACAGATTTGGATATAGGGCCATCTCAAATTTTTGATGGCAGTGAAAATGGCTGCCACAGCCATCAGCGGCTGAATTTGAGATGGCCCAATATCCAAATTTGTTCATAATATGATAGGCTACCAGTGTACCAAATTTGGTGCTTTCCTCACAAAATGCACAATTGTTATGCTATATTTAGCTAAGTTGCCCCACTACTCTCCCTGTGAAACACAAGGGTGACAGTTAATAGCTGGGCCGACATTCAGACCCAGGCGAGACAGCTCATAGTTCTGCTCGGGAATCCTGCTCGCCCACTTTCATCACATCAAACAATGTACACGCAATTTAATGTGCATTTATTGCACCCAAGAGAACAGAACTTCGAATGTATTTTTGATCCAAACAGCACTAGAATGTTACAGCACCTGCTCATAAAAAATGTGTCGATATTGATTAGAAATGAATGTTTGTTTTTAACTGACTGCAAAGGCTACTTTCAAAAACTTGCAATGATTGATTTCATGCATAATGCAAACCTTTTTGCACGTTGTCATGTTTTTTTTTCAGTTGATTTCACAAAGTGCAATGAAAGAAATAAAGGGACTGTACAAGAAAGTGGGAAATAATACGTGGGTTTGAGAAGATTACAAGATGGAAAGTCCCCTGTTCTGAATATATACAGCACTTGGCTGCTTTTTGCAACATTTACACGGGTAGTGTTGTGCCGCTGATACAGTGGCCCCTAAATGTTAGGAAGTTCCTTTGAGACTTCCTTCCCAGATCAGGTGTCTAAAAGCCAGAATACCATGTTCATTGGAAGTCCAAAAGCAGGCGAGTGTCATGCTGAGAGGCACCATGTGACTGGATCTAATTCTAGGCTGAGCAACCAGTCACGTGACGTGACCTTATAAGCGGTGTGGAGATGGCAATCAAATTTTTCTTTAACGGGTCTTTATTAAATCATCAATTGAATCACCTTTGGCCGATTGAAGAAGCTTCCTGGGAAGCGGGTAAAACATCGCCTGAGACCAGATCTACTCCAGGTCATCATACTAAAATACGTAATTTGGTGTCTATCTGTCTGTCTGACGATTGAAGGTGGTTATGTTTTCACCCCTTTCTGTCTGTTTACTGGCTGTTTGTCTGTGTGTGTGTGTGCAAGATATCTCAAAAAGTTGTGTACGGATCTGGATCAAATTTTGTGGAAAGGTTTCGGTGTGTGACAAGGACAAACTGATTAGATTTTGGTGAAGATCTGGATCCAGATCCGGCTACTATAATTTTTTAAGTGAGTCTTCACCAATGAGATAGGGCTAAACCGATATATAGCACGATATCTCAAAAAGTTGTGGATGTATCGGACGAAACATGGTGGACAAGTTGGGTGTGCGGCAAGGACGAATTGGTTCGATTTTGGTGTAGATCCGAATCCGGATCTGGATCCGAGAATTATTTAATTTTTAAAGTGATTCTTCACCTTTGAGAGATCGGGCCCAAAAAACGGTATAATAATGTATAGCATGATATTACAAAAATGTATTGGACCCGATATGTTCTCGTGGATCAGGCATTATGTGGCGGAGGTATGCGCTCTACCAAGTGCCCTCCGAGTTTTTGACCGTGATGCATTCGGTGGTTATTTATCCAATCTCAATCAAACTTGAGGACGAGGACTAAGGGTCACACCATGGATGTTGTAGCGACTTCATTTGCCCCCCCCTCCCAATGGGGGTTTTCAACCTTGGACGAAATCTGTGTTAAGGTGTATATCTGCGATAAGATGGCTAATTGTGGCGTTTTTCCGAGATCGCTTCTCATAACAAAAGTCATAACAACACAAATGATAATAGCATAATATTAATGTTTTTAAAAACAATATTAATACTAATAATATCTCCTCTCCCCAAGGGGTTTTTCTTCCGTGAACACACGCCCTCTTAACATGTATAAATTGTTTATCATGGCATTCCGTGGAGCACCTCCACCGGAAGTAAAAATATATAGAGATTATAAACCACAAACACATATGATTACCTTTTTAAACAGTCACTTCCTGTTGTTTAACACTAAACTGAAAGAAATTTTGAGGAATCCTGACATCCTTTGCTTATCGCATCCACACCAGACAAATAGACTGAGCCTAGATTTACTGTAATATATATAATATTATATATATATATATATAATATATATATATAATATATATATATATATATATACCCAGAGAGGATAATAACATAACCCAAACTGCTGCTCCTTTCGGGATTGGGTGTGCTTGTTACTTAAATTAGCAGAGTAGATGTAGTTAATTTTTTTTTTTGGTTGGATGCACCTTTTTCTTCTTTTTAAAAGCGTATAATCCTAACCACCCCAATGTCACATAATTTGAATAAACAGGAATACATTCCTGAGTGGGGCTAGTGCGAAATAATTCTAACTCAATCCAGGACTCAAACCCAAAGGACCTCATCCATGATGCGGTGACAGCCCACTGAGCTATTGAATCTTCAGGTATCCTCAGAACTTTCTCACACAAACACTGCAAGCTTTATAATGGCCAACATCTTACATGCCTGCTAAGCAGACCGTGTGTGTGTATGCGAGTGAGTGAGTGAGTGAGAGTGTGTGTGTGTGTGTGTGTGTGTGTGTGTGTGTGTGTGTGTGTGTGTGTGTGTGTGTGTGTGTGTGTAGAGATAAAACTCAACATAGAAATATAATAAACAGGAATAAATTCCTGCATGGAGCTAGTGTGAAAAAATTCTGACTCAACACAGGACTCAAACCAAAGGACTCATCACTTACGCAGTGACAGCCCATTGAGCTATTTAGTCTTTGGATTCATATATATTATATATATATATATATATATATATAATATATATATATATATATATATTATCGTGATGTTATGTGGCACATCAGTCAAAATACAGTATATCATGAGGGCAATCGGTAAAAGGATTGCCGTTCCTTATTGTGGTGTCATTCCTTGTTTGATTGTTGTTTTTGGAATTCCATCCTGACATATTTTTTGATCATCAATTGATGTGGATTATGCTCACAGAAATGAGGATGTTAGAGCACTGAATATACCCGATAAGAAGCCTGTACACTAAAAAAGAAGCTCCAGCAAAAACAGATTATGAAGAGATAGAATGGCTTGGAATTGTGTGAAAGGGGTTACACAGGGGTTAGACAGCATTTTATCCCCTCACTTATTCAATCTGTAAAGTGAGTAGATAATGAGGAAATCATACTTCGATGACATAGAGGCTGGAGTCAGGATTGGAGGAAGATGTATCATCAATTTTGAAGATGTATCAACAATCTTAAGTATGCTGACGATACCACTCTGTTGGCAGAAAGTAAAGAGGTCTTGATCGAACTGCTGAAAGTGTAGAAGAAAAGTGAAAAGGTGGTCTTATTATGAAAGTTATTAAATGCATTAATGAATGAAAGAAACTGTTTTAGCAATGTAAATGTTAACCAAATAAATTAATTAATTCGTTAAATGTATAATAGTCCGGCAGCCAAATGGTGATTTTAGGTTAACCTCGCACTGGAGATCCCACAATGGTTTATTCTTGATTCCGACTCCTGAGACCCTGTACATTGAGAAACTTGCGGGTGCCAACCTGACATCTTTTGGCATTTTGAGAAAATGCCTGTTGCCATGGCAAACACATAATAACAATATAATACCATTCCTTTCACATCATAAAGGCACATAGGGCTGCCAAGGCAGTTTCATTGGCAAGGAGTACAGTCCTGGACAGGTCGCCACTCCAATGAAGGTTACCACCATGGTTATTACTCCAGTACACTGGTACTCATTTCCCTGACCTCGGAAGGATGACAGGCTGTGCCAATCACACCTGGTGTTAATTCAACAATCGACAGGGGCTGGAACTCAGGCCTCTAATGTTTCAAGCCAGGCTCCTTAACCACGAAGCCAACACAAAGCTGTATGGCAAACACACACTGCACATTAATTGCGTATTTTAGAAAGTTGAATATATCTGGACCTACAAATGACATTATTGTATAATTGCAAGTGTCCATTCATATGTTCCTTGATATGGGAAGATAATAGACAACTAGCCAAGGTGATTTGAGGTCAAGGTCATCGAGAAAAATTCATAGTTTCTGCATAAAATATACTTTGAAAACCTTTTTTAAAAGACGAGTTCATCATACATAAGAGAACTTTTATTTTGTCTCTGATGTACTGTACCTGCACCCAATTTGTTTTTGCTTCATTCACAGAAAACGAAAAGCTTCCTCAAAGAGAACCAATGTTCAGTTGCCATCGTAACATACTAATCTTCAACAAGACATATAGTCCAAGCGACATTCATGATATATGTGAACATAATATAGTGATACATTTGCAAAGTGTACACATTGTTCAAGTTGATCTATTTATGGTACTTCACTGGCATGTTTGATAGTATCATGTACAGTGCCTTCAGAAAGTATTCACACCCTTTGACTTTTTTAAATGCTGTTACAGGCTGAACTTAAAATGGATTCAATTCATATTGTTTTGTCACTGATTTACACATAATACCCCACAATGACAAAGTGAAAACATGTATTTAGAAATCTTTACAAATTAAACAAAAATTTAAAGCTGAAATGTCTTGTGTCAATAAGTATTCAACCCCTTTGCGAGGACACTCCAAATTGAGCTCAGGTGCATCCAATTTCCTTTGATCATCCTTGAGATGTCTCTTCAATGTAAATGGAGTCCACCTATGGCCTCGTCAATTGATTGGACATGATTTAGAAAGAAACACACCTTTCTATCTACATAAGATCCTACAGTTGACAGTGCATGTCAAAGCAGAAACTCTACCATGAGGTCCAATGAACTGTCAGTGGAACTCCGAGATAGAATTGTGAGGAGGCATACATCTGGGGAAGGGTATAAAACAATTTATAGAGTGATGAAAGTTCCCAAGAGCACAGTAAGCTCCATCATTAGGAAACGGAAAGAATATGGGACTACCCAGACTCATCCTAGAGCTGGCCGTCTGACCAAACTGAGAAACTGGGAAAGAAGAACCATGATCAGGGAGGTTAGTAAGAACCCAATGACCACTCTGACAGTAATACAGAGTTCCTTGGCTGAGATGGGAGAACCTTCTGGAAGGACAACAGTCTCTGCAACACTTCACAAATCCAGGCTTTATGGGAGAGTGGCCAGACGGAAGCCATTCCTGAGAAAAAGGCACACGACAGCATGCCTGGAGTTTGCAAAAAGGCATGAGAAAGACTGTGAGAGGATGAGGCGAAGGATTATGTGGTTTGATGAGATGAAAATTGAACTCTTTGGCCTGAATGCAAAACGCTACGTCTGGTGGAAACCGAGCACAGTTAATCACCAATCTACCACTGTTCCTACCACGAAGCATGATGATCGTAGCATCATGCTATTTGGATGCTTTTCAGCAGCAGGGACTGGGAGACTTGTAAGGATAGAAGTAACAATGAATGGAGCCAAATACAGGCAAATCCTGAAGGAGAATGTGCTTCAGTGTAAAAGACCTTGGACTGTGGCAAAGATTTACATTCCAACAGGACAATGACCCCAAGCATACAGCCAAAGCAACACTGGAATGGTTTCAGAACAAGTATGTGAAAGCCGTTGAGTGGCCGAGGCAAAGCCCAGACTTGAATCCCATTGAGAATCTGTGAAAACACTTGAAGATTGCTGGTCACTCACACTCCCCATCCAACTTGACATAACTTGAGCAAATCTGCAAGGAAGAATGGGAGAAAACCCCCAAATTCAAATGTGCAAAGCTGATACAGACATACCCAAGATGACTCGAATCTGGAATCTCTGCCAAAGGTGCTTCGAGAAAGTATTGACTCAGGGGGTTGAATACTTATCGACGCAAGATAATTCAGCTTTTCATTTTTCATAAATTTGTTAAAATTTCTTAAAACATGTTAGATAGTTATAGCCCAGGGATTTGGGGCTCACCACGAGAGGAAGTAATTGCAAATGAACCCATGAGTACAATTTGTCAATGTATAGTTATGGTAGGTATAAATTTACCATGAATGGTGCTTAAACTATGTCTTATTGAAGTTATGTATGTATACATGTTATGATGGCAACTAAATATTTATCCTCTTCAAGTAAATGGGTTTTCTGGAGACAAATATGACGAAGAAGGATGAGAAAGACAAATATAAAAGTTCTCTGATGATTTCTCAACTTGTTATAAGGTTTTTATTGCATATTTTATGCAAAACCTGGACATTTTTCACTTCACCTTGAGTTTTCCTCAATAAACTTGACCTCAAATCACCTTGGCTATGAGTTAATTGAATATATTTGTTACGAATTTGGAATTCGATTGCACACAACATACAGGTTCCTTTAGTCAGCTATGTCGATAAGTGCTTGTTCCCTAGATAGCTCACCTTCCATTGTTTAAATGTTCAGAAATTGATTAGATGCGCTGCGATCGATTTAATAGTTAGGGAACGAACAATGGAGACATCCCTCCCCTCTTCTGCGAAGAGGAAGAACCCTGCCGTCCCGTGACTCATGATGTCAACAACTCCCTCCCACCCGTGGTTGAGCGGGGGGGGGATGTATCTTTTCTTTTGTTCAGGGCAGAGTTGGAAGGCAGATTGAGAAGGAGTAGAAGAGTCATTCAGCAGACCATCGGTCCTGCTTGGCTTGCGTGAGGGTTGAGGCCTGCGGAAGCTTTTTGCTTCGGCTGGCTCAGTGAGCTTCGGCTAAGGCTGGCTCGGAGGAGGCTTTTTGGAGGCTTTTTGCTTTGATGGTTCCGTGAGCTTCGGCTTCTGCTTGGCTCGGGAGAGCTTTTTGCTTCAAGCTGCCCTGTTTGGAAGGAAGTTAAGCCGGTCGCTCGGCTCGAGCTGCGAGTGGTGGCTTCTTCTTCTTGGTTCCTGGAGTTCTTTGTTCTCCATTTTGGTTCCCGGCTTGGTGCGACTCATCGACCTCTTCGTGGAGGCGGTTCCTCCGGAAGCGACGCATCGACGGAAGGTTCGCGCCTCACTCACAGCACGTGTTGAAGCGCGGGAGGTGGTTCTCGGGAAGCGACGCATCGACGGGAAGGATCGGCGCATCGACGGGAAGGATCGGCGCCTCGTCTCACCAGCACGTGTTGAGAAGCGCGGGAGGATTCGCGGGAGCTCGGGAAGGATCGCAGCTACGGCGATTGGATCCAGCTCGCTCTCGCTGGAGCCCGGGTCCGAACAACTTGAAGACCACACGAGGTGGAGAGGTTCGAGATAGGTTCTGGGTTTCAGCTCACCTGTCCTCCGAGCTGGAGCTCGTTATTAAAGGCCTCTGCCACCATTTCTTGGGTTGTGGTTGTGCGTACGTGTGTGCGTGGGCCCGTCTAATAAGTAGGAACTGCTGTTAAGTGCAAGTGACTGTACATAATAAGTAGACGGTTGTAGTTCTTTTGTCGTGCTTTTGTTGCTTGTATAATTGCATCGTGCTTTATTATAATAAATATCCTTGTGTGAATGTAAACCTGTTCGTTTGCGTCCATTCCCTCATTGAACTGCCCATCTTGCACTCGAATATAGTTGGTTTTTAAATAGCCGAAAATAGAATCGGGTCCGGCGAGGTCTGCGATAATACCCGCTCGGTTATTCCAGAACGGAACGGACCGCTTAAGCGTTCGTGTCCAAGCAGGCCTTCGCCGAGGTACGGTCCCTCGGTAGGTTACCCGCGCAGCTACTTAGGTGTATCGATATTCGGCGATTGACCCTATTTCGCGCGGGTAGAATACGGACTGGGCCGTGGTGGGATTAAAAACCCACCCGTGACTGGTTCTGGCGTTGTTCCAGAAAGTCACGACTGGATTGTCCGTTCGGTGGGCAAAGCGACCGCTATTGGCTAAACGCGGTCGTTCGCACGCGGCGGCGGGATGAAATCTGCAACAATATCATGGCAAAGAACATATGAATGAACACTTGGATCACTCTCAGATCATTTGTGGGTTCAGAAATATTCATCTTTCGAAGATATGCATTTATTGTATATGGTTGCCATGGCAACGGGCAATTATTCAAAATGCCTAAAGATGTCAGTTTGGCACCTGCCAGTTTCTCAATGTACAGGGTATCCGGAGTCCAAATCAATTAAAAAAACACATTGTGGGACCTTCAGTGCATAGTTCAGTTATTTATAATCCTTCAGTCATATATAAAATCACTCATCTTAGGTCCATCCAGTCTGTTAGAGTAAACCAGAGAATCTCAGATGTGGACTTCTTAGGTGACACTGAGTAATTGCAGCAAACTACAGATCTTCTTCCAAACTAATATAATGAGCTCAATTAAATACATGTCGATCATAAGTTGAATATCTGGTTACCAATTTGTGCAGGTGACATTTTATGTTAAATTAATCATTGCTTGTGACATGCCTTGAAGTTTTAGCAATCATACATTTTAACTCATGGATTTTGGCTTCTTGTTTTTTCAAACGAATCATTAATTTTCTAACTTGGTTTAGCAGAACAACTTGGCAGGTTGCTGTACAGACAATTCTGATTAATTATCCTAATAATGTACCCCGTATCACACATTGCAAACAGAAACAACTCTTTCATCATACACTTTTGTTTTAAATTCACCATTACTTGACGAAATTTCCAATTTTATTACTATTTTATACACAAGGACACACAAGAAACGTTGGCCCAGAAGGATGCCATTCATTTAATGAAATTATGAATAATAATGGTCGGCCCATTATGCCTGCGCTGAACCAGCCCCGGCATCATTAGTTATCCACACACAAGCTACCGACAAGTCCTGTCAATACACCAATACAACTCCATCTTCAATGCATCTAAGTACCTATCATTTGAATACAATAACTTGTAATTTATCCCCCTATAAATACAACCACAAACCATGTTAGCTTTAGCTATGGCTGCTTGGCACTGTGCTGTCTGTCAACCCCTGTATCTGCTTACCCCCTTCATTATCGTAAACATCTCTATCAGATACCTTCATAACTGCCTCCTTTCTAATAGACGAGCACACCACCCGTAGGGTTATTGCATCACCGCCTACAGTGCCACAGCCACACACACACAACACACACACCTGTGGCCAGTTATCTTTTACTGTGAATACACTTACACATGCAATTCTGACATCCCCTCAACCACCCCCCCACCCCACTCCACACCAATTGAAAGTCTTAACTCCCCACCTCAAGCTTCTACATCCCCCTCCAACTCTATCCCATTTTTGCTCCCCCACCAACCTCTTCAAATCATCACCCTCCCTCCCTACCTCATGGCATCAACCCCCTCTCCCCTCTTCCAAATTGCATCTTTGTCATGTTCAGCTTGACACTGATAAAAACTTATGTTGGCATGGGCTTGTCATTGCCCTGCTCTGGAACTGGATGAGGAAGGGGGAGAAGGAAGGGAAAATACAGGGTTGCCATAAAGTCTGGAAACATCATCGAATATATATTATAAATGGTTTATTGCCATTACATTACAATACGTGATATGTTCAATGACATTACATGACATGTTCAATGTGTTGTCCCTTATTAGAAATGCACAGTTCAATGCACTGTGAAAAATTGCAATAAATTCGGTGCATTAATGGAGCATTTCCATCAATCCCTGCACATGCATCCGTGATGCGTTGCCTCAGATGATTCGTGTCTGATTTTCACTGAATAATCCTGCGCGTTCAGCATATCCCAGAAGATGGAATCAAGGGGGTTCAGATCTGGTAAGCATGCAGCCCACTCCACAGGGTCACATCGTCCAATCCAGTTCGGGAAATTATCATCCAACCATTCCCTCACCACTCTGGTGTAACGGGGTGGTTATGACATAATATTGTCGATGTTTCCAGACTTTATGGCCACACTGTATACAGGGAAAGATTTCAGCATATCATACAGGGAAAGAGTGGTGGAAAGGACTTTTCGCTGCTTTGGATGGATGCACTCACTCTTGTACGGCCTGATTATAGTATATTGTTCAATATATTGCATGTTCATCTGTGAGTCTCAATTAGGATGTAAAATGAAGTGAAACATGTAAAAAATATTATTTATAACACGTCGTAGTTGTTATTGTTATTACAGTTGTCGTGGCTGTGGTTTTATTTATGTACTCCTTCCGTGTCCATCATGCTTTATTGTAAAGGGTTAGCCCTGCTGTCGTAGAATAATCTCATGGCAGCAAGTCTCACTAAAAGGCATTTTTGTAAATAAATGGACGTTTTACAACTTCAAAAATTTTGGTATAAGTAAATTGTTTATTAGTTTTCCAAGGTATCATTTTTATAGATTTATATAGATAGAATAGTCGGAAATAATAGCAAAGATCTGCGTAACCTCCATGCTAAAAGCCCTGCTTTAGAGAATGCCACCTAGTTATTTTGGCGGTGTATAAGGCAACAGACCGCTGCCTCGATCACTGAGGCCTATTTTCACAAGGCCCGTTACCCCTATCGGCTCAAAATCCTTTTAAATATCGCTTTGGTCATGCTACACTGAAGGGAAAACGTATATGGAGGGCATGGTGATTGTGAATATGACTAGTGAAAAAGCCTGGGTTCGATTAACTGTTAAGGTGGCTGGCTTACAATCTTAGGGTCTCGAGTTAAATTCCCCGTCTTACCGTTGAATTAATACCAGGTGGGTTGACTTTGCCTGCCATCCTTCCGCGATCCCCAAAATGAGTACCGGCTTGCTGGTATCCTGTGTGGTCGTGGCAATCCATCCAGGATTGTGCCCAATCGCCAGACTGCTTAGGCAGCTCCAACACTTTGCACAGAGTATGGTCCCAATGGATGGAGTACTAGATGATGCAATTATAATTCCACACCACCATCCATCCATCGGAGGATTAATTGAAAGTAAACTTGAAGGGTACTCGGTAGAGTACATACCTACCTCTGCCACGTAATGCCTGATCCATGAGAACATATCTGGCCCATTACATTTTTGAGATATCATGCTATATATCGTTTTTGGCCGTATCTCTCAGTGGTGAAGAATCACTTTAAAAATTAAATATTTTTCGTATCCAGATCCGGATTTGGATCTTCACCAAAATCTAATCAATTCGTCCTGCCACACACCTAACGTGTCCACCAAGTTTCCTCCGAATCCGTCCACAACTTTTTGAGATATCGTGTTCCATATCATTTTTAGCCCTATCTCTCAATGGTGAAGAATTAACACCAGGTGGGGTTGATGCAGCTTGTCATCCTTCTGAGGTTGGTGAAATGAGCACCAGTGTACTGGTAATAGGGGCATCAGCGACATAGCTGTGTCCCTAACCAATGATGCAACCAGCAGCCACTACACTGCACACGAGTGTGTGTGTGTGTGTGTGTGTGTGTGTGAGCAATGGGTAGGTGAACGAATTAAAATGTTTATTCCTGTTATGTTGAGAGAAATTACCACCACACCCTGGATATACTCAAAGGAACATCAATAATGATGATGTGAAAAATAATATAGATTTACTGTTGCAGTTCTAAAGAAAGAAGTATTTGCATTTTGTGATTATGATAGAGTATCGTATCTGTATGGAATAAAACTTACCATAAAGTTATGATCAAGTATATTGCTGGTTATACATGGAATCTTGGAATGTTTGAGGGGGGAAAATACGACTTATGGCTCATTTAACGAAACCTGAACAACAGGTGTGGTGGCATTACATTCACGAAAGAAAGTGTTAGTGATGGGTTTAACTTACAAAAGTATGTAACTTATAACACAAGAGCATAACAAAAAAAACTAGCAGTTTGGTCATGGCACAGATGTGCAGCTCACCAACTTCACTCTCCCACCAAAAAGGTACTTTTATGTCTCGTACCCGATGCCGAGTACAGGTAAACAGCAGGTGATTAAATGGAACAATGTGCGGCATGCTCATGAGCTTACTGATGCAAGTGTACAACACTCCTTTGGATGAAGTGCACATGACATTCATATCTGTCTTGAGGAGAAAATTCATATATTCTCAAGAGTGAGGAGAAAATTCTTTCAATTCTCGAAAAATCTTATGGCTTGTAAGAATAAATTTATAAAAACAGTTCCTACACTTCTATAACTAAAAAACGATTTAATGAATTTGAAGCACTTTCATGCTCAAAAACAATGTTCCGCAAGTCTAACTCGTCGAATATTCTTGGGGTATTTTTCTGAAACATGGTTTTTAAGAAATGAGGTTCATAATCTCAACTTCAAACATTAGTTTCTCCATGTGGAAGCAAATTTCAGAATTAATTACCTGACATGTGATAATATTTGTTCCAGATTAGCATTATGTGAAAAATTGCAAAAAAAAAAAAATCCAAAAAGACATGAAACATCCTCTTTCGAAATAGCAAGATACCGTTCTGTGCATGATATATTTTGGCCAACTAAAAAAAAAAAAAATCGGTAAACTGATGAAAAAGTGGAGGATTGTAGTTGCATAACACAAGTTGCAGGGAAAGGCTTTGACTGGCCAGGGGATGGGTGAGATTGACTTAGCTCAGCTTAAGAATGTCTTGAGAGCACAATGTACTCCATGCCTTGAAAGCTAATGTACCGTGACCACATTTTGTGAAGCTCATTTTTACTTCTTATGAGAAATCTCAAAGAAAAAGGATGCCATTGCACAATCTTTGTAACAATCGTTTTGTTTTTGTTTTGGTTCTTTTAATATAAACAGCATTTAGGCTTGTAAACGAGTTGACTAACTCAGTGCGGTGGGTAGATGTTGTAAAGGGATGTAGTTAACAATGTCATAATCAGGGGTATCAGCCCAGTGGCAGAGGTTCAAGTAACTTTCAAGAAGGAATGATTCCCCATGGCCACAATAATCCAAAATACCTCCTTGCTGTGATACAATGACAGATTAACCCAGCGATATAACGCTTGCAATTTTGACCGATGACTTATTTTACATCAGATCAAACTCACACCATGAAAGCTCAAAAAAAAATAATGCTTGGAACCAGAATGTTTACAAAAATATAATCATTAATTTAATGACTGTAAACATATTTACAATCACAATTCCCATTTTGCATCCAAAGTAATAACTCGTTTAAGTCATCTTTTTCAAATAACATGGATTGTATGGTAATACATGGGCATATATTACAAATATTTCATTCCAATCTAATAAGTAATCATGAAGATAACTTGGCTTTACACAAAGGTAAGTCTCTTTAATGAGAAATTTAGACGTTAAAACACAAAAGACACACATGGACAAAGACACAACAAATAAAGACAATGGGAATTCATTTATATTATTAACTCTTTCACCAAGATCAAACCTACAATCTTTGAAGTTTTGAACCAGCAAGAATATATTGGGCTGGTGCAAGGGAAGGGTGAATTGACAGTTGATGGATCTGGTGAAATGCCCATGGTTCCGGTGAAATGCAGCAAACATTTCATTTGAGTCGTGTCTGCGCACATGGGACGCCAACCCACCATCTCTCAGGTACTCGTATGTAGCTGTAAAAGCTGCATGTGGAGCACTGCCACAAATAAAATGCCACTCAATGATTATCCACTTACTACCTTGACTTCAGGTGGCACTCAGACATACATGGCTCTCGTCAAAAGGCACCCATGCTGACTTTGACTCCAATGTTATTCAACTCACCTCAGCTGCAACTCTTTTTGAGCCCACTCTCCCTGTTGTTTGCTAATACTTGAAGAACAGTCTCTTTTGGTGCCACCCACCCTTGAGTTCCACCTGGCCACACAAGCATGATTATTTTTTTTTGCTACATCCCCAAAGGCTTCCAGACTATTGCATCACTTCCCCAGCCTCCACCTATCATGTGACTTTGACATCATTGGACTGTCCCGATTGGGGCGAGAATTGCCTCTCTTTCCTCGTTAAAGAGTTACAAATGAGATGTCCCAGTTATCCCCAATAACAAATGTTTGTCCTGATGTTTCAAAACAACAAATTATAACTCGAGTGTTAAGACCTCGATGACCTTCCATTCAATGCATGGGAAGATGCATATAAAAGTGAAGGATGACATTAAAGTGTACTGTAATCAATTTCAGCAAACAAATGAAGCAAATTATACAAAATAAAATTTACAAACATAAATGCTTTGTAGAAAATCGAAAATCAGATCAAAAATATAACATCAAACCCCCAAGCTCATTACAAAGAAAAGAAAGGTCGATAATCTTGAGCAATGGATGCAAATTCCCATTGAATTATTTTAATTCCTGGGTTTAAAGGTCTTTGCTGTTTACCAAAATAAAAAAAAACATAGTTTCTGAAGTTTGTAGGAACAGTACTTAACTATATTGTTGATATATTTAACTGTGAAAATGAATCCACAGGAATACCTTGCAGAGGCCCTCACATCGAACATTCACAACAGGAAGGTTGAACCGTTTTTTTCTGCACCAGCAGATGCTGACCCTGCTGGCAGATGTCTGGACAAATAATGCTTCTTTTGCAAAGAGCTAATGTTTGCTGCAGGCATATTTTCCGAGTCTCCCAAATACTTCTCCAGTATGCTGAGAATATCAACAATAAAGTAATGAATAAATACATATGAGCTCAGAGCTCATCGGGGTTCTAACATGCAGTGCGTGTTGTGTTTTTGGTTATTCAACACCAATAATTTGCACTTCATTTGTGGATTATACCCTGAAGCTCAGACAGATTGTGCAAACACAAAGGCACAGCAAATCAATTTAATTGTGCATTTCCTTAACACATTTCGTAAAGGCCATGCAAGCCATCATTATTAATGTGCATTAATATTTTGAAGGAGGCCTGTGCTGTTTCACAATGCTAAATGTCAGCATTTTAGTCCCAAAGCCCTTTCTTCCAAACTGCTGTATTTCCACGTAACTGTATTTTCTGCGTGATGAATGTGATTGGTCTCTTTACTGCCAATATTGTTTACAAACAGAATCTTTACGACACATACAAGAAAAAAAAACTTTAAAAACTAGAAGGGCACTCGGTAGAGCACATACCTCTGCCATGCAATGCCTGATCCACGAGAACATAACGGGCCCAATACATTTTTGAAATATCATGCTATATATTACAATATCGATTTTGAGCCCTGTCTCTCGATGATGAAGAATCGCTTGAAAAAATTAATAATTCTTGTATCCAGATCGGATTTGGATCTTCACCAAAATCAAATCAATTCTTCCTTGCGACACACCCAACCAGTCCGCCAAGTTTCGTCCAAATCCGTCACAACTTTTTGAGATATCGTCCTATATATGAGTTTAGCGCATCTCTCAATGGTGAAGAATCACTTTAAAAATTATCAGATCCGAATCCGAATTCGGATCTTCACCAAATTGAATCAATTCTTCCTTGTCAAACACCCAACATGTCCATCAAGTTTCATTCAAATCCGTAAAAAAAAACTTTTAAGATATCATGCTCTCTGTCATTTTCAGCCCCATTTCTCAATGGGGAAGAATCACTTAAAAATTCTACTAGCTGGATCCGGATTCAGACCTTCACCAAAATCTAATCTGTTCATCCTTGTCACACACCCAACCTTTCCACAAAATTTCATCCGGATCCATCCACAACTTTTTGAGATATCGTGCACACAAACAAAAAAACAAATGTAAAATCACTCATAGAGTGACAACTTCGCAAAACAGCACAAAGTAGAATGGCACTCGGTAGAGCGCTTACCTCTGCCAGGTGGAACAGTTCACATTTTGTATCCCAGTGATGGGCTGTATCCGAACCAAAATCCAATCCGCTTGTTCTTGTCCCCTATTCAACTCAAACACCTTGTTTTGTCATAACTCGTCCATATATTTTTGAGATAAAGTGATATATTTAGTTTTTAGCCCGATATATCAATTTTAAAAATTAGGCCTGTGTTACCTTTTGACCTCAAAAATAATTGGTAGTTGAATTCAGTGACATCACATGAAAATGCTCTTCACCTTTCAAGTCAATCGGATGAAAATTGAGGATTTTAGAAAATTTAGCCCAAATTGGCCGATTGGCCTATGTAGACGTTTTGGCTAATGTTTACCTCAAATTAGTAGGTGGTTGAATTCAGTGACCTGATCTGCAAATGCTCTTCAAATTTCAAGTTAATTGGATTAAAATTGAGGATTTTAGAAATTTGGCCGATATTGACCTTTTGGTCCAAGTTGACCTTTTGGTCTATGGTGAGCTTAAAATTAATACATGGTTGAGTTCAGTGACCTCATATGCAAATGGTCTTCAAATTTCAAATTGATCGGAGGAAAATTGAGGATTTTAGAAAATTCGGCCCAACTTGGCATTTTGGCCTTTGTAGATCTCAAAATCAACAGGTGGTTGAATTTTGTGATCTGATATGGAATGGCTCTTCAAATTTCAAGTCAATCTGATGAAAATTTACAACAATATGAACAATAAAAAATTTGCCCAATTTTGGGTTGACCTTATGGCCAATGTTGACGTTTTGACCTATGACAACCTAAAATGTAATAGGTGTTTGAATTTGCTGACCGGATGTGCAAATCATTTTCTAATTTCAAGTTAATGTGATGAAATTTGAGGATTTTAGAAAATTTGGCTCAAATTGGCATAATGGCCTATGTAGACCTTTTCCATCGATCAAATTTTATGAACTTCAATATGGGATCGTCGAAGGGTCGGTACCATTAATCTCCGAAAATTTCAGAATGATCGGTTGAGCGGTTTGGGCTGGAGTCGAGCAGACAGACAAACAAACATACAAACAAACAAACAAACAAAACAATATACATAAAATATATATATATATATATATATATATATATATATATATATATATATATATATATATATATATATATATATATATATATATATATATATATATTGTTACGGCTGTGGAAATTCGCAACCACCATTCAGGTCCCGTAGGTGAGGTATTTCTGAAGTACATGTGTAGTTAGCCCAAACCCGTTGTTAGAGGGAATTAATGTGATTCATTCGGGCTGCGACACTTTGAGTCAGTCGTTTTTCTGTTCTTTCTTTATTTTTGAACCAACCACGTCTCAACCACAACAACGCCATCCCCACCACAGCGCCGACCCGCTGCGGCCGCGCCGCCTCCGCCATCTGCGCGACGCCATCTTCGCCATCCGCCATTCTTTCCCACGCCGAGGAGTGTGACAGAAGCGGGGTGGGGCAGCTGGCGCCCGATTGGTGGATGCGCGGTGTGACGCGGCAGGGAGAGGAACGCCCTTTCGAGACCTTTCTCAAGCGCCTCGAAGGGGGGTGGAGCAAAGAACGGGGCGGAGCAACAGGGCGGAGCTCCGTGGTATAAAAAGACGATACGGGTGAAGCAGTTTTGGTTTTTTTGGTGGTGCTCTTGCTTCTACGTCCTCTTCCTGACTTCTGGCTCGCTCGTCCTTTTCTCTTCGTGGTGGCCGCTGGCCTGGTCTTTGTGGGGGCGTCGCAGGACCCCGCTGGTGGGAAGGAGCGTCCGCCATACCCCCCCCCTCTATCGCGCTGGGATAGCGCCGAACACTCGGTCCGGGGCGTCGAGTGCTCAACACGGGCAGGCGCGAGGCACGCAGGAGAGAGCTCGCCTGCCACGCGAGGGCACGGAGTCGCGGCCAGGCGGGACCACGTCGGCGGACTTCGGAGTGGGGCTCGACGGCCCACCAGGGAAGTCACCCTTTTCTTTTCTTTTGGTTTTTGGGCAAATGACTGTGGGAGGCGCCTGTCTTGTGAAGTAGAACTGTTATAAGTGTTGCCGTGTGTCCGCGTTATTCGGTATTATCTCTGCGTCACTATTTCTTTTGTTTAACTGCTATATGTGCATTTGTGATTACTGTATGGCTGTATATGTGTGCTATCCGTGTGTGTGAAATAAATGTGTTTTGTGTTGAATTGTTCCCCGTTTCGCTGCGTCCCTTCCTTTGTTGAATCTCCATCTTGCTTCGCGTAAAAGGTTCGTAGTGGCCTGATACGCCCGATAATTAATCTGAACCGTCAAGGTCGAGATAACTCCGCTCGGTTATCCTGTAGCACGGAACGAGCCGCTTAAGCGGTTCGTGTCCGGAGTCGACCTGTGGCGTGGTACAACCCCTCGGTAGGTTACCCGTGCGAGTACTTAGGTATATCGACTTTCGGCGATTCACCCTATTTCGGCGGGTAGAATGCGGACTGGGTTGTGGTGAGGTTAAACCCCACCGTGACTAGCTCCTTGGCGATAGTTCCAAGAGGGTCACGACTGAAATTGTCCGTCCGGTGGGCGAGACGTGCCGCGATTCGAGTCACGTGGCCGTTCGCACGCCGGCGGGCGCGAATTCGCAAAACAATATATATACATATATATATATATATATATATCTTCCTCTTCTTCTTCTTTCTGCTGCTCCCGTTAGGGTCGCCACAGCAGATCATCCGTTATGATCCGTATAATGATTTGTACAGGTTTTACGCCGATGCCCTTCCTGACGCAACCCTGGTCGCCTCTTACGACACAGGGATATGGTACACCTATTCTAACCGGGCATACACCGGGCCCAGTACACTGGTACTCACTTCGCCGACCTCGGAAGGATGACAGGCTGAGTCAACCTCCTGGTGTGTATAATTCAAGTGGCCAATGGGGCTTGAACTCAGGACCTTTTGGATCCCAAGCGTACCCTAACCACTACGCCAAACACAGGCTAATATATATATATAATATATATATATATATATATAATATATATATATATATATATTATATATGGAGGCTGCCACAATTGTTAAGGGAGACAGGGAGAGACTGACTTTGAGGTCCTTTTTATTACAAAAGAAAGGTATAAAATTTTTTTTTTAAATTCAATACAACAGTTTTCAGTAAACCCACACAACAAAGGGAAAGGATAATATCTACAAGAATGGAAAAAAAGGAAGAAAACAATTCATTTTTAAAGTAATCGGTAAGCATTAACAAGAGAGTTTATACAAAATGATGCTCCAATTGTAAAATTTAAAAAAATAATACATTAGACTCGAGAATCATCAATCAAAACAAAACAAAAGGAAAAAGAACACTGTATCGTAGTCCAAAAGACATACAAACAGAGAAGAAATTACACACACATTCTAATTCATTCTGATTAACCTTACACATTTTTCCAACACACCAAATTTTCAACAAATCCATTAATATTTGCATTATTACTATAGTTAATTGAATTCAGTTTTTGCCGTGTTGAAACCAGGGATTGAAAATACAGGATCACATTACATTGGCTGTGGTGGTTTTCCATTAATTTTTTGCTTTTCTAGACAAGTAATTGCTAGTTTAGCCTCTGACAAACATATATTTCAAAAACAAAATTAACTTTTCATCTGCTGAAGCGACTCTAAGCCCAAACATAAAAACCCGGAGGGAAAACCGAACATTTACTCATCGAATAATGTTCTTCAGTGAAGAAAAGAGCAGACAATCGTATGCAATAACATACCATGAAACACCATCTTCAGTGGTTGTTACAGAAGGGACAGAGAACCGACACAGTAACATCTACACGGTTTACAAAAGGTTTGTCGGTAATGCCTCATGAGCAAGTCTCCATTGTAGATCACCTGACCTATTGTTGTAGGTGTGTAATACATCGATTTCCATTCAGGTCAGAGGGGCGATATCCGGTAACAAGGCTTTCCATCTACTTACTCCCACTGTCGGAAGTGTTAACATTGATAAACCGAAAGCAAGACTGATAAATAAAATTGCTCTCGAGGTTGCTAAGTAGAAAAGAACGGAGAACCGGCTTGAGACAGAGCAGAACTGGTGAAACTAACAGTAAATTAGGAATTGAAGGATTATGGATACCACTTCACCTCAGTACTCCACTCAAACCAATTCTAATGGATGTGCATATAACTTCAACAAAAGTACTTGGCTTACAACTCTTATTGACACTGGTACCGGTAATCTCAGCGATTCCTTTGGCGGTTTCCAGGCATGATTGGAAGAGTCACGAAGATGGCAAACATTTCTAATACCACTTGTAATAAAGTTTTGGGAAAAAAAACCGACTTTGGGAACATTCGCGAAAAAGTGAGTTTAGAAACAAGGGTTCTCCACAAACATATTGAACATCATATGACTCCTTTTGGCGGGTTCACCATCTCTCTCT
>CM068953.1:71437325-71465718 GCA_035128595.1 Eptatretus atami
GCTCTCGAATGTGAAGGTCGATCTCCCGTTGCAGAGCCGCCATTATTATTACTAATATCGACTCTAGATGTTGCCACTAGGATCGGCGCTTGTTCCTAAGTCTAGATGTGCCACCGATTTATACTGGGCAAGCACTTTATAAATGTCCGAAGGCACCACACGGAACACGTCATGTTTCTGTTGCAATGTACATTTGATAATTTCGTTTTCAACTACCAACGTAGCTGAGGCATTTGAGCGATTGAGCATTGTTTTTAAACACATGTAACAGTGTCCGCCGGAAGGCATAATATGCGGACTGTGGAATCCGAACGCAAACGAAAAGGAAATCATGAAGATTTTTGACACCACCGTGCCAAACTGTTTTAAAACGGACAAGATCTGCTTCGCTTTTAACGAAAGGCGTAAATTTGATAAAGTGGATTTCACTGCCGGTGAGTTTCCAACATACTAACGCTAACGAAAATATCTGGCGGTAAGACAAACCGGTTTTCAACGCCTGAGCGGACGTAGCGCTCCTCGGAAAAGAAAAACAACAACTCCTTGGTTCATCTTTGAAGCTGCGAACACATTTTCGAACCAACGAGTTCTCCCAAACCCGTCACGACGTCCTCGACCCGAACTCCGTCGGGTGACAACTATCACCGCATATTTTTGCAGTGAGTGACTCGTAAATGCTATTCTGCAAACGACTGTTTGCCATAGCTGAAAACAAAGGAAGTAAAAGACCTGTCACGAGCAGAATTCGCAGGTGAAGGTAAAATAAAATAAAGAATGAAAGTATAAGGAGAAAAAAAAAGAGTATAAGGAAGAAGCTAAATCACCGATAAACGGCAGGTCTATGAAAACAAGGCAGATGAAAAAGTAGGCCCGGCGGAACCGAAGTTTTCAAGGAAAACCCACAAACACCTACCGTGCATGCTGCTCTCCCTCTCTCTCGTCTCAGCAGGAAGGGAATAGGGGGGTGGGGGGGGGAAACCTTCACAAACACGTCAGTGATACAGAAGGGGAGAAATGGGGATAGGAACGACACAAACACAACACAGTACTCACAGCTGCACACACGAAAGCCGCCATGACGCCACACCCATGCACGACTCACAACGAGAGACAGAGAAGAAGAGTGAGGAGGAGGAGAGAGAGAGAGAGAGAGAGAGAGAGAGAAGACGAGAAGAGAGAGGAGAGAGGAGAGAAGAGAGAGAGAGGAGAGGAGGAGAGAGAGAGAGAGAGAGAGAGAGATGAGAGAGAGAGAGAGAGGAGAGAAGAGAGAGAGAGATGAGAGAAAAAGAGAGAGAGAGACTTTGACTTTTAGGTCCTTTTCTTACAAAAATACAAAGAAAAAATTCATACAAGTTTTTCAATAAACCAGCACAACAAAGCAAATGATAATGTACAAGAGTGGAAAAAAGGAAGTAAACAATACATTTTAGAGTGATCGATAAAGCATTGACAAAACAAGAGTTTATACAAACGGATACTCCAAAGAAAAATACATTAGAGAAAGGAAAAGAAGATGATAGGAAGAGAGAAAAGGAGAAGTAACACAGGCTCCACATGTACCGCAAGAGACTGAGCAACAGCCCTTGCGTTTGCACGTGCGTGCCAAGCGAACAGCTAGGGAGAGCAGAGAGAGAGAGAGAGAGAGACGAGAGAGAGAGAGAGAGAGACGAGAGAGAGAGAGAGAGAGAGAGAGAGAAGAGAGAGAGAGAGAGAGAGAATAGATCAGCAAGTAATTGGTTTGGCAAAGGAATGGAAAATGAGCATACTAAAGATCATGGGTCAGATAGGGGATGACATGTAGTGACAGTGAACAAATCGCCAAATTCTGCATGCCTGCAGAATGCATTCAGTCAGCCAACAGTTTATATATATATATATATATATATATATATATTATATATATATATATATATATATATGGTAAACTAGCCGTTCGTGTCTGGACCACTCTTGCATAAATGTACTTGGGCACCCTGCCATTGAATGAGGATTCCACGAAACCATCACCCGGCTGGTTCTCAGGATAATTCTTTCCCCTTCCCACTCCACCCCAACTTCATTTCGGTTCATTTCAGGACTTTGACTTGGGCCACTCTAGTTACTCACAAAATCGAAGATTTTTCAAGTGCATTGGTCAGTCGATTTTGTTATTCTTTCTGTTTGTCTGTTTGTTTGTTTGTCACCAACAGGTCACAATTTAAAACCGATCTTCACGACACTTCACCACATGGTGGAGTTTCTCATAAGGAAGAAGCTTATTGTTTTTGAGGTCAAAAGGTCAAAGTGTCAACATAGGCAAAAGTCAACAACTTCTGTGAGATTTCTAAAATCCTCAATTTTCATGCGATTGATTTGAAATTTGAAGAGAATTTACATTTCAGATCACTTCATTCAACTTGCAAATTATTTTTGAGGTCAACATGAACCAAAAGGTCAACATAGGCCAAAGTTCAACAACTTAGGTGGGTATTTCTAAAATCCTCAATTTTCATACGATCAATTTGAAATTTGAAGAGGATTTATATTCCAGGTCACTTAATTCAACTACCTAATTATTTTTGAGGTCAGCATGGAACAAAAGGTCAACATAGGTCAAAGGTCAACAACTAAGGTGGTATTTCTAAAATCCTCAATTTTTATCCGATTGACTTGAAATTTGAAGAGGATTTGCATATCAGGTCACTGAAGTCAACGAATTAGTATTTTTGAGGTCAACATAGGCCAAAATGTCAATTTAGGCCAAAAACTCGACATAGGTCAAATTTCTAAAATTGTCAATTTTCATCTGATTGACGAGATTTAATGAGGAGTTGCATATTTGGTCTATGAATTCAACCACCAATTATTTTTACGGTCAAATTTGTTTTATTGATTTGGCAAGTATCATGTTATGTGCATCTTTCTTGTTTGTTACCCTGCACTCAAGAAGCAAAAAGCAGCGTTGGGCATTCGGTTGCGTGCGTGTGGCGTATGTGCCTGCGTGCGTGTCTGCATTTTTATAATTCATTTTATCGGTAATTGTTGGTCCAATTGACACGAAATTTTACCCTCGGAGTGCCCCTGCCTGTACAATTTTTTTATTCCTAATTATGATGTCATAGGTCACGTGGTCTTGGAAAAAAGTTACACCTCTTTATCTCCCAAACCGCTGAATGGAAAAAAAATGAAACATGGCTCATTGTCAAGTACTCCCAATGGGGAATAAGATATGTTCAATGACTTCCATCTAGTTTGTTTGTTTGTTTGTACGTGTGCAGGATATCTCAAAAATTACAGTCGATTCAAATGAAATTTGATGGACAGGTTGGGTGTGTGACACAGATGAATTGATTAGATTTTGGTGAAGATCTTGATCCTGATCTGGATACTAAAATTTTAAAGTGATTCTTCACCATTGACAGGTCGGGCCAAAAACTATATACTGTGGAGAATGGTATCTCAAAAGGTTGTAGACGGATTCAGATGAAATTGCATGGACATGTTGGTTGTGAGACAAGCACGAATTGATTCGATTTTGGTGGAGTTCCGAATTTGGATCCAGAGACAATAATTTAAAAAAAAATTTCAAAGTGATTCTTCACCATTGAGAGATGGGGCCAAAATCGATATGCCAGTGTGTTCCAAAAAGACCCGGACAACTTTGGTTGTGAATATACTGTATTTAGAACCACAAATTATACGATACCCTTTGGTTTATATGATGCAGAAACTCATAAAGTTTTGTGCACTCCATCAATACCTTCAATGTGAGCTCTGTTTGTCATGGGCAGGACATCAAGTTGGTACACGAGTTCTTGCCATGATCACCTCAGCATGTTTGCATCCAACAGAGTGCATACAGCTGTGATCCGAGAACAAAGGCTCGCCACCTTGGTGTTGTGGACAACATCTTTGACAAACCCCCACAGAAATGGAAAACAAGGGGGGTTATGTCTGATGATTGTGGGGGCCAGGCAGTTGGTCCATCTCAGTCAATCCAGCAACCTGGAAATTTTGCATTCAGGATGGCTTGAATGACTAAGGCCCAATGAGGGGAGCTCTGTCCTGTTTAAAAATGATATCGGGTTGCAGGTCTTCAATATGTTGGAAGGCAAATCCTTCCAACATGTTCCTGTAAATTGTTGAGGTCACTGTGTCCTCTGCAAATTAAAATGGATCCACCAAGTGGTGATGGAGAAGGCCACACTACACATTGACCTTTGGACTGTTACGTATGTGTTCAATGACCACATGGGGGTTTTCAGAGCCCCAGATCCTCGTGTTGTGCCGGTTGACCTTCCTTGATACATGAAAGCAAGCTTTGTCTGTGAAGATGACCTTTTTCAGGTAATCTTCATCATCCTCTATGCGGCTGAGCATTTCCAAGACAAATGCCTTGCATTTGGGTCTGTCAATTGGCATGATTTCCTGCAGAATCTGCACCTTATCGGCATAAAGCTTCAGTCTTTTATGCAAAATCCTATGTATAGAGGTGGTTGGTAGTCCTCATTCTCTGAATGCACATCAAATTAATTTTGTTGGACTTTGTTGAAATGATTCATGCACTTGTTCAATGTCTGCTGCACTTGTGCTTGGTTGACTGGTACTGACAACTTCCAGTCTCCTTAAACTTTTTGTACCACTGTGATGATGGACTCCTTCGATACTTTGTATGGAAATTACACTGAACCTGCATATCGGATCTCGTCTCGATGAACCATTTGACGATGCACTGAGATTTCTCCCGTGGAATCGCCATTTTCTTTTTCATGAAACCACCAGACCTGAGAAATAGGAAAGTTTATGAGTTTCTGTATCATATGAAAGAAATGGCATCGTGGTATCATTTGTGGTACTGAATATATTAACAACCAAAGTTGTTCAGCTCTTTTTGGAACACACAATAGCATAATATTTCAAAAAAATTATTTGGCCTGATATGTTGGACTTCATCAGGCATTGTATGGCGGTGGTATGCGCTCTACCGAGTGCCCCTCTTGTGCTAATAATGGTTTTGTCAAGTAAACATACCATCTAAATTGCAGTTTTTTAAATATTGATGATAATACAAACAATGATTATGATAATCTTTTTCATGGGTGTTGGCAGCATCATTGTTAAGTAGTCAAGTACAGCCTTCTCATGAAAAGGCAGGAATTTGGCCTGATTCTGGTAATAACTCACTCACTTTTTGTCAAAAGCCACTTCCAGATCTTTAACATTCACCAGGTAGTGCGAGAAGATGGGTCCACAGTTTCACATTCAACTGAGGGAGAGCACACTTTATGTTGCAGCGCTCCACCAGAAAAGCATGAATTCAACAGTTTATAGTTGGGTCAGGAAATAAACCAAGAATAACCTAAAAGGTAAGTGCACTACCATGACTCCGTCCTGTCAGAATGAGTGACAGCAAAGAAAGTGTTTGAAAATAACAGAGCATGTCATTGTTGGTTTGATCAGCCATTTGTCATCATGCACACGACCCATGGATTGCGACTGTTGATGAATTTCCTGGTTCCTGATCTCAGTTTCCTTGGTTCATTGAGCCAAGGGGTTGGAACCTTCAACAGTGTCATCAAAATTCTCACTCATTTGCTGATCAATTATATTTTGATCTTTCAAATCAAGTGACTCCATTGTTCTGTCATGGTGGTGTATTGCATGAAAAAGATTGGATGTATCATATCGGAGACAAGCCCAAAAGAACAACCCAGCAAATGATGGGGAATACATATTGTTACAGTGGACTGGTTGTGGACACGGGGACAAAACTTTCCACCTGGACAGTCACCAATTTAGTTGACAGAATATCAATAGGGGGATGGGGTGGGGTGCGAGTGAAGACTGCAGAAGAAAGAGGGAGCAGCGGAACTGGGTTTGGGACAGGGGTTGAAAACTTTGCGATAGTGACAGCATTCTGATGCAGATTACATCATTGAAAGTCCCATATTGGCACAGTTGTTAAGGAGAGGAGAGAGAGAGAGAGAGAGAGAGAGAGAGAGAGAGAGAGAGAGAGAGAGAGGGGGGGGTGGGAGGGTGGAGGGGTGGGAGGGGTGGGAGGGGTGGAGGGTGGGAGGGGCACATTGAAATCACAAGTAATTGGTTTGGCAAAGGAAGGGAAAATGAGCATACTAAAGATCATGGGTCAGGATAGGGGATGATATATAGTGACAGTGAACTGCTCACTTGTAGCTGTGCACCACTGCAAAGTCCTACAGGAAGAGTAAGACACAGCGCCTCGAGAAGTTAGTTCCATATATGGATGGAAGGAAGGCATAAAAGAGTGGAGGTGTGCAGTCAGCCTGGATTTTGGAAGTTTAACCAAGAGGGGGCTACTCAAAGAATACATGCATCCTGGAGTTGCTCTTGGGGTGGGTCCAAGGACTCAGAGAACTGTGGGAGTAATATTGGAGAATATATGGTAGAAAACAAATTGATGGGTTTCAAGTAGATTTGAGAAAAAATACAATTGAGCCAAATTAATTAAAGGTAGGATTTTGTGGACAAAAGAAGGAAGAAGAAAAAAGAAAATGATTGAAAGAAAAAAAAAATATGGCTTATTATATCATTACGTACTGTCGAAGGAAAAGAAGACTGTATCTGCAAGTCTTTCCATATGATTAATAATGCAAAGAAGATTGGAAATTTGTGGGGCAAAAAGTTTGCGGGGTAGAAATCAAGACAGCTGAAAAGGGTCAAAGCTCCAAGAAAAGTCCCTAACCTTTTTGAATATGAGTTGTGCTGCTGAAAATGGCAAAATAATTGACATGGCAGTGGCTTCATTCAAGCAAAATAACTACAGTTAATTTTTTTAAAACAAGTATGGCTATAAAAACAACAACATTGTTTAATTCCAGACAATTACCTTGATTCTCACCCAACAACCAGCAGAATACTGATGAGGATGGACAGCACTTTAGGACAATACACGATTGACATTAGCAACACCCGACAGGTGGTGAAACAAGGGCAGAGAGTTCACTCCTATTCTTCTTTGTTTTCCTCTCCAGAGGCCCCTTACCATCATGCGACAAGCTCCTGGGTGAATTGCCGTGCCCCCAAGAAAAAGCCTTGTTTGTCCATATACAATTTGAGATTCTGTTGTACGAAACCAGGAAGGGCTCTGGTATGAATGTGTAAACCTATTCCTGAAAAACTGGTGAACATACTGTTGCTTGCAATAAATGGCTGTAATTTTGCATTATTAGCATTGTTTATTAATGCAATCGTTTAATTTGACAAAGTATGGCAGATTATTGAACCCATTTATGAAAAAGGTTATCAAATAAAAACCGTCAGTAATAAGACATTATTTTAAATTAGATGCTAGCATGCTTACTTACAAGTCAGATGCCTGATTCTGGGGAAAATCCTCTGAATTTATGTCATTGAAACAGCTGTTCAGTTGCATTGCTAGTCAGAGGAGTGCTGCATCATGAAATTTCCTTTCATTTAGAAAAGGCATGCAAAGCTTCTGTCTCGTATGCATTTAAGTTGTGAATATTAAATATCCTCGTGTATGTTTTGAAAAGCAAAGGACATTGTGTTATATTAACTCTCGGGCTATACCCATATACTTTACTCTGACTGCAGTCGGTGAAAGTTGTGGGATATGGATATATCACAGGTTTAACTAGAAGGGCACTCGGTAGAGCGCATACCTCTGCCAGGTTAAACAGTTTACGTTTTGTTATCCACTAATAGGCCGGATCTGTATCGTGACCTCAACCAAAATCAATTTGGATTGTTCTTGTCACCAACGCAACTCATCCACCAAGTTTGGTCATAACACGTCCACAACTTTTTGAGATATCGTTATTAGCCCTGTCACTCAATGGTGAAGAATCACATAAAAAATTCTCATATCAGGATTCGGATCTTCACCAAAATCTAAACAATTCACCCTTGTCAAACACCTAACCTGCCCACCAAATTTCGGCTGAATCTGTCCACAACTTTTTAAGATATCCTGCTCACAGACAAACAAACAGAGAAACAGGGACAAAAATATAACTTCTGTTCACCTTCAGTGTCAGAGGTAATAAGCCGAATGGACATTACAGGATGTGCCTTGTTTGCAAAGTTTGATCAAAAATGTTTCCACATCCTAGAACTAATGGTTTTAAATTGTATTCACTCTGCATTTATGCTTTTGATTTTCCTTCAATACCCTTTCTTAGTCGTGCTTTGAGTTGCGTTTCTGATATATAATTTCAAAGTGATCACCTAAAAATGAAGCTTCAGCCACCAATCAAACTTTTATTTAAAAAGGTGACAATTTCAAGCAAATCTTTTAATGTATTGTGGCTGTGCATGGTGATAATGCTCTTGACAAATGGGTTATCATATTCAAGTATGATCATGAGTCCCTTGATGAAACCACCCTCAGCTCCTATCAATGTGGAAAGAAATGCCCTATATGAAGCATTGATGCTGAATTTCCAAATCAAGGTCGATTAAATTGGAGCAGAAGTTGGTTATTTAATGATCATGGTAGGATATTGGCTTTAATTCATGATCTTTTGCGATCTATACAAATAAATGTCAGTGTGTGTGTGTATGTGTGTGTGTGTGTGTGTGTGTGTGTGTGTGTGTGTGTGTCTCCTCCAGAACTCCAAAACTATAAAACCAAGCAGCCTGAAACTTTGCATGCACACTAAGAAAACTCAAAGGAAGTGCAAGAGTGAAAATTGGGTGTTTGGGTTAATTAAAACACCCCTTTTGAAGATAATTAATGGCCTTATTTAATTATATCCTTCATCAGAGGATCCTCGGCCACCTCACTCTCTGATCTTAAGGCGTTCCTGGTAACCTCGCTGGGCGCTGAACCGCACAATGTTTTTTGGCCTGCTCAACCATGCCTTGACTTGGAACAGACCGCAATGACTTCTTCATGATAAAGTTATTTTTTCACTTTCCTCACTCATAATATCAAATGCCTGTTGATCAGAGCTACGAATCCCTGTATATATATCGCTTTGTCTGTACTATAGTTTTCAAATTAGGAGCTTGCAGCGATTTCTTGCATTATATGATATGATTTTCCATGATATACTCTCACGGACTAATGAAAGGGAATCATCGAAATATTATTTCCGTTTTGAGGATGAGATATCGTCCAGACCAAATCAGTGTCGAAATCAGTTGTGAAATCTGACAATTTAAAGAAATAACAAGTCTTATAACTAAGCTGATACACCTATTTACTTTAAGCAAGAAAAGGCTATGTCCCTCCTTCTCCAGAGATACACAAGAAAATGTGAAATTTGCAAAGCCTTCAACTTATATTTTTTCTACTGTTTGAAGAAATATATTGAGTGAACAAAATTTTTAGGAACGTGCTAAAATTAACCAGCTTCATTGAGCCATATGATTTAATGCATTCACTGCTTGACCTATTGCCCTGTCCCCCAGAGGGACTGCTTATCCATAGCGTCTGCTAGATCTGTGTCTATATTTTCAGAGGTTACGTGAGGTGCTGTACGAGGAATCAAAACAAATTTGGTGAAAAACGGTTGTTTAAAAAAAAAAGTTATAACGTTTGCACGGACCCCGAACCAATGTGCTACGTGATGCGTGCACAAATGAGCAGGCAAGATGGTGGATTATCTGCAATGTTTATTTGCCTAATTTGAAGCATTGACATCATTCCACATCTTAAGCCACCTGCCGATTAAACTTTGTGATGTCTCCAGGGTTGTTCTGCATTAAGCTACAAATCTTTTGTGGGTAAAGTCATGATTTGAACTAATTCATTTTATTTCATTAACTGCTGCGTGCTTGGTGAAGACTGGCTTTAAAGTTAAAGGGATCTTATATGATATGCAGCGACAGCCTGGCCAATTATTCCTTATCAACTATTTAATTGAAGTGCTTGAAGAGTGTTTAAGCCATTTGCCGAACACCATACAGTCGATAGTGGTACTGCGCCATATCCTTCTGAGCAAATTGTTCACTCATTGCGGATGCTTTTGCCTTCCACGTCAGTCAGAGCGATTGGTTTGTGCTCCATCACCCTGAGCAAGTGGTTCGTGCTCCATCACCATGAGTGAGTGGTTCAGGCTCCGTCACCCTGAGCGAGTGGTTCGTGCTCCATCACCCTGAGCGAGTAGTTCGTGCTCCATCACCCTGAGCGAGTAGTTCGTGCTCCATCACCCTGAGCGAGTGGTTCGTGCTCCATCACCCTGAGCGAGTAGTTCGTGCTCCATCACCCTGAGCGAGTGGTTCGTGCTCGATCACCCTGAGCGAGTAGTTCGTGCTCCATCACCCTGAGCGAGTAGTTCGTGCTCCGTCACCCTGAGTGAGTTGTCGTGCAATAACACCCGATTTCCGAGCCGTTTGCCACATTAACGTGTTTTATAAATTAGCGCCAAATTATTTTTCCATCCGTCACACGCAGCTGTTTATAAAGTATAATGTTTGTGATCATCTCCCTGAAACGCCTATATCAATGCATCGTTGTTTTTCTGTGAAAGCTACTCAAGGTTTCTGGGTTGTATACAGTAAGTACTGTAGTTGGTAATCACAATGACTCCAACCTGCGATTCCCAAAAATTGCCAATGTCGGCCAAACACGTGTGTTGTGTGTGGTGTGTGTGTGTGTATGTTGTTCATAAAGCATAACGTTCTCTCTGCTAACTCCCTATCCCTATTTCTCTTTTCTCTCTTCTCTCTCTTCTCTCTCTCTCTCTCTCTCTCTCTCTTCTCTCTCTCTCTCTCTCTCCCATGTCTTGGACCATGTTTATTGTTGTATGACTGGAAGAAAAGGGATTTCAGACATTATTTTGTTTCCATCTTCACTGTTATTCTATGTAGAATCATTTTGATGAGATGGTATGAATCATAATTACTGCTCCACTGCTCCACTGCTCGTCTGCCTTCCCTTCCTCTCACCTCACACTGTCTTATTCCCCCACCCCTCATTGCTCCTTCCTTCCCTCCTCTCTCTTCCCCTCCACTCTTTACCCCACTCTCTCTCCCCCACCCCTCTCTTCTTCTTGCCCCCTCTTTTTCTCCCTCCCCATGTTAGTGTTATTGTCAGCAAAGCGACTTGTGATATTTGCTCATATCCAATATGTCTGGACTCTGGAGGATGGTTCCCCACAAATCTCATCACTTTGGGTCACTATCAATACATTAAATCAGGTATTGAGTTTTAGAAGATCTAGTATGTCAAGTGAGCAGAGTTTTTTGGCTTCTCTCTTTTTTTTGCTTGCAGCAGGCTCTATCTTTTGGCAAAGCAATACCTTGATGTAATCTGTATTTACCACTGGGATCCCAATTCCATAGAATAGTCTATGCATTACAGTGAAAATGAAAAGGATTCATTTGTGCACAAGAGGAGAGCCAGTGAAATAAGAAAAGATCAAGAATTAGGAATAAAGGATGTTATGAGAAGGCTATGACATGCTATCTCAAAGCAATGGAGAGTAGAATATGACTGGACAGGTTGCAGTTAGTCTACATTAGAGGACTTGAAGGTATGGATTTCTGACTGAGTGAGTACTGCTCGGCCACCAACATGTCAATAGTGGAAAGCAGCAGGCTATGCACTTCAACGTCCAACCAAGTTATCCAGTTATTTTCAGAGCCTTAGATTCCACCATTTCCATAGTTGCAGGGTGAGATCTCCTGGTACCAGAACACAAAGAAGAGCCACACTCACATAAAGGCCTTGTATACTCTTTGGAGTTGAGAGTGGCCAAATAATGGTTTATTTCTTTTAATAATTCCAATATGTCTTCTCTGCCTTGTATTTTAAGTTCAATATATCATTCACCCAGGAACTATTACGATAGATTGTTCGTTCAAGGAACTCCCAACAATTCACATATACAAGAGATTGATCATAGAAGTAAATTTGAGTGTTAACGTGAGGATTTTATTGTAGAAATAGATTGAATGTGTGGGGATAATAGGTGTTGAATGGAATATTCCACGTAATTGGCCAATTTTTTTTCTCCGATTGCTAGCAATGATGTGGCTGCAGCCTGCCTATAATTATTGGTGTGAGAGACTTTCTAGCATGGAATGGAGTCATCTGCTAAGTGATCTCACTCTCACTTTTATCCTGCTGTTGGTATTTCCCCTTTTCCATTTTGTTCCCTTCAATTCTGCTCTCGCTCTTCCACGAGGTTCCATCATGAATTGAGTGTCCATAAAGGCCGTATGCAACTTTGAATTTTTATAACGTTTGATGGACAGATGATAGAAACAAACTGTAAATTTTGATGTTAATGTTCTTATTAGTCCCCTACTGGTTTCACCGGAGGGGACTATTGATTTGCTCTCTGTCTGTCTGCCCGTCTGTCCCACCTCTGGGTTTTTTTTTAGACTTTTTTCCCCATATCCTGTAACATATTTAACTAGAACTTGGTACATGATTTTATAATGACACGTTACAGAAAAAATTCGAGCTTCAGGGCGTTTTGTCAATTTTTCATAGTTATGCCCTTTTTGGACTGAAAATATCACATCGGTGAGGTACATGGATTGCAAAGCAATTTTCGCTCTTATTAATGTTATTGTTATTATTGCTTTTGTTAAATCCTCAATTCCCCTGGGTTCCTTGACAAGTTGACATTTTCTGATGAGGAAACTTCTACATCAGTGGTAAAGTCAACCACCACAATTTCCGCATTAGGTTCCCGAATTGCGACAATTAAATCTTTTACATATCACCTTGTACCAGCAAGATTAGGCTCCCTGCAAC
Organism: Eptatretus atami; assembly: GCA_035128595.1. Classification (NCBI taxonomy): domain Eukaryota; kingdom Metazoa; phylum Chordata; class Myxini; order Myxiniformes; family Myxinidae; genus Eptatretus; species Eptatretus atami. The sequence goes on from CM068953.1 coordinate 71,450,017, forward strand.
CTTGCTTCAAATGCGCGACGGTTCTTGAATGATGTCTTCTCAGATAGGTGGATCAGTAGACATGGACCAACTGCTTGGCCACCGAGTTCGCTTGACCTGTTCCTACTGAACAACATTTTATGGGGCTATGTAAATCTGTTATCTATTCATCAAAACCACATTATTTGGATGAACTTAATATTATGATCGCAAATGCAATTCATGAAATTACTCAGAAGCAATTGGAGAATATTTTTTAACAAGTTGGAAAATCGAATTATATATATATATTCTTTGTTTTTTATATATGCAGAGTCGCTGAAAAGCGAGTACACCGAAACATGTGTTCCGAAAAATGGCAGTCATGTTGAAACCTAGACATTTGAACTTTATTAATTGAAAACTTTATGAATTATGGCTCCATGTACCATTTATAATTTTTTCGAACTTATACACATCAAAAGCTATAAAAGTTCAAAGTTGCATAATGACTTTATGGACACAGTGGTACAAAAAAATAATTGTAGAGATAATTTATCTCACTTAGAAACAAGAAAGCTAACAACATTTCCTTTAGGGAAATAAATACAATGCCTCTATTGCAAGGGAATGTGTGGTGTATAAAGTATGTAAAAGTAGAACAAGATGCCATCGAAGAATACATTTTGTTTATATGCAAGACAAAAATCCACCAGCTAGTCAAGGAGAGGATCCCGGATAATGATCAGATAATGATCAGATAACTTGACACACAGATAATGAATGACGGTGTACATATGCACGTCATTTTTTTCGAGATCAGATCAAAGATGGCCGACTGGCAGCCATTTTGTTACTTAAAAGTGTCCCCAACCATTTCTCAGACATGCATGGTCCGATTTTGTTCAAACGTGGTACAAGCACAGTACATGGTGGCAAACACGTGCATCTCACTTTATTTGGTGATCTGATCAAAGATGGCCAACTGATGGACTGGTGGCCAATTTAGTTGCACGTAAATATGGGCTCACCTTTTATCTCCATACAGCAAAATTACTAAAACAATGTTGGCTATGACATTTTAGTTATTTTTTACTTGTTGATTCGATTATATTGCTGATCATCAGATGAATCCTAACTTGTTCTTACTTTAAAGGGTTTATTAAGTGCCAATATTATGGATGAGAATGATAAAAGTCACCTTCCATATTCTTCATTCGTATGCAGCATAAGGCTGCGGGATAGCAGCATTGGCTGAGGGCGAGGCTGTGCCTCTGATGCAATGGCCTCTCTTGGTTAGGGCAGGAATTTGGCCATGGTGCCAGCAATAGCTCCACTCTTCGGGAAGGACACAGTGGGATCTTTAATGTTCACTAACGAATACTGGCAGACTGGGTGCCTGTTTAACATCCCTCTGAGGGACGTCACATGCATTGATGAATCGCCCTGCCTGTTAAAAACCGTGATGACATTTTATAGCTGTGCCGAGATTAAAACCGAGGTGAACCAAGGTGTGCCGAGATCCAAGGTTATAGGTGTGTACAGATACCTCTAGGCTATCCTGTCAGCCACATTCCATATTAAGAGGAGGTGACCATCAAAAATGGATTTAAAGAAGAGTAGTGGAAGAGGGGCTGCCAGGTCAGATCCACAGGTTTTTATGTATATGCAAAGGTTGGCTCTTGTAGGAGCTAAAAGAGAAAGGGCAACACATTTGTAGACTACCAAAGGGCTTTGAGGCAGAGAAGGGGGATGTGGGGTGGACATATACCAGAAATAAAGGAGAAATAACATAAAAATGAGTAACAATGTCTCAGTGAGGAACATAACTTGAAAGAATCAGTTTGTGTGTTCTGGTCTAAGATCTGCAATTTCTTGCAAACTTCCACTTTCGGGTCCCAGCAAGAAATAGCAAATCATAGACCCAGCCAACCTGTATTGTTGCAATGCCAGGCACGGCAGTGCTCACAGAAGATGGCCATTAAATTTTATCAAAAGGAGTGGATGAAGTACAAGATGACATCAAAAAAGTTTGACATTGCTTAATCAAGCAAAGAGAGTGAACACCTGTTCTTGAGATCTGTGTTGAAAAGTTGAATGACTGGGGGAGACCTGCTGTTTTGCAGAATGTTTTGTATTTTTTGCCATGTTTGGAGTTTACTGAAGTCACAGCTCGTCATCAAACATCATAGCAGTTAAACTCTCACCACAAAAGGAGAAACAGGCAGAGTGAGAATGAGCAGATCGGTAGGTGGTGCACATCAGCAGAGAAGAATTCGTAGATGGTGTAATTATTATTTGAAGAACCATACAATAAATAAACAAACAAGAAATTGGTGCACAGAGGAGGTTGCAGTTCGACATACTCCATGGCATTAATGAGGGAAAATGTGGTGCAATGACTGTGAGGGAGGGTATTTCAAACATCGACATTGAAACCACTCCAGTGCATGGAACAGGATGGTCTTGGCAGTGAACAGCATATCCATGAAGATAAATGAGGGTCTCTAAAGAGTCGACAGCATATCGATGAAGATAAATGATAGTCTGCCTCATCACTTGTTCGGAAAGTTTCAAAAAGCTACACTATATCAGAAAATGATTAAATGACCTGGCAAGAGAAGTCAAAGTGATTTGAAATTGAGCAAACAAAATGATTGGAATGGTGACTGGTTTTTGGAGTACCACATGGTCAAAGATAGAACAGAGTGAGAAAATGTGGCACTGGTGGGGTAGGTAACATCACAGGAGGGTAGGGAATGAGAGATACTGGGGATTAAAGGGAAGGAGGGATGTGTGAGCTGGGTCAAGGTCAAGTGCTGTAATACATACTTGCAGCATAAATCTTGGCTTCAAATGAGGTTTGTTGCATGTATGCAGGAAATGAGGGCTGTAATAGCACTGCAGAATCAGCTTGGAAAGTGGAGAGGTTGGGGGGGGGGGAGTACAGAACTTAATGGAAGGGGACGTGGAATCATAAAGAAGGAGGTTGAAACATGAAAGGGAGAGGTGGAGGTGGCTCCTTCAGGGGAAAGATGTGGAAGCATGAAAGAGGAGGGAGGTGGAAGCAAGAATAAATTGGAGGGGAGATGGAATCTTGAAAATTATGGATGAAGGGAGAGGGGGGAGGTGCAGAAAGCCTGAAGGTGTGGGGGCAGGGGATATAGAAAAAAAGGAAACTCTGGCAAGAATGAAGCACAACACATTCATACACAGATTTGGCAAAGCCACGCCATGAAGTCCAACGGATGTACGCAGTGTGAGGGGCACATGTCGGTCAGTAATCATACATTGCTTGGCACAAAGACAAATAATATACACATAGGCAGGAAAATTGAGCATTGTACAGTCAGGTGGTTAAAATGGACTATTATTCTTAGAATGCACTGTCGGATTTTAACCAATGCAGATATTTTTATTTGTCCTGTAGATCTGAGAATGAAGATGTCTGTGCATTCCCTTCAATCATGAGGCAGTTGAGAGTGGTGGAGTCCTCAATTTGTGACTTAATTAATGAAAGAAATGTTTGATAAAATATCCCAATATTGTGGTTTCCAATGTTCCAACCCTATTTTTCTGACAATCATTAGGACAAACAGGAAGGTTTTCTCAAAGCTCTGATTTTAAACATTTACATAACGTCATTTGCAGCCATATCAAGCAACAGCCCTGTGGATTATACCATATACAGTATATACCTTAAAGGTGTGAATTTTGTTATCAGTAGGAATGGGAAAGGGTAATTAGAATACAGCTGTCATACCATTCATTATGTTGTTCAAGAGTATTAAATGGAATTCAAAAAAAAAATGGCTCTTGTTGCAATAAAAAGGCAGGAAAAGGAAAGCATATGAGTGTCCTTCCTAATCGCAATCTTTATCTCTTTAAGTCCTGCAATTCTCCTACTATCACTTTGCAGAATTATAATAGGATTTGTGCATGTCCCTAAACTACACCCCCCAAAATATCTCAGTTAAGTCGAAGTTTCATTTTTTTTATCCAGAGCTGAAGAAGTTTCAGACTTCATGCTGACCCTGAACTACAAACAGGAGACCCAGGGACATCCTCTTGGGACATATCTCACACATTTGACATAATCTAGTATCCTACACACTGCACATCCTTTGACATCCATAAACTTTTCATCCTTTGGCATCTGGTGTTAACTTCCTATCTGGATGATAAACTTCTTACATATGCAGAAGTACTGCGTATCTCTCGATGATGTCTTCTATTACATTCTTCTTTCAGTCTGGTGTTTCCAAGGGCAGTTATAGGCCCATGTTTTTTTTCTGATTTACCTAAATAACCTTTTTCTCTCCTTGGATAACTCGCTGTATCAAATTGCTGATGATAAACATTTTTGACAAGCTGATGACAAATTGCTGATGTTGCCGATGACAAATTGCTGATTGTACGAAACAATTTCTCATCCTTGCAACAGACAGGTTGGTGCAAAATCTTTATCTGCTGCAATTCAGATGATCAGAGGTTGACCTACTTCATAGAATATGACCTTCAAATCAGACAAGCGTCACATCTTCAGAATGACTCTTAATAATGATTATAGTTAAAATTGTTCATTCTTCTTCAACTATTAGCCTCACCATTAATCTTGACTGATGCAGAGCAGATTAAAATTCAAATGTCGCCTCAACAGGAAGATGTCTTGTTGGCATCATCTGCAGAGATGAGTCATTCCTTGATGACTCTGGAGCATACAATATATTCATGAGGACCTCTATGGAGTACAGCCCATCACTTTGGGCTCATGCTAATGCATTGCATCTGGAACTGCTTCATATTACGAGGGCCAAAGCTTTGAGGTTAATTGGCAGGTCCATAACTTGTGCCAAGACTCATTGCTTCCACAACTTGCAGATTGCAGGCCGATGAATTTCCCTCCTATTACACTTGTGCCAGCATGTTTCAGCCAGCAATATACAGAAGCTCAATCTAAACTTGGTCAAACATTCTCATTATCGAATTCACTCCTTATTTGTCTTTTTTAATCCAGGTTGACAGTGCACCTCCAATCCCTCACCATGACTTTCTCTCATCTGTGGAATCAACTTTCAGGTTTTGCCTAGATATTTTTCTTCAGTCATTTAAGGTGTCATCTAATTATTTTGTTTTGTCAACTTTTTAAGCAGTGTAGCCATTTTAATATTTTGTACGTCCATCCGTCCATTCGTCGAATTTTGTTTAAGCAGGGCAGATGCTGAATTGACACAAGGGGGAGCTCCAGCTGCCTCACATCACAGGAAGAAAATGCCAAACTTCCCTGCTTCCTTCCAACATGATTGCGACATTTTTTTTAGAAAATATACAGAGTCAAGGCTCGTGGAAGAGCTGCAGCACAGAACAGATCAGAACAAAACATAACAAAAGGAAAAACAGAACGAGAAGGGGGAAATGCCAACAGCAGGGCAATGGGACAAAATACACGGAGACGGAGAACAAAGGATGCAGGTATTGATGAGGGGTAGAGAATGCAGGGGTGGATAATATGGATACATAAACAAAATTTTGGAGGTGGGGGGGTTAACGAGTGTTGAAAAGATCATGCTTTTGGTTGGGAGATGATCTGAGATGATGGTGAACAGCTGTTTAGATTAGAAGACCTGGTGGGAAGAATATTACATTGAAGAGAATGTAGAAGTAAGTTTAACAGATGGGAAAAAAATTCAGATGATCAGAGATTGACAGTATTGAATGAGTGGAAGTGAGGGATTTTGGGAGTTTTACTAGAAGGGGTTTGCTGATGGACCATGTGCACCATTCATATACATTGGGGGGGGGGGGGGGGGAGCAGATAAAGTATGGAGAGGGCAAAAGGTGCAAGACCATAAAGGAGGCAATGGAAGACAGAGACCACTAACCTGCCTGTGATATGGGCAGTAATCAGTCCAGATATTCAGCTTTGTTGGAGGAAATTCCTTTGATTTTGAGGGTTTAGTCTCCACGGCATCAATATATAAAAGGTGTGAAGCAGGGGTGCCAGCCAAAATGTGTGAGCAGTACTTCAATGAGCTGCAGATGAAGGCCTTTGAAAAAAAGAGTTATAAAAGCTCTTTAAAATTTCATGACTAAAATAAAGATGCAGAACATATCTCCCAATGCTAACTTATAACAATTTATAGGCCAATTATGAATAACTTTGTTTGATATAATTGCAAGTGTGTTGGATGTGTTTAAAGTCATGAGACAAGAAAGGGATGGTTTGAAGTAAAGTGTAGAATCGAAAACAATAGGCCTACAGTTCTGAGCCATCAATCAAACTATGGCAATTTAAATGAGAGGAATGAAGAGAAAAATTAGATGGTATGAGTCAATGGCTTAGCTGATGTGTTCTGTCAAGAATAGGTAGCAAGATGTGGGGTTTCGACCAGAAACCAGGAGAGTCAGAGCAGCTCAGCAGTTCCTGGGAGATTATGGTAGCCAGAGAAATGTAGATTCAATGATGGAACAGGTTGCAGGCCACAATGTGTGTGGGACCAGGAAGACTGACCATGGTCAGAGTCCCAACCAACAAGAGAAGCCCATGCAAAAAGAGTGAACACAAGTGTCTGTTGTGCTTGCTCTCATATAGATGCTCCACAATTTCACTCTCAACAGTGGTTATGGTGTTGACCATCTCCAAGGTGATATAATGTTGCGGATTTGGAAGCTTACTGCACACAACAGCCAGGTCCTATAGATCAGCTATATCGGTAAGTATGTGTTTCTAGTTAGGGTCCCGTCCTATGTTTAATGGGTGATTAATTGTACGTGCGCTGTGAGTTATTCTGATAGTTAGGATTTAAATTACCAACAACAACGACAATGACACCTGCCTTCGCTTCCTTCCACCATCATCCACCGGCACCATTGCACACGCGCGTGTCAGCACGTACATGGGCGGAGTCCAGTGTGCTAGGCAGGGTTTCTCTGGACGTTGGTGTGCTGGCTTCACCCCAAATATGGGCACAAGCATTACGCTTGGGCTTCGCCCCAAATATGGGCACAAGCGTTTCGTTCTGGCTTGGCTCCAAATATGGGCATATAGTGTTCTCTCGGCCCAATGAGGGAGTGCGAGTGGGGGATAAGAGAAGCGCGCGTGGGCCAAATGAGAGTTGTTATCAGAGGAATTGTCTTCTGGTCTTCAGAGAGTTGAGAAATGTCTTCTGGTCTTCAGTCTTCGGATGCCTGGTGGTCTTCTGAAGCCAGTCGTCGCCTTCCTGGGGTCCCACCAGCAGAGCGTCTTCTCTTGTGGCTTGTGTGCCTGCGAGCCTGTCCCGCGCAGGATCGCCTGCCTGAGCTTGGAGCAGCATTGTGTGGCGGGTTCGAGTCCTGCCACACCGGATCGTCGAAAACCGCATGAGCGGAGAGGTCCGAGAATAGGCTCTGACCTCCAGCTCACCTTTCCTCGACTGGAGGCCTCCAATAAAGACCTGACGGGTCCGTTTCTTTTGGGTGTACGTTGTGTGTTGTGTGTGTGTGTGTGTGTGTGTGTGTGTGTTTTTGGCGCCAGTCTATTAAGTAAAACTGCATAAGTGCTTGTACATAAATTGCTATTCCTTCAGTATTCGGTTAACTCTGCCTTCTTGCGTGCTCCCCTGCCCCATTATAAATAAATATCCCTTTTGTTAAATGTTCCAGCTCGTTTCTGTGTTCTTTCATTGGTTTGGCATGGTGTGTGTTGAGACATAGTGAGCCGTAAATTCTTAATTTGGTCCGACGGGCCTTGGTAATCTCTGCTTGGGTTACACACGGTTCGGGCTCGGTAACGGCTCGTTCCGCTCGAGGTCCTCGAGGGTGTGAATTCCCTGGTAGCTTTGTCCGCGTGGGTAATTAGGTATATTGAAGTTTGGCAATTGACCCCCCCCACGCGGTCGAATTATTGGTGATTCATGGTCCAGTAAGGGACCCGTGCCTTTCGGACTTATCCAAATGGCACGACCTCAATTCTGGTGTGTTCCGTGGAGCCGACTCTACTGCTCCCTCTAGCGGTCGTGCTCGCCATCGCTACCTGGCCCCGCAACAATATTACTCTTTGCCACAAATATTGTCACACTCGTCCTGCTTGATGCAAAAATGGACACACACCTTTTTTGTTAGCATATAAATGTTCCACGGTCTACTCAAGCTTGATGGCACACAACGCCACCTTTTAACTCAGCCTCCTCAACCAATCAGGGGTGTCCCAACCAATCACTGATGGACATCATCCATGGCATTGCATCATTTGTTCAATATCCTCCTTACTACCTCCATAAGACCATAATCTTCTGTAATCACCTTGGTGCAAGGTTGCAATGGAAGGATGGGAAACCTATTCATATTTCAAGTAATCACATTCCAACCCTTTCTTAAAAAGTGGAAGACATATCATACCACCCAGACTCTACCCAGATCAGGTCGCCCATCCAAACTCAGCAGCCGGGCAAGCAGGAAACTGGTTTGGGATGTCAGTTTATACCCAACAATGACTTTGAAAGATCTGCAAGGCTCTATGTTTGAAATGGGAGTCAGTGTTCATCAATTAACAATATCCCCTTCCCTTCACAAAGCTGGCGTCCATGGACAGGTGGCAAGAAAGAAGCCATAACTGAAAAAGACGCATCTAAAAGCTCGTATGGAGTTTGCGAAAAATCATCTTGACGATACTGCAGGCATGTGGAGAAAAGTTTTGTTCTCAGATGAGACAAAAATTGAACTTTTTGATCGAAATGCAAAGCGTTACGCCTGGTGCAAACATACCACTGCACATCATCCAGTCAACACCATCCATACTGTCAAGTATGGTTGTGGCAGAATCGTGTTTTGCAGCTGCTTTTCATCAGCAGTGACTGGCAAGCTTATCAGGATGGAAGGGACAATGGATGGTGCAAAGTACAGGAGAATCCTTGATGAAAACCTGCTTGAGTCAGCCCTGAATCTGAAACTGGGTAGGAGATTCACATTTCAGCAGAACAATGATCCAAAGTACAAAGATAAAGACACACTGGAGTTGCTGAATAAGAATAAAATAAATGTTTTTGAGTGGCCCAGTCAAAGTCCTGACTTGAAAACAATTTAACATACATGGCAAGACTTTAAGATTGCTGTCTTCAATTCACATCCACATCAAACTTGACAGATCTGGAGCAATTTTCACATGAGGAATGGGCAAAGATTTCACCATATCGCTGTGCAAAGCTGGTAGAGACCTACCCAAAATGTCATTGCTGCAAAAGCTGTTTCCACCAAGTACTGACCAAAGGGGATGAATACTTTTACAACCAGTGAATTTTGATTTGTACATATTTTTTGCAGATATTCTTGACATGTAACCTCCTTTAACTATAACAGTGTTTCGGTTGATCTCTTCAGTTATGAATCAAAAAGTTCATTTGGAAAAAATGTTTCTACATAATTCGTAATTCATCTTAATGTAGCATTCTTGGTAGAGGGTGAATATTTTTGCAGGCCATTGTAAAGTGGCTATTAATCAAAGGTGACTGTGCATTCATATTTGCATCATTGTTATCTCCTCCACATGATAGAATTGTAAGTGCATAGTCAAATTTTGACTTTCGATTTCGGTAAAAAGGGCACATGAATGGAGATTTTATCACAAGTCCAGTGAAGGCAGTTAAATATCCGTTATCTGAGGGTATCTTAGGGCTGTTAAATAGCATAGCCATGAGCAATTATTCATGCTTCGTCCAGTGCAGCAGGTGGTAAGTTCTTGGAAAGAAACAATATACAATGGTCAAGCCTCAAGGTGTGGAATAAGTGGAAGTTCTGTGGAATATATCTGTAATAATGAACGAACAACATTAAAGCCTAATTATTGTAAAAGGTAACAGCATCCTTTATCTCTGATAGTAAATTCCGTCTGCGTCAGTCTGTGTGTGTGTGTGTGTGTGTGTGTGTGTGTGTGTGTGTGTGTGTGTGTGTGTGTGTGTGTGTGTGTGTGTGTCTGTGTGTATGTGAAATTGAATTGTTAGGAACAGTTTTGTGTGAAAAAACGAGATGTGTATGTGTGTGTGTGTGTTTCCCCCATAACTCTCAAACCACGAAACCTATGGTGGCCTGAAACTTTGCATGTATACTCAGGGAACTCCAAGGAAGTGCATGAATGAAAATTGTGTGTTTGGGTAGATTAAAAATCCCTTTGTGAAGATAATGGCTTACCTCCATGAAAGGCTTATCCTTGGTCAGCCCGTGTTCGCCTCACTGGGATCTTATCCACCATTTTGATTCGGCCTATTCAAATATGCCTTGCCTTCAAAACACGATCTACTCTCACAGGTGAATTAAAGTACAGTACATAATCAAAATATTATTTTCAATTTGAGAATCAGATCTTCTGGAGTAAATGTGTTGAAATCTGGAGTGAATTTTAAGACGTTTTTTAAAGAATTTTAAGACGTTACCAATTCCCCAAGCGTTGGATTGTTGGCTCACTAATAGGGAACATGAGCTGGGTTTGGACCGATTGCCTGTGGGAGACTTGGGGAGACGAGTGTTTCCTCATAAATTTGAGGTAAGTGCTGTGTTTGTAACATCTTTTTTTTTGAAGTAATCGCGTGACTAAAATGGCGCTTACGATATGCCCAGTCATACTAAACACCGCATGGCGACGTCTGAAGAGACCTAAAAAAAATTTTCACAAATGAACACTTTTTAAGCAGTCAGAACTGCTTGCTAAGTTCAATTCCGCAGTTTGACATTTTAAATTTGGCTCTGGTTAAGAGATTTTAGATGTAATTAAATAAAGTCAAGAACACCATCTGGAGACACCCGGAAAGTTGTGAGGGGAGAGTGAGTTTGGGAGGAGGTAAGCATGAGGGGAGGGGAAGGGAATTGGGAGGAGGTAAGCATGAGGGGAGGGGAAGGGAAGGCAGCACCAGAGAATAATATGGCTTTATTTAAAATTACAACTAAAATGGGTTTTTATTAAAAATAACAACTTTATTTAACGTCCAGTTTTACATCCATTCGAAGGAAGTGCAAACGCTGATGAATCGGCCTGCCTCTGAAACTGTACGAGGTTAACTAGGGTTACAATAACGTCCGTTTTTTCCCAAACGTGTCCTTCTTTTCGGTCCTTTAAATCCCCATCCAGCTGGGGTTTTTAATATCGAAAAATTTTGCCATTTTTTTGTTTTGCATTTTTAAAAGAATAATTTTTAAGATTTGGGATACTTTTTTTATTTTTTATTTTTTTACAATATTTAAACGCTTAAACCATTTTTGTACATTTTCTTATGGTGATGAGATGCAGTTACGTAACGTTTGGACCAGTACAGTTTGATGAAAGTCTACCACTCCGTCATGGTGTTATAAAAGTGTTCGAGCATTGTCACCCACTTTCTGTCCATTGACACCCAATCCACTTTCTGTCCAACCTCACAGTGAAAGAGAATGCAGTGGCGCGCTCAGTCCGCGATTCAGTGTCTTCTGAATCCATACCGTACACACCTGTTTGATTTTCTTCAAGGGCTCTTTATAGTGGGGCAGATAACAGCAATTTTTGAGAGGAATCGTGCAAATGATGATACAAACATCAAATTTGAGAGAGAGAATGTACATCTCCTAAGTTATGCCGAATATAGGAGAACACGATGTGTATTTAGCGACATATATCCATTACCCACTCCATATAAACCACAGACTCGGCACGTGCACATCACTGGTGTTCCCTAATATCCTTCTAACAAAAGGCTTGTCATTTGACCTGTTCGTTTCACAATGTGATGTTGATTGATTCCCTCTTGAAGCGAGACAACTCAGCTTTCAAGATTATCTACGTGCCGTTGAGTCAGGTTGTGCGGAGATCCTGCATGGCACAAACGTGTCAAGAAGGTTGGGGTGATAACATTTCAAAGATGGAAACATTAACATTCCCTGATCAGGCAACACTGTGTTGGCCGATAAGCGCCCACGAATGACGAAAATGACCAGAAGGTTGATGCGCTCATCAAAATGACTGAAGGGTGACGTTGCTTAGATGCTTGATTGATAATCACAGACTGCATTATATATATATATATATATATATATATATATATATATATATATATATATATAATATATATTCCCCCTACTAACCGATGTGATATCCATAATAAAAAGAAGAGAACTCTCAGATTCGAAGACTAAATACAAAAAAGGCTGGACTTTTAAAAAATTCTATAAACATCAATGATAAGTATTTTTGATATGATTTTCCTGAGGGTGTAATATGATTTGATCATCCTCAATGATGAGTGTTTGCGTGGCTAAGCAATTGAAGTATAATTTTGAGAGAGAAAAAAATTGTTCAGGTCGCGTAATCATAAATTGGAGGAAACACCCAGATAAATGGTAAGAACAAATCCAGGCATACACTTTGAGAATCGAGAAAGGACATTATTATGTTTTTCAATGTAAATACATGAATATATAACATAAAAACATCACCTCGTAGTCGAAATATAGGCTTTTTCCTACTCAGAATGTGCAACAATTGTGGCATTATTCTTTTATATTGTCAAAAAATGAGTTGACCCACTTCCTTCTAATCAGCTTGGTGGGTGCAGTTTTAAAGAGAGGAAGGGTGAATATCAGCATCATTAAACAAATGCCACAGCCCCAATATATAGTGATCAGTGGCAAGTAATAAAGTAAACTGATTCTGGGTTCTCAGCCATATTCAGCATCCAAATTAAATGTACACTGCATAAACTCGGGAATTAATTTAGACACAAAGGTTATGATTATTAATTACTGGCAAAGGTACCAGGCATTGCGGCAATGCCGGGTACTTCATCCCACCCCTCACCTTCCCCTCCCTCATCCCACCTACCCCCCCTACCAGACTTCCACCCCACCTCTTCTCTCCTCCCACTACTCCCTCCAGACTCCCAACTCGCCTCGCCTCCCTCACTCCCATTCACACTCTTCCTTCCTCCTCCCACCACTCCCTCCAGCTCCAAATCGCCCTTCGCCTCCCTCCTCCCACATCACTTTTCCCTTCCCTCTCCCACCCCTTCTTCCTCTCCACTCACCTACTCCCTACAGACTCCCACTCCACCCTCTCTTCCCTCCTCCACTACTCCTCCAGACTCCCAACTCGCCCTTCGCTCCCTCCTCCATATCACACTCTTCTCTTCCTCCTCCCACCTACTCCCTCCAGAACTCCCAAATCGCCCTTCGCCTCCTCCTCCCACATCACTTTTCCCTCCTCTCCTCCCACCCCTTCTTCCCTCATCCCACTCACCTACTCCTACAGACTCCCACTCCACCCCCTTCTCTTCCTCCCTCCACCTCCTCCCTCCAGACTCCCAATTCACCCTTCCCTTCCCTCCTCTCAACACCATCTCTTCCTTGCCTCTTCCACCCTCCCTCTTCTTCATCCACCCCTCCCTCCTCCTCCTCCCCTCTCATCCCACCTCCTCCTCCTCCCACCTCTCCACCCCCTCCGCTACGCCCTTCCTTCCCTCCTCCAAAAGGAAATCCCAGGTGAATATTAAAGTGTACATGTACATAATAACTTCTAAAAAAGAAGTTAAAAAATAAATCTCTCAGAAAATTCCCCGGTGGCCTTCCGACTAATTAATTACGTACACAGGCATTTCACTCTATCAAGCTGATTTTTGTCGCCTCCAAATGCTTATTACTTTCACATAATATGTGAAGTACATGTCTATCGTTTGTTTACAAGCCTTGAATAATTTAGATGACTGGAGAGGAGGAGGGGGTGTCGGGTTCAACTGGGTGTTTACCATATTTTAACTTTCAAAAAAGAGGACACTCTGGAAGTGACACTTCATAAAAGAGACACTCTTTTCTAAGACTTCCTTTATCATATTGACATCATATCAGATGTAGCATTAGGTGTCGCCTGATGTTGGCTTTATGTTAGGGTGGTGGACTTGGATTCTAGTGTTCTGAGTTCAAACACCTGCTTTGCTGTTGAATTAGTACCAGGTGGGTTGATTCAGCCTGTTCATCCCTTTGAGGTTGGCAAAATGAAGTACCAGCTTGCTGGTGTCCTGCATTGTAGTGGTGACCTGTCCAGGATTGTGCCCAATAGACCAGGAGATTGCTGAAGTAGGCACCAACACTCTGCAGAGAGTATGTCACAGTGGCATGGATGGATTAGCTGTGCTCTGGACCTTGTTATTTTACTGCCACCCGCTGTTATCCAGTCAAAAACTGAATTATTACTGGAAATATTATGTGTGTCCAAGTCTACATGAGATTGTAATCAATTAATATAATTAATAATACCAATACTTTTCATGCCATAAGGACTACCAGGCAATTTCATTGGCAAGGAGTACAGTCCTGGACAGCTCACCATTCCCAACACATGTTACCCTGAATGTGTATTATCCCAGTACACTAGCACTCATTTTGCTAACCTCAGAAGGATGACAGGTTGATTCAACACACCTGGTGTTAATTAAATGGTCGACAGGGGCTCAACTCAGGACCCTAATGTCCAAACCAGCCACCTTAACCACGAAGCCAACAGCAAGATTTCAATCAATACATCGTACTTTATTTTCCACAGAGACGTACGCACCAGCTCGACAACAAACACTCGTCTTCCCAATTCTTCTTGTCACTTCGAAAACACGGGATTTTGTCTTTAGTTTCTTCAGTGATTTGCACTTTTGTTTGGCATTGTAATAGTGTGTAGATAGTAGAAAATCGTGCAAATTATGATACAAGCATCAAATTTTGGCATTTCTGTCTGGCAGGGGCTTTTCTGATCAAATCTGCTCGATTGGCCATTTGAAAACTAATAAAAACTTCAAAAAATTTGAAGTCACAGCTGGCTGAAATTCCTGAAGCGAAGTGAACATCCCATACAGAGAACCAAGGGGAGATGCAGTCATCATTGATGGCTCAGCACTTGTCAATGCCCTACCTCCACGCACTTCAAGATATTTGATGACTATGCTAAATAAGACCATCATCCCAAAGTGGAATCCTATGGTGCCAGGTACGAGAGGGTGGACGTAGTGTTTGATGTGTACAAGAGTCAAGTCTGAAGTCCGAGGCAAGGTCGAAAAGGGGCAAGGAATCAGAAGAAGAGTGACAGGAACCAGTAGACCCCAAGTAACTGGAGAAGCTTTCTTCGAGATGAACGCAACAAGACTGAGCTGTTTCACTTCCTTGCGGAAAAGATGTGTGAAGCACAGACGACAAGCACAGTCATTGTCACAAAGGAGAAGATGCCATTAGAACACAAGGAATCACTGGATGCTGTGTCTCCATGTTGTCTTGAAGAAGCTGACACTCGGATATTTGTACACCCAGGGATGCAACGCGGAATGGTAGCAAGTCCATTATCATTAAGGCTAATGACACGGACGTACTAGTCATAGCAATATCTGTACTTGCCATTCCTTACAGGAACTAGGTCTTGAGAACATGTGGATTGCCTTGGCCAAGGAGCCAAGGCGTGAATGAATTCCAGTCCATGAGGTAGTTTCTGCAATAGGGCCTGAGAAAGCTAGAGGGATCCCATACTTCCATGCGTTCACTGGATGTGACGTCGTGTCTGCCTTCTGCGGTAAAGGAAGAAAACTGCATGGCAGACTTGGAACGTCTTTGATGATGTTTCTGAAACATTCACCAATCTCAGCCAGCATCCAACATTGATTCGTGATCTTGACTTTTTAAAGTTTTTTTTTTTTCAAATTTTTCAAAATTTGGATTTTCAAATGGCCAATCAGGCAGATTTGATTAGAATCCCCCTGGAGAACAAATGTTCCAAAT
>CM068953.1:71465743-71482910 GCA_035128595.1 Eptatretus atami
GTGCGTGGAGGTAGGGCATTGACAAGTGCTGAGCCATCAATGATGACTGCATCTCCCCTTGGTTCTCTGTATGGGATGTTCACTTCGCTTCAGGAATTTCAGCCAGCTGTGACTTCAAATTTTTTTGAAGTTTTTTATTAGTTTTTCAAATGGCCAATCAGGCAGATTTGATCAGAAAGCCCTGCAGAACAGAAATGCCAAATTTGATGCTTGTATCATAATTTGCACGATTTTTCTACTATCTACTACACTATTACAATGCCAAACAAAAGTGCAAATCACTGAAGAACTAAAGACAAAATCCCGTGTTTTCGAAGTGATCAAGAAGAATGGGAAGACGAGTGTTTGGTTTGTCGAGCTGGTGCGTACGTCTCTGTGGAAAATAAAGTTACGATGTATTGATTGAATCTTGCTGTTGGCTTCGTGGTTAAGGTGGCTGGTTTGGGACATTAGGGTCCTGAGTTTGAGCCCCTGTCGACCATTTAATTAACACCAGGTGGTGTTGAATCAACCTGTCATCCTTCTGAGGTTAGCAAAATGAGTGCTAGTGTACTGGGATAATACACATTCAGGGTAACATGTGTTGGAATGGTGAGCTGTCCAGGACTGTACTCCTTGCCAATGAAATTGCCTGGTAGTCCTTATGGCATGAAAAGTATGGTATTATTATATTATATTATATTGATTTACAATCTCATGTAGACTTGGACACACATAATATTTCCAGTAATAATTCAGTTTTTTGACTGGAATAACAGCGGGTGGCAGTAAAAATCAATCAAGGTCCAGAGCACAGCTAATCCATCCATCCACTGTGACCATACTCTCTGCAGAGTGTTGGTGCTACTTCAGCAATCTCCTGGTCTATTGGGCACAATCCTGGACAGGTCACCACTACAATGCAGGACACCAGCAAGCTGGTACTCATTTTGCCAACCTCAAGAGGATGAACAGGCTGAATCAACCCCACCTGGTACTAATTCAACAGCAAAGCAGGGTTTGAACTCAGAACACTAGAATCCCAAGTCCACCACCCTAACCATAAAGCCAACATCAGGCAGCACACCTAATGCTACATCTGATATGATTGATCAATATGTAAAGGAAAGTCTTGAAAAGAGTGTCTTCTTTTATGAAGTGTCACTTCCAGAGTGTCCTCTTTTTTGAAAGTTAAAATATGGTAACCCCAGTTAACCCGACACCCCCTCCCTCCTCCTCCAGTCATCTTAATTATTCAAGGCTTGTAAACAAACTGATAGACATGTACTTCACATATTATGTGAAGTAAATAAGCATTGGAGGCGACAAAAATCAGCTTGATAGAGTGAAATGCCTGTGTACGTAATTAATTAGTCGGAAGGCCACCGGGGAATTTTCTGAGAGATTATTTTTTAACTTCTTTTTTTAGAAGTTATTATGTACATGTACACTTTAATATTCACCCTGTGGATTTCCTTTGTGGAGGAGGGAGGGAAGGGGTGTAGCCGGAGGGGGTGGAGGATGTGGGAGAGGAGGAAGGTTGGGATGAGAGGAGGAGAGGAGGAGGGAGGGGAGGGTGGATGAAGAAGAGGGAGGGTGGGAAGAGGCAAGGAAGAGATGGTGTGAGAGGAGGGAAGGGAAGGGTGAATTGGGAGTCTGGAGGGAGGAGCGGGGAGGAAGGGAAAGAGAAGGGGTGGAGTGGGAGTCTGTAGGGAGTAGGTGAGTGGGATGAGGGAAGGAAGGGGTGGGAGGAGGGAAGGGAAAAAGTGATGTGGGAGGAGGGAGGCGAAGGGCGATTTGGGAGTCTGGAGGGAGTAGGTGGGAGGAGGGAAGAGAAGAGGTGATATGGGAGGAGGGAGGCGGAGGGCGAGTTGGGAGTCTGGAGGGAGTAGGTGGGAGGAGGGAGGGAAGAGGTGGGGTGGAAGTCTGGAGGGAGGGGGTAGGTGGGATGAGGGAGGGGAAGGTGAGGGTGGGATGAAGTACCCGGCATTGCCCGGCAATGCCTGGTACCTTTGCCAGTAATTAATAATCATAACCTTTGTGCTCTAAATTAATTCCCCGAGTTTATGCAGTGTACATTTAATTTGGATGCTGAATATGGCTGAGAACCCCAGAATCAGTTTTACTTTATTACTTGCCACTGATCACTATTATATTGGGGCTGTGGCATTTGTTTAATGATGCTGATATTGCACCCTTCCTCTCTTTAAAACTGCACCCACCAAGCTGATTAGAAGGAAGTGGGTCAACTCATTTATGACAATTAAAAGAATAATCGCACAATTGTTGCACATTCTGAGGTAGGAAAAAGCCTATATTTCGACTGACGAGGTGATGTTTATGTTATATATTCATGTATTTACATTGAAAAACATAATAATGCCTTCTCGATCTCAAAGTGTATGCCTGGGATTGTTCTTACCATTTATCTGGGGTGTTTCCTCCAATTTATGATTACGCGACCTGAACAATTTTTTTTTCTCTCTCAAAATATACTTCAATTTGCTTAGCCACGCAAACACTCATCATGAGGATGATCAAATCATATTACACCCTCAGGAAAATCATATCAAAAATACTTATCACTGATGTTTTATAGATTTTTTAAAAGTCCAGCCTTTTTGTATTTAGTCTTCGAATCTTGAGAGTTCTCTTCTTTTTATTATGGATATCACATCTGTTAGTAGGGGGAATATATATATATATATATATATATATATATATATATATATATATATATATATATATATATATATATATATATATATATATATATATATATATATATATAATGCAGTCTGTGATTATCAATCCAAGCATCTAAGCAACGTCACCCTTCAGTCATTTTTGATGAGCGCATCAACCTTCTGGTCATTGCGTTCATTCGTGGCGCTTATCGGACAACCACAGTGTGCCTGATCAGGGATGTTAATGTTTCCATCTTTGAAATGTTTCACCCACCTTCTGACACTGTTTGTGCCCATGCAGGCATCTCCGCACACCTGACTCAATCGGCCGTAGATATCTGAAGCTGAGTTGTTCTCCTTCAAGAGGAATTCAATCACATCACATTGGTGAAACGACAGGTCATTGACAGCCATTTTGTTAGAATGGATTATGGGAACACCAGTGGTGTGCACGTGCCGAGTCTGTGTTTATATTGGAGTGGGTAGATGGATAGATGTCGCTAATACACTCGTGTTCTCCTATATTCGGCATAAACTTATGGAATGTACAGATGCTTATGTCTTTTGGTATGGCCCTAGTAGTGCTGCAGAATGTGTGCCCACATAACAGACCAATTGTGCATTTTGGGTGATAAGCACGAAAATTGGCACAGATGTAGCTTAATGTGCTGAACATTTCTAGATATGGGGCCATTTCAGTTTCTTTCCAAGATGGCCGCCAAATTCAAAATGCCCGCCACTGAGTAAAAAAACTGCTTTCTGACTTGTTTGTAATATTCAAATGTACTAATTTCATATTTTTCATGCTCTTTAACCATGATATTGCATAGTTAGTTTCTATATTGATGTTTGCATATTTCAACAATGCAACAATTTAAAAAATGGCACAGAAATCCAAGATGGCCACCACGCTTAAGCAGTTGAGGAGATCTACCTCCATATCTTGCGCAGTGTTATCATGAGACTCAACTATGTCTTTCACATGACTTAGCCACCTATAAAGCAACAAGAAATATGCATATAGGCACAAACAGTGCGACAGTTCAGTGTTCACATTCACAATAATCTACTAGTATTCGAAATATCTATATTCAAAAGAGATATAAATAAATATAAGTGTTGGCAGATGCACAATAAGCGAGGTCCTACGACTAGAAAATTGACTCACCAGTGCTGCATACATTCCTTCATATGAAGCAGGCGGGAGAACCGAAACTTCTGATACTGTTGGTTCTTTTGTATGTAGGGAAGCCGGTGGTATGCTGGTGTCTGGCAATTCTGATAAGGTCTTCTCTTTAGACTCACTTTGCCAGAGGATCTCTGTGTCTCTCTCTACTCCATGGACATCATGTTCGGGTGCTAAAGAGGGATATTCCTGTGCCATGATATGCCCCTTGAGCGGTCGTGGAAGTAGGATTTTGGTCTATGTTATCAACTGCACTTGTGGTGAATAGACCATGGCGTAAGTTTGCAGGACAAACAACATGTTCTGCTTCTATCTTGCACAAACTTCTTACCCAAATCCTTTGAAATGGTAAGTACTCTGTCATATATACGGAGAGCCAAGTCATACATTCTGTCAATAACTCACGCTTTCTTGTCCTGGCATGGATAGAGGAGTCCGCGTAATAGCAGGGGTGTCTCACGATCCACTGTGGTGTGAGAGGTGGATCCTTCACGACGTCGAATTATGACATTTGGCGTATAAGCTGCGAGACAGTTAGTTATGCCTAGTATCAGTGGCATTGCTTGATTGCTGCACTATGTTTGATCCACCCATTATCATCCCAACGAGGTCGCGGAGACTTAAAACTGATTAGTGCTGACACTCCTTGGAGAATTTCCCCATAAATCAGACTTTTCAAGCTTCAGAATGTCCTTACGAACGATTTCAGCTGCCTTTGCCAACACGATAGCCTCCTCGTCAAAGTCACTTTCAAATGCCCTCTTTAGTGCCAGTCCGATGTCATCCTGAAAAGCAAGAAGAACGTTCCTGCCTTGCTTGTGGGCTTGAAGTCTGGTATGTGGCTAATATTCATTCTTCAGTCTGGTCGAGTGTTCTCGAGTAGATGTGTCTGCTCCCAGGTCATTTTAGTCTTGAAGTAAAATCTGATTTAAATCTGCTAGTTTGAACACTGGTGCTAACGTCATTCTCCATGCTTTCTGCACGACAGTCTTCAATATACGAAAGCAGCTCCGCCAGGACCATGCCATGCAGTTGTTTATCAGAAGAACTTTCTCCGCTGTCAGAGCAATTCACCGACTCTGCTTTCTTGTAGAGTGGTTTTAAGCAATTGCTGTGGGACATTGCATCTTGGGACATCATATCTCCAGCGCTCAATTTGGCAACTAACATATGGTCTCGCACAATTTCTGCACATCGCCAACATTTCTGTCTAGTTTTTCTCCGTCGATGCCTTTTGGGAGTTTATCTGATTTTTCACCACAAAGAAGCAAGTGTCTTGCGAATGTTCTGGCTGCACCACCACTGCTGTACGAGTGACTTTCTTTTTTGCGAGTCATGTTGGTTTCACACTCATCTCTTTTCCTTTTTCTACCCGTTGAAGTTTGGTTTGTTGTACTTATCCTTGCATTTTTTGTGCCATTTAGCTGCATTCGACTTTAGAGTTGAAGCAACTCCTGTTCCATTGTCTAACCTTGATAAGTTTTATATATCTGGAAGACTATCTGAAGCTCTTTGAATCTTATCAAATTACCTGCAAGATTATCATAAAGTGTACCAATGTCAATATCAGTCCTCTTTGATATCAGCTGGGCATCGCAGTGGTTCTTTTGATATCCCTTGACACAAAATGCATTTTGTCCAATCTATTGGCGATGATGATGATTCAGATGTTGAAGGAGTTTCTGGACGTTATCTGGGGTCTAAATTATTGAAGGATTTAGCCATTGTTGGTATTTTGATTACGACACCACCACTACAGCTTCGACAACTAACAACAGCATGCACTGTGATATGGAGATACTGATCTGAAAGAAGAAGATGAAGGATGAATGAATGGATGAATGCGTGCGATATACACAGATTAACTGGAAGAACGTTAACTGTGATGCATGGTACAATTACCACATTACACGTTCATATGTTTGTCACCATTTTATCATGTAGCAGCTATTTTGAATTTGGCAGCCATTTTGAATTTGAAAGCCATCTTGGTTATGTGAAATGAAGAATATGTGAAACGTAAGGGAAAAGTTAGTGACATTTCACATTTCTGGTCAATTTTCCAACCAATCATAGGAAATATATTCATTTATATGGTTGTATCGGTAATTTCGCCCATGGTGGCGGTCATTTTCAAAATGACCACCATCTTGGAAAAAATTCAGTTGGCCCCATATCTAATATTGTTCAGTAGGTAAAACACTAGAACTGTGCAAAGTTTCATGCTTATCACCAAAAGTGCACAATACTTCCACCATTCTGCAGCACTATAGTGTGTATAGAAACATGACAGAAATAAATAGACACCTTAAATTTATTCATTTCATCTGTCTAAAGCAAGTTTTACTCAGCAATTTGTACTAATATTCAACGATTTATTTGCAGAAACGAGTTCCTGGGTTTTTTACAGCCATTTCTCCCTGCTGAGCAGGTGTTAGCTTTTCTTGAGGCAATGTTTTATGGCCGGATGCCCTTCCTGTCGCCAACCCTGGTCGACTCTTACGACACATAGGGATATGGTACACCGATTCTAACCGGGGCATACACCGGGACCAGTACACTGGTACTTATTTCGCCGACCTCGGAAGGATGACAGACTGAGTTAACCCCCTGTTGTTAATTCAACAGCCAACGGGGCTTGAACTCAGGACATTCGGATCCCAAGCTAGCCACCCTAACCACTAAGCCAAGACCAGGCTTTAAACGAGGTCCTGGGTCGTGTACGACAATTAAATATGCCTCAATCCCAGGTAGCACACACCCTTTGCGATTTTCAAAGAGGAGGAATTGTTGGCCATTCGGAAGCTGGTGTCAGCCAGTGTCAGATAGCTCAGAACCTTGGCAATCTGCTTTCTATGGTCAATCGGGTGATTGTGCAATTCACCAGCGAGGGCAAGGAATCCACAGCTTTCCGTTCTGGTCGATCTGGGCCCTCAGAAAGGTGTCTTCGAGCTGTCATGCGGTCCATTGAGAAAACTCCCCATTGCAAGGCAGCAGATGTTGAAGAGGAGGTCCAAGTTAGCTCAAGAACTGCCGTGCAGTACCTTCCTCAACTGGGCTACTATGGGAGAGCAACTTGGAGAAAACCTCTTCTTAGACCAGGCAACATTTAAAGGAGAAAGAAGTGGGCTTACAAAATTGCCACCAGACCCTTGGAGTTTTGGCAAACTGTCATTTTTTTCTGATGAGTCCCAATTTGCGCAACTTTATGAGAGTGGAGAGGGAGGCGAAGGGTGAGATGGGAGTCTGGAGGGAGTAGGTGGGAGGAGGGAAGGGAAGAGGTGATGTGGGAGGAGGGAGGCGAAGGGTGAGTTGGGAGTCTGGAGGGAGGGGGTGGGTGTGATGAGGGAGGGGAAGGGGAGGGTGGGATGAAGTACTCGGCATTGCCCGGCAATGCCTCATACCTTTGCCAGTAATTAATATATAATCATAACCTTTGTGCTCTAAATTAATTCCCAGAGTTTATGCAGTGTACATTTAGTTAGGGGTCTGGAGACTTCCCAGTCGAGAGTTATCTTTGAACCGATTGCAGCCAACTGTCAAACACAGTGTTTTTTCAGTAATGGTGTGGGGAGCAATCTAGAGTGCTGGTCAGTCAGAGCTTCCGGAGTGTGTTGGACCATGGCCTCACTCGCTGCGGAGTGTGATATTTCGATTGAAGCGCTGCTGAAACGAGTGAAGCGCTGCAGAAATGGATCTATGTTGGAACAAGTGATCCAACATAGATCATAAAACTTCCGTTGGACAACTTCCATTGTACAACAGTTGTACAACAGAACTTTTCTATTGTACAACAGTTGCACACCGAAAAAGTTGTACAACTTCCGGGAGTTTGATTTATTATTTCGCGATAATATCCAGTTTTCAAGTGATTCTGTACAGCAGTTTATTCTATTGACATTCTCATACAGCATTGCTTATATATATAATTATATATATATATATATATATATATATATATATATATATATATATATATATATATATATATAAATAATACCCAAACAGTGCACGGTTAACTAAAATAAACTCACTGCCTTTCGTCTGCCGCAACCCATCCCAATGGATCGAAGGCCCTGCTTGCAACGGAGCGTGATAATTTGATTTTCATTTCGAAGACACAAATCTACCCTTCCAAATTAAGCACACTCAATTTCCAATAAGACTTGCCTTTTGCATAACAATCAACAAGTCTCAAGGAAAGTCAACAAGGTTGGCATTTATCTTGTACAACCATTTTTCACCCATGGCCAGCTCTATGTTGCTTTGACAGTGGCATGCTCTCTGCAGTCCATCACGATCCAAATCGACAAGTGTCCACAGCAAGGCACAGCAAATACACAAACATTCCCCCAAATAATCATCTTCAAGGCTATCCTAAACAATACCCCATAAGGCAGGTCAATAAACATTGGAAGACTTCTCATTGCAAGTGCATTACATTTCATCACCACTATTCTTGTTCATATATCATCAACCAAAAATCATGCATGCATTCATCTTATAAGGTTTTAACTAAAAACAGAATTTCAGTTTAATGAGGTATATTCTCTGTACCATAATTTCACAATTATATTTCTTTCAATTATTATCGTGATGAGCATCAAATTCAAATTGGAATCATTGCTTCTAGTCACAGAACTACTGCACTAATTGATTTTCTAAGGGTGACTGGTAGTATAATGTGTGTGGTTATATATATATATATATATATATATATATATATATATGTATATAATAAATATTTATATATATATATATTTATTATATTTATTTAGTATATATTATAAATATATTATATAAATATATATTATATTATATATAATATATATATATATATAGTATAGATAGATACATGTGTAATTATTATTTTTTTTTTAAGAAGAAAGACCCTTCAACCAAAAGTAATAGAAAAATATCGACTCTGCTAATTTGAGCAAAAAATCATAATCACACCAGGTCTCAGGCAATGTTTCACCAGCTTCACAACTGGCTTCCTTTAAATACATTTTGCTGGAATTGTCTTACAGACTGTCATTTGTGAAGAAGTTTACAAAAGCAAGTGCTCCAGTTTGAAATGTAAGCGACCAAAAAGTGAATGAATTTTGTCATTCTTGTTCTCATGCTTTTTATGCATTCTTATTTCTTAGTAGCAAAACATCAACTCGATGATGATGATCAATCTGCATGCTGAGCCATTTCTGAATGAGGTGATTCGCGTTTCTTGAAAATAACATTGGACTTATATACATTTTAAAACATGTATTGAGCAAATATTCATATAGATTTGATGAAAAAAAAAATTGCAGTGTTGATAATGTTGTCTGAAATCTTTATAATTTTGTAAAAGGGGTTGAGATCTTGCCGAAAAAGTGAAAAATGTAATAAGATTTGTTTTTATTCAAAGAGTTTTAGAAATTTAAATGTGATAATTCCTTTTCCTCCAGGCTGATGAACACAACGTATTAATGTCACACTGCCCTCAACTGTTTAAAATGAGTGCAATCTTGTAATGACCATGAACCTCATAAGGATAATTATATCATGTTTTATGTCCACGGGGTTTACATCATTTGGTCTATTATATTATGCGTGTGTGTTATGAACAGCTCTTCAACTTAACCTCTCAGTATACTTATGTTCTATGTAAGGGTTGTTCAAATGATTTGAAGAACAAAAGACAACAATTCAAACATAGAAAACATCTTTTCAAACATTTATGTCTTTATATAATCACAGAAAAAAGTAAATACAGTATTTAAAACAATAAAAGAGCAATCAGAGATTGCAGACCCTCACCAGGACTTGTTTTATGTGATGTATTTTGTTGTGGCGTTTGTGTACTGGTGTGTTACATAATTAATAAGACATAATAAGAAATGCAACTTTTTAACTGCTGGCAGTGATGACCGAGTACCAAGATGTCCCGCTTTGATCGGAGACCTGACCCTGACCCATGACGTTATTTTTTATTATTATTCATTATTCAAATGAATTTAGAATTGGATTAAAATATATTCAATTCAAATCAAATGGAAGACCAAACAGGTTACCTCCATTGGAGTAATCAGAAGGAAACCAAACAAGCAAAACGCAAACATGAAGTCATCAGGAGGAAACTGGAAAGGATTCACATTTCAGCTGCTACTCCTCTCCCCTCAAACCCACCCAAGCACAGCTAAGTGAGCCTTATTTTAAAATAAATAAATAAATAAAACAAATAAAAAAGAACCCATATCAAAAAAATTAATAATCCTGTCTGCCAGACCATGTGTCCGATCAAGTTGAAATTTTAAACATGCATTCGCCATCTCTACTATATCACACCTATGAAGTTTCACTTAGATTGATTCAGCAGTTCCAGAGAAAACATTATTTAATATTTTTCTTCAATCCAATATGGCTGCCAAACAATGTGACCGATCAGTTATTCCTTACAAACGTGTACACCCATGGCTTGGGAAACATTTTTGTGAAGTTTCCCCTTCATCTGTCCAGCCATTCTGGAGATTTTTTGTGGGTTTTTGGGTAAATCCAATATGGCTGCCAAACCATGTGACCTTTTGTTCCTCATGGATAGTTGGCCATACATGTAAAGTTTCACTTCGATCTGTTCAGCCACTTCAGAAAAGATTTTTGAAGGTTTTTTTTTTTTTTTAAAGAACAATATGGCTGCCGAATCACGTGTCCGATTATGTCATAAATTTTTTTTTGTGTGGATCATTTTATCCCGAGATGACCCTCAAAAATTTTCGTCCTAATCAAATGTAGTGTTCTACATATGCAATTATGACGTCATAATGAAGTCATCTATAAAGTCATAAAAAATCACACTTTTTCCACATGAGAAGTACTGGCCATGTGCCAAGTTTCAATTTTTAACTTGGTGAGGTTTCAGAGCTGCCACACCACATGACCAATGATGTCATAATTATGATTAAAACATTCAACATGAATAATTTCACACCTATGGTGTGCACACCTCTACATATAGTTACACACCTATACACACACAAAATTTTGTCTCAATGCGACAAGCGGTTGTGGAGAAAAACACAAAAATTGTGTGCGGACAAACACCAAACAAACAGGCAGACAGACAAACGGATCCAAAAACAATACCCCCTCCTTCGGAGAGGGTAAATATACACACAAATATATGTGTTTGTGTGTGTGTGTGTGTGCATGTGGTGGACTACTTCATTTGTGTCTGGAACAGTCAACTGACTTGTACATTTGCATATTGCCAGGTAACTGTGTCAGAAGGCCTCTGTTTGTGGAATTGGCTGCATCGTTTTTGGTGCCAAGATGGCTCTTTGACAGAGCCAGATGTGGTCATGGAAGTTATGTGCAATATTTGGAAATACTGCATCTTGTAGTTGTTGAAGTGTTGCAACTGTTTGCCCAATGTTGTTCATCGAGATAGTTGCATCTTGATTTTCAGAAACCATGGCTCCATTTCCCAGTTTGAGCAGGCTTGCAACAAACTCCACAGCAGATGAATCACCTGTTGGAAGCACTCGCATGATGGTCATTAGGCTGAGTCACTGAATGTTGTTCCAAATGTATGAGGCTTTGAGTCAGGCCAGCTGTTCATCTTTGGTTCCATGTAGAATGACTGGCAGTGTCTATCGAAAATCCCCAGCCAACACCAGTCACTCCACCTCTTCTTCTGTCATTATGTCGAAGATGTTTGATGGTGCGATTCTAAGAGCCTCAAGCAGCCTTGTGCACATTTACATCCATCCCGACAATCGCCAGCACTCCTGCAGGGCTTTGCTTTCCAGTGGCCCCCAATGTGCGCTGGTGCTCCATACTTTAGTTTAAGGGTAACTTGAGACTGAGTAGACGCTGTTCTGTATCCTCCTCAGTTCACAGTGTGGCAGCAATGCATGATTCATTGCAGGCTCATTATATTATCGTGCTGGATTTTTGCCCAAAACAAGATTGATGAGCAAAAGTTTGCCATTCACAGCCCCGAGGAACATCCAGAAAGAAAGTGCCGACCCCCCATTGACGATAAGGCTTGTGTCACTCTTTTTGAAGACTTCTCTTTTGCTCTTCACGGAGTGTATGTAAATAAATATATTATATATATATATTATATGTATATATATATATATATATAGATGTATCTTGTATATTGTCCTATATATGTACCGTCAGAAATGGCAGTGTTGTGGTGTGTTGTGTGTGTTGTGCTGTGGTGGTTGTGGTTGGTGTGTGTGCACTTCTCTTCCAATTATCCACAAAAGTCATGAAAACTAGCAGGCCTGAAACTTTCTGCATACTAAAAACAACTCCGGGAATGCACCATGATGAAATAATGGTGTTTGGGTGAATTCAAACACCTTTTTTGAAGATAATTAATGGCCTTATTTAATTATATCCTTTATCAGGCACATCCTCGGCCACCTCGCTCTTTGGGGTCGAAAGGCATATCCTAGGTAACGTCGCTGGGGTCTGAAGCCACCATGGTTTTTTGGCCTGCCCAACCATACTTTAGGACTTGGAACAGGCCGCAACAATCTCTTCATGATAAAGTTTTTTTTCACTTTCCCGTCTCATATTATCGACTGCCTGTTCATCATAGCTATGAATCGCTGGAGACATTGCAATGCTAATAAATGCCCGGAGACAGCAATATTCATGGCTTTGTTTCATTTCTGCACATGCAATAACCTCGAGAATCTCTTACACTAAGCAGAATTACAAAATTTAAGCTCCAGAATCGAACTTACAAGCAGTTTTGACTCCTAAAAAAGTGTATTTGTCCAATTCGGACATATTTGATATTTTGGGCATCTCTGGAGTCCAGGAGGTGTATATTTAATATGGTTGTTCGGTGATTGTTAATTTTGTGCCAAGCGAACCGTTTCTTATCAAACGTTTTGTTGGAGTGCTTAAGCCACTTGGTGAGTGCTCTACAATATTTGCACTGCCACTGAATACTGTATGCCAATTGACTTGAACAAAGTTCAGGGCCACTCGCGTACATTGTTGGCCATGTATTATTCTGCGGTGAAACAGGCGGTGGCTGAAAATGTGAAATTTTATTTTCCACAACATTTCCCCTTTTGTTCTTCCATTATATGACCTGTCACTTTGACTTCGATATGTATTTCAAAAAAACAAAAAAAACAACATACATATCTCTCTCGCGTGGTGCCTCGCTGGCTGAAAATGTTGTGTAATTTCATTTTTAGACAACATTGCTTTATTTAACTTTTTGTGTGATGCGTTTCCTTTATTTACCTGTTACTTTTCAACATTAACATATCTAAAAAATTATAAAAAAAACCTCCATCGTCTTGTTTTCAGAGTTCTCCATGTTGGGTGGATACAGTTGAAAAGTGTTGGCGACATTTGTGTTCTTTGGTTGTTATATCTTTGAATTGCATTGTTAATTTTTGCTTGAATTCCAACTTTAAAGAAGTTTATTTATATGGTAACGCCTTTGTGGTTCTCGCTTTTGTGTAATTTATCCACACGGAACTTCGTACTGAACTTTGGAACAGGTCGTGTTGCCCACAGGATTGGAGGCTCCTCACTGGTGATTTAACAAGCTTGCGTCGCAGGAAACCAAACCATGAACTTTCAAATGTGAATAAAACAAATTTAACTGATGGCTTTTAATGGAGTCAGGTATGGCCTGGAACATCATGATGTCAGAACGAATGACTCAGGTAAGCCGCGTCACACCTTGACGTTTTTAGGCCAGCGTATGGCAAAGTATCAAAAGTATGTAAAACGCTGGCTAACGCTGAACTATTGATGTTTTTTTTCTTCCAGTTTTGGGCGTATTCATAAGAGTTGGAGGTATGCATAACGTATTAGTACGTACACAGAAATGTTTCGATAACAATAGATTAACTTATACCAAGAATGCTAGCGTGTTGTCGGCGTTCAAAACCTATGCCCAACGATAGTCTAAGCGTATGCATAGCGCGCGCAAGCGTATCAGCCGAGATCACGGGCGTAGCTATTAAAAGGCTGGCCGCTCGAGCAATTTAAATCATCACCGCACTAACACATCGAAGTGTCAAGGCGCCTGTCCACCACCTTGACGTTTTTAGCCAGCGTATGCGACGTATGAAAAATTTGCCGAATACGCTGGCACACGTAAAATACGTTATGGGTAAGTTTTGTTATGTTAAGAGCACGCTTGGAAGCACGCTGGAAACGTCGTAGTACGCCGAGTACGTCGACAAATTTTAAAGCATGCTGAAATTTTTCGACGTATTCCAGCGTATGACACACACGTTCCGCATACGTTGGCCATAAGTTGAAGCAGTTATGCATCGGTGACAGCACGTCGACAGACAGTCTTGTAGAGTTACTCCATAAGTCGAAACAATGTCGAGGTAATGTTTAGCTGTACCGGAAACTATTCTCTAACCTATGACTAAACGGCTATTGAACCATGAGTAACTGTGCTTTGAACGCTATGTGTAACGTATTCCAATTCGATATTGAACGTATGTAGATGTATTTGACGTCTTCTGGACGACGACACAGAACTTACGAACGTGTTACTAACTTACAGCTACCGTATAATGGGCGTATGGAGCGTTTAGGGGAAATTGTATATAAAAATGGGTCACACAGGAGGAAACCTGTCAGTGTTCAAGACTCCATTTTTTTTTTCGCATGACGGTGATGTTGACACTTCGATTTCTAGTGGCGGTTATGATTTAAATCGTTGAGCGGGCAGCGCTATTAATTTATTATTTATAGCCGCTCTGAAATCGAATGTCCAACATCACCGTTCATGCTAAAGAAAAAAATAACAAAAAAAACACAATGGAGTCCTGGAACACTGACGCTAAACATTACCGTCGACTGTTTCGACTTATGAGTAAGCGTGTGTCGACGTGTGTTAACGATGCGCGTAACGTGGCCTACAACTTATGACAGCAGCGTTGCGGAACGTGTGAGTCATATGCTGGATAACGTCGAAAATTCTGAGCATGTTAAAATTTGTCGACTGGAGCTCGGATACTAAACGACGTATGCCAGCGTGCTTAGCGTGCTCTTAAAAGTATAGCAAAATTACCCATAACGTATTCGACGTGTGCAGCGTTTTAGACAAATTTTTCATAGTCGGCATACGCTGGCTAAATCGTCAAGGTGTGACAGCGCTTAACACATTACTTTGGTATGGCCAGGATGGAGAAGACGTACAGGTACATAGGTTGTAACTTTAACCTCAGCAGCTTACGAGCGATTGCGTTTTCTTCTTCCTAGCAGCTGTTTCTAAAGGGGCAGTTAGTTACTTAATAGATCCGGGTTTGTTTTAGAATCATATGGAAGTTTCTCTTGTGAGTTTCAAGCTGATAACACCCGATTTCCGAGCCGTTTGCATATAAACATGTGTTTTCTAAATTGGGCAGAAGGGCAATTTTTTTTTTAAACTCTAACATGACGATTGACCGCTGTTGTATATAAATAACAATGATGTATACATATTTAAAACGTTATAATGCTATTGCTTTCAAAAATGTATTTATTGAAATTTCCCCAAAAACAAGGGTTATAAGCACTCAAGGTTTTGGGTTGTATACAAACATACTGTTTGTCGGTAATCACACTGATCCAAACTGCTGATACTGATAACAAAAAATTGCCAATACTGCCAAGAGTGTGTGTGTGTGTCTGTGTCTGTGTCTGTGTCTGTGGTCCTGTGTCTGTGTGTGTGTGTGTTTCATGAAAGGCATAACATTTCTTCCTCATCGACTAACTCCACTCCCCCCCCCCCTCTCTCCTCCTCTCTCCGTTCCTGTCCATTCTCGTTGCCTCGCACCACATCCAAATACATACAGCACTCTCCTCCACACATATCTACACTAAATAAGCATATCTACGCGCGAATATATACAGGTCGACTAAACCTTTAAAGAGTAAGAAAGTAGGACTGATCGATGCTTGGAGAATTCAGCACCCCTGGACTGTGGACAATTACTTGGTCATATGTGTGTTAGTAAGCGTGCACAATTTTGTAAAGACAGAAAAAAATTTATGTCAAACCCACAATGTTGGATATGGCACTAAAGTCCTGACATAGTCATCTACCTTCTTTTCTGATCAACCTGCTTGTATCATCTCTTTTAAACTTGCTACGTGAAACAAGCTAGCTGTACTGGAAGTTTAATGTCGATCTATAGAGAAATAATGCCTTTTGGCGAGGCCTTTGAATAATTTGGATTAATTTAGTCGCTAGAAAGATCAATTTTGTTATGTCTGGATGTGGGTCGACTATGCGAAAAGCACAGATTACTGTTTTTTCTGCCAAAAGTTTAAACACATTTCCTCAATCTTCAAATGTTAAGAGGGAAAGAATGATTTTAGAAAAAGAAAATCTTAAGTCTGGCAAGTCAGAATTAGCAAAATGTTTCTAGCACCTAACATTGAACAATGTTATTGGAAAAAAAAATCCATTCTCAACGACTGGTTGACTACCATAGCATAGGGTGCAATGCTATTGATCTATATACAAGATATTGCACGCCACTCACCTTTTTTTTTTGACTTGACAAGCAGGACGATCACCTAGACAAATTGAGGCTTGAAACTGCGAAACTGGTTATGTTACTTGACACAACAATTAATACCAAGAGTGAAGTCTACAATTTCTTCTCAACCCTATATAGAGTGCAAGTGACGTTGATTGAGGATGCTTGGTTTCTTCAACTTCCAACTTGGCAACACTAGCGATCAAAGAGAAGCAGATCGGTTTCCCTTCTTTCCTTTAAATAACTCACCAATTGCGCCTTGCTTCCTAGCCATTTGGAAAATCCCCAGGACGATATGGCCTCCCTAATAATGTTAGTAATGCTCTGGCCAATTATTAGGCCCAGAACTTTTATACTGTCTTCAGAAAGTATATTTCCTCGATTTTCCTTTATCCAGGTGCATTGTATTATTTGATCCATCCATCCATTCATTGGGACCATAACTCTGTGCAGAAGCGTTGGCTGCTCCTAAGCAGTCTCCTTGGGCTAATGGGCAGCAATCCTGGATGTGTCGCCATCCCGACACAGGACAAACAGCAAGCTGGCACTCATTTTGCTGACTTCAGAAGGGTGACAGGACCAGATTTAAGCCCCACCTGGTATTAATCAACAGCGAGAGCAGGATTGAATCAGGATCCTCGATCCAGCCCCACCAAGCGAACATTAAGCCAACACCAGGCATATTCTTTGATGATTGAGCCTTTTTACCTCCCCACGAATGTGAAGGAGATTATGTTTCAACCCTTTTCTGTCTATCTGTCTGTCTTCTGTCTGTGTGCAGGATATCTTCAACCAAGTTGTGG
>CM068953.1:71493913-71505652 GCA_035128595.1 Eptatretus atami
CCAAGAAAGTAATTGTGGCAACACAACGTGTCAACACATTTTTCCAATAGCTGTGCTGCTCCAGCATGTTTTGATGCAATTGCTTATCAACTCGACCGCATCAGCACTCCGCTGACAAAATGTTAGAACTGATTCTATGTGCTTTGGGCTGATTTCATGGGCCTTCAAGTACTGAGCCGTATTCTTCCAATCAGTAAATCCAGAGCCGAAAGCTGTGCACCTCTGTCAGAGGAAACAGAGTGCATGGAAAACAGAAAACGCAAGCTTTGGCAGGAGAATAAACCAACCAATCACGATCAGCTACCTCCCCATTTGGCAAAACCCGTTTGAAGGCACTGGCATTAAGAAGGCGATTCACCCCAGAGTATTCGCGCTTCGTTTTCTGGATAACTGTCATCCACGTTCCGAAAATGGTCAGTGCCAAGCTGATGCACACATGGCGCAGTTTGTCTGTGATGTTACCAAACAACCCGACATCCTTGGGAATCAGTGGAGTCGATACTGAAGCACCTTCGCCCCTAGTGTCACCATCGTCGGCCGGCCTGTCTTCGACAGGATCAACTGCGGGGGATGTTGAAGGGGAGTCCTTAGTAGAATCTATATCATCATCACCACCAACACCAGCATCTTTCTCCACCACATGGAAAAACGATGTCAATTTATGAGTCTTCTTGAGTAGTTGATCCTCCTTATGCTTCTTTTTCTGCAACTCCTGAGCTCGCTCCCAGCCACCTTTGCGTCCTGACATAACGATGGTGAATCTGCAAAATAGAACATCAGATGACAAGTTTTAAAACCTTTTATTATAAATACAAACCACATTAAACACTATACAGTGTATAACTCACCTCCGACCGTGTGTCTAATGGCGACCGTGTCGAGTCTGAAGCGGGGATGACGCCGCTCCCTGCCAATTGGCTAAGAGGGACGCCATGCCTACGCTAGACTCCGCCAACTCGCGCGCCTGCTGGCTGACGTGCGCACGAAGAATGCCGCGACCGTCATGGCGTCAGGATGGACGTGAAGATGGCGTTGTTGTTTGTTGTTGTTGTTGTTGTTGTTGTTGCGGGGAGATGGGGTATTCCAATAACAATCGCAGCGCATTTACACTTATTCACCCATTAGACCAGGGGAGGAAGCTATCTATAAAACACGTTACTTACCGAGATAACTGAGCTAAAGGAACCTGTATGTTGTATGCGATAGATTTCCAAATTCGTAACAATATTACAGAGACCATAAGAATTGTATGTTAAAAAAAAAAAAAGTTGCCTAAATTTTTTGTGGCCCGAATTTTTGGCTGGCCCTAAGGCACATGCCTTGTCTGCCTAATGGTTAATCCGGCTCTGACTTAGGTATATCGACTTTCGGCGATTCACCCTACCTCGCACGGGTAGAATGCGGACTGGGTTGTGGTGAGGTTAAACCCCCACCCGTGACTAGCTCCCGGCATTAGTCCGAGAGGGTCACGACTGAATTGTCCGTCCGGTGGGCGAGGCGGTCGCGATTCGAGTCACGTGGCCGATCGCACGCCGGGGGGCGCGAATTCGCAACAATATATATATATATATATATATATCTTCTTCTTCTTCTTTCGGCTGCTCCCGCTAGGGGCCGCCACAGCGGATCATCCGTATGATCCGCATAGTGATTTGGCACATGTTTACGCCGGATGCCCTTCCTGACGCAACCCTGGTCGCCACAGGATATGATACACCTATTTTAACCGGGGTATACACCGGCCCAGTATACTGGTACTCATTTCGCCGACCTCGGAAGGATGACAGGCTGAGTCAACCCCCTGGTGTATTAATTCAGTGGCCGAACGGGGCTTGAACTCAGGACTCTTGGATCCCAAGCCGCTGCCCTAACCACTGCGCCAACACCAGGCGTATATATAATAATATTATATATATATATATATATATATAATATATATATTATATATATATATATATATATATATAACACCCACGCATGCAAGCAAATACCACCGTCGCTTTGCTGACGGGAATACGAAGAGAGAGGGCAGAGAGATGGGGGGGGTGAGGAGGGAGGGGGGAATGGGGTGGAGATGAGAGAGAGGGGGAGGACAGAGAGGGTGGGAGAAGGAGACAGCGAGGAAAGGGGGAGGAGGAGACGGCAAGGGAAAGGGGAGGGGGTGGCAGCGAGGGAAAGGGGGGGGAGACAGCGAGGGAAAGGGGGGGAGGAGCGGGCAGGAGGAAAGAAAGAGAGAATACGGTGGGAGACAGCAAATAAGACGAAAGCTTACCTTGCCGTGTTTAACCAAGATTGGATCAAAGTCCACGGAGTTATGCTCTGGACAGACAGACACACAGACAGACACACAGACATAACAAATATCGTGGTCACTCTGGCTGGCGCTCGTGAACCAATACTGGTAGATTGTATGTCTATGTTACTGCATATACTAAACTGTAGAACTTGTATATCTGTTTTTCACTCCATCAATAATGAAAATGACAATTTGATGAACAAGCTGTAAAAATGCATTTTGCACTGTCGTCTAATTCAAATGATACATGTAGGTTTAAGTTCACAAAAGATGAGAACAGAGATTCACACACATACATTCTTTGTATGTACACAAGTACAAAAGACAAATATGTTGTTACGGTTGTGGAAAGATCCCGGGGAGATACATCCATCACATAAGGGTTCCCTAGCTTAGTTATTCATTGGAATATGTGTTTCGTTCAACTACGCTGCTCTTGTGTGTTGTGATTCAAACTTTCCCCATTGTTCTTTCCATCCCTTATAATCCCTGATTCACCCCCCCCACTTTTTTTTTTTCAAACATTCACCTTTCAGTATTCACTGAAACACTCATGCTCCTGCTTCACTTCATAAAACAAGGACAGTTAATTTCACATTATATTCACAATACAGCCATTAAATAACCGCATAATCACGATGGCACTGCTGACGAAATACCATGGCTTCCAGTTTCCCCACAATTTCCAGCACCTCAGCTGGAGCTTCCGCACGATTAGCACTTGGGTGCAGTTGCTAAGAAGCACCGGCGGCTCCACCCCCACGCAGCAGAGACGGGTCCATGGAAGCCTCGACCACAGTACGCCAGCCAATCGGCACGGCTGAATGCTTGGACCATAGCGTGCCAGCCAATCTGGTGGCTGGATGCCGAAGGAGATGTTAATCAAGACAGGTCAGGAGAGCAATACATAGCGGGATGGAGCAGCGATCTGAGATTATCTATTGTTCCTTGTTGATGGACAAGCCTCTCCTCGTCAGACTCCCTTCCTCATTTGGCAAGACTCTTTCTCGCTGGAATAATCCTCTTGCTCGGTCCTGGAGGAATCCTCTTGCTCGCTTTCAATCTGCACGGTCGATCCTGGGCAGGGTCTGTTGATGGTGCCAAGTATCGAGCCTCTCCATGCAGAGTTCATGTCAGAGGAGGTCACTTGCCAAGCAGAAGCCAGCAGAATGGGCCCGGAGAGTGAGCAGAGTGAGGGCTGACCAAGCTAACACACGGATTCTTGAACACGCCTTTGCACAAGCACTACTCACCAAACACACTGGTGAGCCAGGCGTCGTCCTCATACCCAGATTCTTCTCTCTCTCTCTCTCTCACTCACTCTCTCTCTGTCTCATTCTCTGGCTAATCTTTCTGGAATGTCTGAGATACACTTGTCTTGTGTTTAGAGCAAGTAATGTTATCTAAAGGGTTCTTTCATGCCTGGAGGATAAGACTTTCTCTGTTTAACTGCATTGCTTTTCTTTTGTTGTCTGGAAATATGTGCATTGCCATTGCTTTTTTATGTTGAAGGCACCAGTCATGGACTAAATAGTCCTCATCGAGGCCAGGCCTTGAATAAATAAAAATAAAAGAGAGAACGTAAAGTGAGGAGTGAAAAATGAGTGAGTAAGAAAAGTGTGTGATGTTTGTTTGCAAGAAAGAGAGATTAAAGCTAGCACGGGAGCTATAGTTTGAGTGCGACAGAAAGTAAGACCAGCAATCCTGACACGGAGAGTGAAAGATGGTTCCGGGCAGCACTTTAACGCTCCTAAGTCAGAACGGTAGTACCACCCTGGGTGGTTGCTGTCTACAATCTGCGACCTAGAAATTATGATTACGTGCCCTTATAATGTAAATAATAACTTTTTTCAAACAAGCCCGATGTCTGTTTTTCCTTCATTGGTTAGATGTAGTATGTCATAGATAGACGGGACGTTGCACCCCTTGATTCACTATGTTAGTCAGCTGACCTCCCACCTCCAGTTCGCTTGGCAGTACTTAATAAATATATGAGGGTGAGACGTTGAGAGTGCGGTTTCACATCTTTGGTGGTTAATTCACCGGTAAGGTAACGTGAGACTTGGCACGAGGACCCTTGCAGAATTATCCATCACCAACCCTTCAGGTCGTGGAGTTATCCGTGGTCCGTCAGCTTGAGGGTCTGGGGTTGTGCAACGGGTCCGAAATCCCCCTACCCATGGTGATCCCCACTTACCACACCAAATATGTATATATATGTATATATATAGGGGGCTGCAAAAGTAGGTATACAGTAATGAAAAACAAAATGTGCGCACAAAATGTATTTTATTGATTTTTCAAGCATATCAATAATAACATACCATACCAATTTTAATGAATTCTCGTATTAAATGAATCCTAGCACCACTATTATAATACTGGTAATACTGGTATAATCCTTACTGTATACCTACTTTTGCAGCCCACTGTATATATATCTGTATTCTCCTTTTTATCATTTAATTTATTTCGTTCCAGGTTAATTTGTCATTATCAGGAGACATAACTTTATTTATTTCCAATTTCATCACACAAAATCAATATAATGTACTTATTTTGAATGTTTGAATTCATGAAAGAAACATGTACCATTTAAATATTAACCAAAATTGAATCAAGTCAAATATATTACTCATGCAATCACCCAGCTTAATTCCACCCAGCAAACCAGAGAACCATGCACACATGTGGCCTTCATCGGTGACAATGAGTCATTGCACCAAACGACAGATATTTCTTGGACTAACATAAAAACCTCA
This sequence comes from Eptatretus atami, assembly GCA_035128595.1. Taxonomy (NCBI): domain Eukaryota; kingdom Metazoa; phylum Chordata; class Myxini; order Myxiniformes; family Myxinidae; genus Eptatretus; species Eptatretus atami. Next base: position 71,498,972 of record CM068953.1, read on the forward strand.
ATTAAATCTATGTCTATCACAAGTTAAATATCTGATTAACAAGTTTTGTAAGTGGCATGTTATAATAAATTAATCATTGCCAGTGTCGTGATGAGGTTTTAGAAATACTGGATTTTTGAAATGACATATGAATGTTAACAAGACCTTTCACGCATGCGCGGTGTGTATTTTTTCAGTGACTTGGTTTTGCTCACTAGGCACTTGCAATCTCCCGTTGCTAGCTTGAAATGTGTAATTAAAACAGTCTTTTCAACCTTATTTTCCACATTTAAATGAGAAAGTGGCAATTTCAAAATGGTTAACCAAAATTGTTGTGTCTGTGGATGCAAATCGGTCTCAGAGAAATATAGAAACATGAGAAGTATCAGTCGATGAGAGGTGTCAAGTTCCTGTTATTTCCTGTGAACACAAGTGAGGGGCATTGGTGAATAAGGCACGCACACACACACACACACACGGAGGATACATTTGAGACCAAGAAGGTCTCCATTCCACCTCCTGAAACCCACCCACGTGTGGAGACAGCAACCAGCAACAGCAACTTACACAAACACGCACTCATACACAAATACACACACATATATAATATATATATATATATTATATTATATATATTATATATAATAAATAAATATAAACAATTGACCACTCCCACACTCCCCCAGCCGAAGAAGCTGCATAAAGCAACCCAAGAAGAACTACACAAGGAAAGCGCAATGCTGTTTCAAACCCTTCCCAGACTTCCTCAACAACTATAAAGACGTTAATACATAGTACACACATGAGAATCCCAATGCTACACACCACCTCAGCAACTTGGGTTGCTTTATACAGCTTGTTCGGCTGGAGGAGTGTGGGACGGGTCAATTGATTACATAATCCTAGCCACCTGGGTTTAGTTGATTAGGTGAGGGCTGATTGGCTATTCCCTCCATCCACAGGTGAGAGCTTGTGGGTGGGTCTTTATTTATACATTGACTGCTTTTGACATTTGCACATGGTACATGCTTGGGAGCCTCATTGGTTTGCATTGCTGCATTGCATATATATATATATATATATATCACGCACAGATGAAGGTGGATGCTTTGAGACTTGGGAGGGCTCCTTCTCTAACCCGCATATGGAGATAACAAACCAACGACAACACACACACACACACACACACACACACACACAACACACACACAATTTCACTTTGCAATTGATGCAAAAATGTAATATAATTTATCTTGTGGCTCAGGAACCAAACAGATATTTATATCAGCCCTCACAGCTTCTCCCCCCCCTTCCCCCAACATGATTGGTGGTAAATATCATCATTTTAAAGTTGATTTTAAACTTACCATAGAGTACTAGACATTCACAAGTCCCATATATGACTTGTCCATCAGTATTCAGAAGCACCCAAACCAGATAAGGTGATTCCCTTCAACTCTTTCGTTGTGCAGAGGCACACACCATATTTCTTTCACGTACTTTTCCAAGTATTTTTGGCTTCTTTTAGAAACTTTGTGAGCCATTTCAGGAAAAAAAACCCTGTCACGCACGCATGATAGAAGTTCACATGCCCTGAAGATCGCCATATATATGGGTTGCTGAGCATGTGCAGAGCATTCTTGCACGGATTACATCATTTCGAAAGTCCTGTATTGTACAAATTAACTCTTGCATTTTGGTTCCTTCTCTTTTTAATCATATAATTAATTTATAGCTTTGTTTGGGAATTCAACTTGATGGGTTGATGCATAAACTTGTTCTTCTTTAACGGCCACAATTATTCCCATCTTCTTTTAGGGTTGGCCGGGGGAAGCTTGGCCCAAATCTTTCTTGAACCAGCTGTCCAGGCCTGACGTTTGACTAAGTAGTTCGGGCAATAATTTTGAATTTGCCCAGGTTGCCGGCAATAGCTCACCAACTCTTTGCGAAGGACACCGTGGGATCTTTAACGTCTACCAACTAAAGCCAGCAGACGGGACGCCTACTTGACACCCATCCAAGGGACGGCACACACATTCATCAATCACCTTGCCTGTGAAACATTAGGACGACAGTTTATAGCTCGGTAAGGATTAAAATCCAGGCGAGACAACTTAGAGGGGAGTGTGCGTACCTTCTCGGGCAGATTATTGAACAAACTTCTGATTAATTATTCCCCTACTGTACCCTGTATCACACGCTACAAACAGAAACACATATCTTTTTTCATACATTTTTGTTTTAAACTTACCATTACTTATTGAAATGTCCAACTCTATTTTTGAACACTATTTGATCACACGCATTCTGTTTGTGAAGAACCATTTCTTTTGCATACAACTCTTCATTGCAAACGTTAAAATCATGTTGATCAATCAGTGCTAATTGGTCTCTATGAATCTGAAAATACTGACGCATCTTTTTTGCCATTACAAATTTGTATTTATATTTATTTTTGAGCCAATCAGATGTATCCTTTTGTAATAACTGGGTTTTCAAAGAATGGTGCTGTATCAGATCGCATCGGATTGCCTGTGATTCGCTGAAACATTTGTTTTCCTATTTGAAAGTAGCTTTTTTTTCGAGCACAAACGTTATGATTTATTGTATTTGTTATTGGGAATGCTTCATGTTGTAACTTCAGGTTTACGTGACCAATGTGCTGACTTAGCTTACACCATAAGGTATAATGTGTTTTATCACCTCCGTTAAATGTTAAATATTTTCATCAGTAAATTAAATCCTCAAATTGAACAACCTCTATTAAATCCTCCTTCATTAAATTAGAAATTTGAGCTCGAGCCATTAGTATCCATCAGAATGCCGGGAGAAAGAGCAAGGTTCAGTTTCATAGTACTCAGTGTGTACTCACGTACATAAGAGAGTATGGGTTTATAGGAGAAAGGGGTTATATATGCCTCTTGGGCAACCACATCGACAACTGAGCATCTGGCTCCTGCTTGAGCCGATGATTGAGAGTAACAGTTCTGTTACAATGTATTGGCCTGAAGCAGGAAATGGATCAGTATTTGGCTTGGATCCCACCTTTTGACTCGTACAGCTCAGATGCCAACCTGAACCACCAACAAATGTGGTCCCCAGTAGTCCACACTCAGAGCAGCAGCTGCCAAAAAAAACAGCAACAAGTCCTGACCATTGTACTGACGCCAACCAAAACCCACAGGATGGCTGATCAAATCTTTCCTTTTTCACAAAACCAAATGTGATGCCAGATGACCAATGTCTTTCACGAACCGACAGATGACCAATGTGTTCCAACGACCCCACTATCCGGCTTTTCACACATTTTCAGTAATATCTGTTCATCTTATTGCTCTGTTTGAAGAGTGGTCTGACAGCTCTCTCATCCTCTTCCTCTCCAGGCCAGATAGAATGAAACTTACATCAACTCGCACTTGCAAAGATAAATAGCCAGACTGGTATGCACACTTTTTCTGCAATTGTACATTTTTTTTTGGAGGGGAAACAACGCACAAAGAATCTCAGCAGTGAATGCCTTCAATTACTTCTCATTCCAGAGGGCCAAAATGATCTTTCCAGGCCACTCATCAGCAGCTGTAGATACAGAAAAAGCTGTAAACAATTTTATTTCATGTGTTGCACTCTATCCACCATGATCAACCAGCTTGCATGGAGAAAATCCACAAGAAAAAAAAACAACACTTTGATGAGAGGAAGATTTACATGACACGGCAATAGAGGTAAACTATATCAAAGTGAACAACCTTTCCTGAACTCAAGACAAAGGAAGATTAGAATCTACACTCTATAATGCTGCACCTACTCGATCATAAGATAAATAACTGGTTATGAAAGCGAGTTGGAGTATTAAACTCTGTGCATCATCATGCTACTAGCCTGGTGTTGGCTTAATGGTTAGGGTGGTTGGCTTAAGATCGGGTCTTAAGTTCAAGCTCCTGTTACCCATTGAATTAACACCGGGTGGGTTGACTGCCTGTCATCCTTCCGAGGTCGGCAAAACGAGTGCTAGCTTGCTGGTATCCTGTGTCGGCGTGGCGACCCGTCCAGGATTGTGCCCAGTAGCCAAGGAGACTGCTTAGGCAACACCAATGCTCTGCACAGAGTATGGTCCCAATGGATGGACAGATGGGTCGACTCAGCCTGCCATCTTTCTGAGGTCAGTGAAATGAGTACCAGTGTGCTGGTAACAGGGGCACTGCATCAGTGGCACAGCTGTGCCTCCAGAACATGATGCAGCCAAGCAGTGACAGGCTGCATATGAATAAATAAAAACCCTGCCACTGACATTCTCAACATACATGCTACAGTTGAACACTGTTTCTCATGCCTTCCATTGAACTGCTGACAGTGTGTCAAACTTTTGCAAATGACATATTTTAAAATAATTTTTGCAGTCACTTCATCACGACAACTTTGAATATCGATCATTGAATATATCCAATGCCACATTTATTGTTCAGAGTGACATTGGAATGCTTTACACATAATTGAGAGCCACGTAATTGAATGCTCTCTTGTTGTTCAAAAGTTTTATTTTTTTGCATTTATTCAAGAGTATATATGATATATCAGCAAGGCTAACAGTGATGATTAAAAACAATTCAAACGAGTGTTCTGCTTCAAAAAGAAAACAAATCAACGTCGCACTCATCACAGACATGTACATGTCCGCAAGTTTTTATTTCATGTGGAATGTGTTGATCATGCTATAATTTGAAACATAAAGATGATAAGCCTTGATTGCATGTCCTCACTTGAATTATGCAGTTAAAATGACTCAGAAACTGGAATGCAAAAGCTAGAATGTGATATTCTCAGAGAAATAATGAGAATATGTTTCAAACAGAATTCATTACATTGTTAAGGTACACAAGCATGTTATTCAAACAATACATTATTTATTTGTTTTTTGCCTTTGAGTTTTTGGTCTGAATGCATCTGATCCCTTCAGAACTCGGTAGTTAATCAGTCATGCCAGTCAGTACTTTGATGAGAATTCTATGAAAGGCTGGATGTTGTACACTGAGGTACGGTATGATAGCTCAGTTAGCATTTCTCTGCTGTGGAGTCAACTTTGAATAAAACTGATGCACTATTGAAGTGCTGGTGGTGTGCACTACATGTTGAAGCATACCATCCTTTCGATGTGGACAAAATTTCGTTATCTCACATTTGCATTTAAGTTGTGTATGTTAAAGATGTCTCCCATTCCCATCCTGACCATAATGGTCCTTTGGAGATATCTGACCCTTTTGTCACCAATTTAGAAATACAATCGTAATCGTAAGTGAGATATGAATACAAATTACACGTGAAAGCAAAAGAGAGGACTTGCAAGATAAAGGCAAATGTCAAGAAAAAAAATGAAAAAGCTTAAATCGAATTGGCACTATTGTAGTACCATGGTATGATGAAATCCCCACAGTGATTACACTCCTGCCCATTGTTCCAGCTTGTGTATTGGCCAGCTTCAGCGTGAGGATCCATATAATTTAATTGTATTTGCTAATAGCTAAGAACATTCTCTATAAGTTCAGAAACAGTATTGATGTTACCATTCAGGATTTTCATGATGGAATAAGTCATTATTCCTCCAACTGTGAAGGCACAGGCTGAATGTATGACCAGATAGGCTTCAAAATCAGCACAAGAGTGCACATAAGAGCCAAAAGTAATGTAGTACTCATGCCACATACTTCAAATACAGTGAGGATATATGGAAAGTGGTCAATTTCCATAAAAAAGATCTGTCTGCATGTTTCCAATGTCCTCCCCCATCCTCAAAATGCAATTTATCTTCATCTCATAGACTTTTCTTAGTCTCTCCCTCTCCTCCTTATCCTCACCCTCCTCCTCCTCCTCTCCCCCTTCATCCTCCCCCGCTACTTCCTCCTACTACTACTACTGTATTTTTACTGCCCCATTAATTCCCAATTTCTTATGGGGTCGGCCAAGGGACATTTTTGGCCCAAGTCTTTCACGAACCGACTGACCAGGCCTGACGTTCGACTGAAAATCACAAGGAATTTGGAATTTAGCCATGGTGTTGGCAATAACTTGCCTACTCTTCATAAAATAAGCCATGGGATATTTAAAATCCACTAAAGGCAAGTGATAGCAGATGGGTGCAATGGCTTAACGTTCTCCCATTAGACTGTCGCACATTGATTCCTCACCCTGCACACAAAATTCCAGGTCATCAGTTTATAGTTGTCAAGATTCAAACAAAGGCTAAACAGCTCAAAGGTGAGTACGCATACCTCTCAGCTATCCTGCCAGCCTTTGGACTTATTTTAGTCGCTCGGTTATTAATTTTTCTTGCAGGACATGTAAAAAAAGGCCTTTGATTTGCTTCTTTGCACTTTGCCTCATTTTTGTATGTTGACTTTCCTTGTATAAGAATCAGCATGAGTTCTGTGAATGAAATGCAGCATAAGTTTAATCTACAATGGGCTCCGAGATATCAGCTTTTGACTATTTTTTTTCTCAATATGTTCTTTGCAAGCAATTCAAATTATGAAATAACATGTTTTTTTTAATACAAAAAGAAAACATAATTTTTTAGGAAAGCAACATCAGAAAAAAAATTTGTGTCATAACTTTGACTTTCAATTTGAGATGAGAATAAATATGTTTTGGAAAATTTAGATCCATTGTTATTATATAATCGTTGCATGTCTATATTCAATCACTGATGCC
>CM068953.1:71513760-71538544 GCA_035128595.1 Eptatretus atami
TTTCGGCCCATTTTTTAAAAAATTGCCATTTCTCGGTTGTTCGTTCACAGAACCGAACCAAACTTGACAGGTATGTTCTAGAGACCATTCCTCAGGCAATAACTGAGCCCAAAGTGCAATGCCGGCCCTTTGGGCCGAGAAACGGCCCTTTCAGCCCATTTTCTTAAAATTGTTATTTCTCGGTTTTTTTAGTGAAGCAAACCGAACCAAACCAATTGACAGTATATTCTAGGGACCATTCCCCAGGCAATAACTGGAGCCAAAGTGAGATTCCGGCCTTTGGGCCGAGAAACGCCCTTTCAGCCCATTTTTTAAAATTGTTATTTCTCGGTTTTTAGTGACAGAACCGAACCAACCAAACTTGACAGGTATATTCTAGGACCACTCCCCAGGCATAACTGGGCCAAAGTGAGATTCCGGTCCTTTGGCCGAGAAACGGCCCTTTCAGCCCATTTTCTTAAAACTGTTATTTCTCGGTTATTAGTGAACAGAACCGAACCAAACTTGACAGGTTATTCTAGAGACCATTCTCCAGGCAATAACTGAGCCCAAAGTGCGATTCCGGCCCTTTGGCCGAGAACGCCCTTTCGCCATTTTTTAAAAAATTGCCATTTCTCGGTTGTTCGTCACAGAACCGAACCAAACTTGACAGGTATGTTCTAGAAACCATTCCTCAGGCAATAAATGAGCCAAAGTGCATGCCGGCCTTTGGGCCGAGAAACGGCCCTTTCAGCCCATTTCTTAAAATTGTTATTTCTCGGTTATTAGTGCGAACAAAACCAACTTGAAAGTATATTCTAGAGACCATTTCCAGGCAATAACTGAGCCAAAGTGAGATTCCGGGCCTTTGGGCCGAGAAACGGCCTTTCAGCCCATTTTCTAAAATTGTTATTTCTCGGTTATTAGTGAACGAACCGAACCGAACCAAACTTGACAGGTATATTCTAGAGACCATTCCCCAGCAATAACTGAGCCCAAAGTGCGATTCCGGCCCTTTGGGCGAGAAACGGCCTTTCAGCCCATTTTCTTAAAATTGTTATTTCTCGGTTTTTAGTGAACAGAACCGAACCAATCTTGACAGGTATATTCTAGGGACCATTCCCCAGGCATTAACTAAGCCAAAGTGAGATTGCGCGCGTTCGGGCTGAGGAATGGCCCATTTTGGGCCATTTTCTTAAAATTGTTATTCTCGTTATTAGTGAACGGAACCGAACCAAACTTGACAAGTATATTCTAGAGACCATTCCTCAGGCAATAACTGAGCCAAAGTGGATTCGGCCCTTTGGCCGAGAACGGCCTTTCAGCCCATTTCTTAAAATTGTTATTTCTCGGTTATAGTGAATGGAACCGAACCAAACTTGACAGGTATATTCTAGGACCATTCCCCAGCAATAACTGAGCCCAAAGTGAGATTCGCGCCTTTGGGCCGAGAACGGCCCTTTCAGCCCATTTTCTTAAAATTTTTATTCTCGGTTTTTAGTGAACAGAACCGAACCAACCAAACTTGACAGGTTATTCTAGGGACCACTCCCAGGCAATAACTGAGGCCAAAGTGAGATTCCGGTCTTTGGGCCGAGAAACGGCCTTTCAGCCCATTTTCTTAAAACTGTTATTTCTCGGTTATTAGTGAACAGAACCGAACCAAACTTGAGCAGTTAATATTCTAGAGACCATTCTCCAGGCAATAACTGAGCCCAAAGTGCGATTCCAGCACTTTGGGCCGAGAAACGGCCCTTTCGGCCCATTTTTAAAAAAATTGCCATCTCTCGGTTGTTCGTTCACAGAACCGAACCAAACTTGACAGGTATGTTCTAGAGAACATTCGTCAGGCAATAACTGAGCCCAAAGTGCGATGCCGGCCCTTTGGGCCGAGAAACGGCCCTTTCAGCCCATTTTCTTGAAATTGTTATTTCTCGGTTATTAGTGGACAGAACAGAACCAAACTTTACAAGTATATTCTAGAGACCATTTGCCAGGCAATAACTGAGCCCAAAGTGTGATTCCGGCCCTTTGGGCCGAGAAACAGCCCTTTCGGCCCATTTTCTTAAAATTGTTATTACAAAAATAAAAATTAAATGCGCTGGGTTATGCCCAACGCAAAATTAAGTCACAAATGATGATATGAAACTAGTCTCACTCTTGTGAGATGTTCTGGTTTATTTTTATGATGCGATGAAAATCTTACCAAATTTCAAAACTATCTGTTGGCTGTGCTATCGCTCACCTGAGTGTTGTCCGAATGAACTCCCACGGGGTATGTTCGCAATTCTAACTTGTTTTTTTAACAATGCAGTTTGCTGTATCCTTAATGTTGTGAATTGCAGTTTGGTACATTTTATTTATGTCTGTTGTTTATTCTTGAAGTTAATTGAATATGTTTCTGAATTCTAATTGGAACAAAGTTGTTTGCTTTCTTGAATTCGATAAATTGATAAGGATTTTAAAGTAGGATTTGCAATTTAAAGTGACATTTGCATTATAAAATGTGTTTTGCAAGGGACTATAGTCTATAGTCACAACCTGTATCTCAGTTGTTGAGTGCTGATGTACCTTCACATCTATAACAGCGCAGCAGAAATTGAAATTTTTTTAAAAAGCAATTGGTCAGAGAGAGGGAAACAAGAGATGATCCAAATGGAAAGACTTACTGTTAGCATTTGTGGGACTTACATGAAACAGAGGTGAATTCAGTTATTCTGAGCCTACATAATAATCATAAGCACTCATTCAAGCCATCCTCATTAAACTGGTCATGAATGAAATTTCTTTTAACGAACACAATGAGAGTAAATATAACACTGACAATTGCTTTGCAATATATGTCCCCTACCAGTCCAAATTAATGTCCGAGAGACAAAAATTCATATTCGTTTCATGCACGCTCGAGCCAATACCAGAACCAAGATGAAGATGAAGAAACTCTCTAACCCACCGTGTTTGGTCTATTCGGCAAAATAAAAGGAAAAGCATTTTTCATTTACTGATATCTTTTGTAGACTAAAAATCAATAAAGACAACTTGGATAACAAAAAGGAGAAAAAAAATTAGTTTCTTTTAACGCACGCTAGAGGAATACCGGAGCCAATATTGGAACTGAAATGAAAAAGAAGAAACTCTCTAACATACTATGTTTCATTGGTTTCTCGGCTTTGCCTATTTCTTATTAAAATAACCCGATGTACATACATGAAGCAAAAGCATGCGTATGGCTTATGTGCATATATTATCATGGTTGTACAACTGGAATCATTCCAATTGTGCTCAGCCATGGACTAACACACAGGCCTAAGGCCTGATGCCTGCAAATCTGTACTGCTTCATGCAATGGCAGCAGATTGTTTTATTGGGCTGGAGTCAAACCAGCTATCCAGCCAATGGGTGTAAAGCAATGGGGATAGAGTAAGGGCAGCTGAACACTGACCCACGTATAATATGTGATATTTTCTAACTCTAAAAAGGGCATAACTCTGGAAATTTGAAGAAACATCCTGAAACTCGAACTTGTTCTGTAACTTATCATAATAAAGCGATGTACCAAGTTTTGGTTGAATATGTTAAATGGTATGGGGAAAAAGTCAGAAAAACTAGAGATGGGATGGATGGATGGATCGACTGACGGACAGACTGATGGAAGTACAGGCAGAGAGCAAACCTATAGTCCCCTCCAGTAAAACCGGAAGGGGACTAATATATGAGTGTGTTAAGTTAATACCGTCATGATGACAATTGTTAGCATAGTTTGCGCTACCATATGATGGGAAACAATTACATAAATACTTCAATACATTCCAACAGTAAAGTGTGGATCGGTGGATGATTGGATAGCGACTGGCACACCCCCAACAAAGCATTTAGTAATGTTCTATATTGACTCACAGTATTCTCAATGCAAGTTCCAGCTTTAGGGAGGCTTAAATACAGGTACACATCATGTGGCGCAGTTGCCACTACGGAGAGGGGAGAATGGATGGTGAGTCCTCTGGTCAGGTGTAATGTCGTGTCCCATGTGGGTTACTTGGGAACATGTGCTAGGTGACGGAGTAATCCCAAGATGGAGTTGGATAGTCAGTAAATCGGTGATAAATTCACATTTCAGGAGGTAAACCAATTGTCTTTCCCATTAATAAACATCAATGTTGCAAGAAAACATACCAATCCATTGATCACATACATTTTCTACATCCTCCCATACCTTATGGCCACAACTCTAATAATGACGAATAACTTACATATCAGTTGATAAAAGTTATCTCAACAAATACAGTATTCAACTCTTCTGAGTTGAATACTGTATTAAATGCATTAATGAATTATGCAGTGGAGCCAATTAATTGTCTTGAGACCTTTTTTGGCAGTATGGTGCAGTCCATATCCTGGAGTATCGTGAAATAAAATTACACAACCATTATGCCTGTTGTGTGCGTATTTCTACATGAAAATATAAATCATGGAGTATGGTAGGACTCCATATGTAGAGATGGCATGCAAAAACAATGGCCGCCCCATCAAGTGTGTATCCAAAATTATATGCTGAAAAGATACTTTGGCGTGAAGTCATAAGCCTTTTAAAGCCATACCTTTTATTCTCGAACTAGCTGAAGTACCCGGTAATACTCGGGAAATTTGCCCTATTTTCCTCACGCTAGTTAGACTGAGGCATTAGTTGTACGGAGAAAATTAGGAAGGCTTCTTTTATTCCTCAGATTTATGGAAGGAAGGCTTTATGCTGCCATAATCCTCAGAGAGGTCATAGTTGAAGGCGGCCTTGAGCCACTCAATGTTTCTAGCAGCAGTGGCAACTGTCCTTGATGTCCTGCCAAAACCGGACCGAGAAAGCTGGAACGTGAGTTTTGTGCTTCTCTCGCCCGTCGGTGTGACTCTCTATTTGCAGTTAGGTGACGCTCTCTCTCTCTCTCTCTCCTCTCTCTCTCTCTCTCTCTCTCTCTTCTGCAGCTGACTCCGCTTGCCTGGCTCTTTCATGAGCAGATCTATCAGCAGTTAGCTGTTGCCGTGCATATGCAGTTAAAGAATTCAAGTAACAGGAGGAGAATGTGTATGTTTAAAAAGTCAATGAATACGAACATTTTGTATTTCAAAAAACCCTAGCGTTTTTAACCATGAACCATTTGTTACGATTAATACGCCGGTGCACTATTCAAAAGCTTTTTTTTTTTTAATTGAAATTGTATTTTTTTATATATATATGTATATTTTTTCATTTTTATGGAAAGCCACTTAGCGCATCCTGGAGCTGAATGTTAGGTCTATATGTGTGTAAAGTTTCATCAAGATCAGTTCACTGGTCCAGGAGCTATTGGTTACAAACAAACAGACAGACAGACAGACAAACAGACAGAAGGACTGCCATTTATATAGTAGATGTTTTCATAACGAAGAGGAATGAAAAAGATACCAGATTACATCGTTAAGTCCCAAATTGAAAGACCGCAAAATCGCCGCCCTTAACCACCATGTTCTTCAAAACACCTCACATCCACGTAATTCAAAACGGCTTCCGCTGTCAACTCAAAACACCTCACCACACATCGCCATAGAGACAGGCTGTTTTAACTGAGGAGAAGTACACGAGTTCCTATGTTGTCCCTTTGCTGATGGGTATATAAAGTGTGGGGTGGGGGGGGGGGTAAGAAGGGGGTAGGGAGTGAGGAGGAGGGAGACCAAGGAGGGTAGGGAGAGAGGAGGGAGGGAGACCAAGGAGGGATGGGTGAGAGGAGGGTAGGGAGAGAGGAGGGAGGGAGACCAAGGAGGGTTGGGTGAGAGGAGGGTAGGGAGAGAGGAGGGAGGGAGACCAAGGAGGGGTGATGGAGAGAGGGAGGGAGACTGAGGTGGGGTGAGGGAGAGAGACTGAGGAGGGGTGGGGAGAGAGGATGGAGGGGGAGTGAGGAGGGGTGAGGGAATGAGGAAGGATGGGGGAGCGAGGAGGGGTGGGGGAAGGTAAGGCAGTGTGAGTGGAGGGTCCGTCCAGACATAACCACCATCCATACACATATGGAGATGAAAATCATCTGGATATGTGTGGAGATTACCACCGTCCGGATACTTGTGGAGATAACCACCATTCAGATAGGTACGGAGATGACCACCATCTCGGAATAACAACCACACATATATGTCAAGGAAAAGCAGAGTGAGGGGAGGGCAAATTAAGGCAGTGTGAGGGGAGGGTCCATCCAGGCATAACCACTGTCTGAACATGTCCAGATATAACCACCATCTGGACAACGAGTATACTAATGGCGAGGGGGAGGGAGAAAAAGAGGGGTCAGGGAGAGAGAGAGTTGAGGAGTGAGGAAGGGTTTGGGAGCAAGGAAAGAGGGTGGAGTGAGGAAGGGTGGGGGAGTGAGGAAGCATGGGGGAAGGGAAGGCAGCATGAAGGGAAGGGAAAGAAGTGTGCAGGGAAGGAGGGAAAGAGGGGAGGCAGCATGAGGGGAGGTCAAGGGAAGACAGCATGAGGGAGGGTAAGGGAAAGCAGTGTGATGGGAGGGCAAGCGAAGGCAGCAAGAGGGGAGGAAAAGGTAAGGCAGTGTGAGGGAAGGTCCTTCCAGACGTAAACACCTTCCAGACATATCTGGAGATAACCATCATCTGGAATAACCACCGTCCAGACATGTATGGAGATAACCACCATCCGGACATAACCACCATGCAAATACATTTCAGAGACATGGGAGAGAGATGGTGATAGGAGTCAGAGAGAGAGAGAGAGAGAGAGAGAGAGAGAGAGAGAGAGAGAGGTGGGAGTAGGGTGGGATAGGGGAGTTAGCAGAGAGAATATGTTATGCTTTCTGAACAACACACACACACAACACAACACACACACGCAATCATCATGTGATGGGTGGAAAAAATTTGCACTGTAATTTAGAAAACACGTTAATATGGCGTACGGCTCAGAAATCGGGTGTTATCAAATATATATTTTGCTTTTAATCTCCCAAGGAGAAATCCTATAACCTTTGTAAAGCACACCGGGTCATAAAAAATAAAAAAAAACCCCCGTTTTGCTTTTAGAAACAGTCAAAAGGACAAAGGAAAACATGATCGCTTGTATGCTGATGAGGTTAAAAGTTAAAAACTCCACCATCTAATCATCACCATAAGATATTCAATGAAACACTGCTATCACAGCACCCGTAACCAAGCATGCAGGTATGCATACACACCCACAGAGAGTCCCTTTAATTTACCGATATGTACCACATCCATATGTGCTGTATACGTACCTTTACCGTGTAGCCACTGCCGACTGTGCATCCTGATTGGGACACAAACTTTACTGCTATCTACTGTACGGCGCTCGGAAAGTGGCTTAAACACTCAATCAAGCAGTCCCATGAAATGGTTGATGAGGATCGGCTGGCTTGGCAAGTGATTGCAAGCTGATTGGTAATGGCACATACCCGCAAAATAATAAACATCGCTGATTTCTTAACATTTTCTAATTTCACTCCAGATTTCGAGTTTAGTCCACATGATCCGATCTTCCAAACTCAAATAATATTTTCGATTATATCCTTAAATTTGTCCATGAGGAATGCTCGTGGAAAATCGCATCATATCATACATAAAATTGCTCCAAGCTCCTAATTTGGAAATTATAGCACTTACAAAAGCAGTGAATAGAGCGATTCATAGGTATGTGAATGAGGCTTTCAATGTGAGTGAGGAAAGTGAAAAAAACAAATATTTTGAGCACTTTATTGTGAATAAACCATTGTGGCCTGCTCCAACTGAAGACATTGTTGAGCATGCCGAACAAAATGGCGAATTAAGACACCAGCGAGGTAGAGCGAGGTGACGAGGAAGCATGGAGGTGGCCGAGGATGCACCTGTTAAAGGATATAATAAAATAAGACCGTTAATTACCTTCAAAAGGAGTGTTTTAATTAACCCAAACACCCAATTTTCACTCCTGCATTCCCTTGAGTTCCTTAGAGTATTCAAATTTTCAGGCTGCTAGGTTTTATGGTTTTGGACTGATGCAGAACACATACACACACTGAGACATACACACACACACACACACACACACACACACACACACACACACACACACACACACACACACACACATACTGATATTTATTCGTACAGATATGCAATGCCTATAAAAAGTCAACCCCTCTTTCAAAATTTTCACCTTTTGTTACCTTATAGCCTGGAATTAAATTGCATTAAATCAGATTTTTTTCCACCTTTTATTTACACATCGTAACCCACAACTTCAAGTGAAAAACAAATTCAACAAATTTCAGAAAATTAATTAAAAATACAAAACGAGAATATCTCGGTTGGATAAGTGTCCTCCCTCCCTGAGTTAATACTTGGTGGAAGCACTTTTGACAGCAATTACAGCTGTGAGTCTGTTGGGGTAGGTCTCTACTAACTTTGCACACCTTGATTGGGCAATATTTTCCCATTTTTTCTGAACAAAACTGTTCAAGCTCAGTCAAGTTACGTGGGGAGTGTTGATGGACAGCAATCTTCAAGTCATACCACAGATTTTCCATTGGCTTTAGGTCGGGGGTCTGACTGGGCCACTCAAGGACATTTATCTTTTTGTTCCTGAGCCACTCCAGTGTAGCTTTGCTGTGTGCTTCGGGTCGTTGTCATGCTGAAATGTGAACTTCCGTCCCAATTTTAATTTTATTGCAGAGCGCAGCAGGTTTTCCTCCAGGATTTTTCTGTATTTTGCTCCATCCATTTTTCCTTCTATTCTGACAAGTGCCCCAGTCCCTGCTGATCCCCATAGCATGATGCTGCCACCACCATGTTTCACAGTCGGGATGGTGGTCTTTGGGTGATGTGTTGGGTTTGCGCCAAATGTAACATTTTGCATTTAGGCCAAAAAGTTCCATCTTTGTTTCGTCAGATCACCAAACCTTTTGCCATATGGCTTCAGAATCTCCAGAGTAGTTTGTTGCATACCTTTAACAGGATTTAAGGAGGGCTTTCTTTAGTTTCTTCTTGCCACCCGACCTTCCTTCTATGGCTTCCTTCTTGCCACCCGACCATAAAGGCCAGACTTGTGGAGTGCTTGGGATATTGTTGTCAAATGCACACAATGACCAGTGTTTTCCATAAAGGCATGTAGCTCTTTCAGTGTTGCTATTGGCCTCTTGGTGGCCTCTCTGATCAGTCTCCTCCTTCCTTGGTCATCCAGTTTGGAGGGACAACCTGATCTATGCAGGGTGTTCCTGATAACATACGCCTTCCACTTCTTAATGATTGTCTTGACTGAGCTCCAAGGGATATTGAAGGCCTTTGAAATATTTTATACCCGTCCCCTGATATGTGCCTTTATAAAACTTTATCCTAGAGGTCTTTTGAAATTTCCTTGGGGCTAATGGTTGAGTCTTTGCTGTGAAATGCACTACCCAGCAGAGGAAATCTACAGGAACAGCTGATTTTATTCTGAAATAATCAGAATCATGACAATTGAACACAGGTGGAGGCCAATTAATGGTGTGATTGGTTACACCTGAGCGAATTTACAATTGCTGTTATAAGTGGGGTGGGTACTTATCCAACCAAGATAGTCTAGTTTTGTATTTATAATAAATTTTCTGAAATTTGTAGAATTTGTTTTTCACTTGGAAGTTGTGGGTTACAATGTGTAAATAAAGTGGAAAAAGTCTGATTTAATGCAATTTAATTCCAGGCTGTATGGTAACAAAATGTGAAAAATTTGAAAGGGGGTGTAGACTTTCTACAGGCACTGCATATATATTATATATATATATATATATATATATATATATATATATATATATATTATATAATATATATATTATATATATATCTCAGGATAAAAATCATGGGCATGAATTATTCAAAATAAATAATGAACAGCATGAATTGGTCACCATCGCCATTGAGGGTGGATCCTCATTCGGCAGTATTGATGTGGGGAGCAGGCATGAGCAGGTTGATATGCAGTGATTGCTGACGGCTGGTGTTGGTGAAGAGACATCACCTTGTCAGTTGTTAACAGTTTAAAAGCTGATCAGTTGAGGGGTAAGATAAGATTGACATTTGGTTATTCAGATGTTGGTAACTTGACAGGAAAGAATGAGAGGTTTTATATGCTCTCATCAGAAGATGGGTGCAGGGTCCTGTTTGCGAGATATGAGATATGAGATAATAATAATAACAATAATAATAAAAAAATATATATAATTTCCTCAAAAGGAAATTGATACAAGAGGATTATATTAGGCCCATCAAAGCTTGTGCTAGTATTACCACTTTATGGTTGTTTGTCCTTTCTCTCTCCTTTTCAAATCAAGAAAGAAAGCAGCATGTGTCATTTAAAAAATATATTTTGTATGACTCAGCAAGGATTCAAACCACTGACCTCCCAGACTCAAATAAAACATGAACCATTAGGCCACCAAGGATGGTACATCCAGGTGAGGAATGATAGGTGTGATAGATGTAAGCTAGTGGAAGGGAGCTATGTCAGGGGATTCAGGTTGTTTTTCATAGAGAGAATGTTTAGGTGGGTACCAGGAGCAAGAACAGGAGTTTTGGAATACTGTCGACTCGACAGTGTTACAGTGTCTAGGACTTGGTGAGAGGTTTTTCAGAAAAGGAGGGGTTGATTTTTTGAAGGGAATGTAGGTCATTAAGTGGGTGATTACAAAGGAGATGGTGTGGAAAGTGATGGAATGAGACATAATGTGGGAAAATGGATTTTCGATACAGCAGAGGGTTTGTAGCAAACTTGTATTTGTAAAAAGGGATGCAAAAATGAAATTAGCTTCAAAAAATATATAATGAAACCCTTGCATGAGCCAAATTTATTATTTCCTTGTGAAACAGAGGGATTTATATCGGATTCTATTTGCAACGTGATTTCAGTGGAGAATAGAGTGAGCTAACATAGGTTATTAATAGTGTCAAATTGGAAGCTGCTCAAGAATGAGACATTATAAAGGGAAATGTAGGCAGAACATCCGGGTGAGGAACCTTAGAGGTGCCAATGCAATCAGATTCAAGGAAGAGGTTGATAGGAATTGGATGTCAGGCTATAGATGAAGGAGTGGAGGAACATGAACAAGGTCTTGCTGTGAGCAGCAGCTAAGGTCTGTGGAAAAGCTAAATGAGGAAGAGTCCTGATGTGATTTACAGGTTCAAGGGATGATTAGAAAAAAGAAAATGGATTTTTTTAAAAATATAAATGGCAAGAAGTTAGCAGTTCAGAGAAAAGATAAAGGTAACAGGTAGGAGGACAGCAGAAGAAGGTATGGGGAGAAGAAAAACGAGGCAAAGAAAGCAGTGGAAAAGATTATGTAGAAGGTGTCTTCGAGGGTGGTATTAGAAGTTACTCAGAAGAGGATGAAAAGATTGTTTATAGGATGGCTAAGATTATAGGAAAGGCTCGAAGAGATATTGGGAACAGTAAGGTGATAAAGAGCAATGGAGGTGATATTCCGAATGAGGAGAGGACACTCTTACTCAATAGGAGTATTTTGAGGACCTGCAAAAAGTAAGAATAGGAGGGATGTATGAGCAGAGTGAATGTAATGAGAGGGAGGTATCTTTATCATTCTCTGTGCTCTTTCTAATCAAGGGTTGAGTCCAACCTTACACATCATCAACTGTTAGTCACTACTCATATTGAAATGGTTTCTTGCTGTCACATCTCTTATAAGAATCTTATGGTTGACCAAAATTAAATGTATCACATTTTTAGTTGCTCCATTTGAACTTATCCATGTCCTTTTACTTGATTTCTTCTTTTTGAATGTGTCCATGATGTTGAAGTTATTTTACAAAACAAATTCCACTAACCTCCTTTCACTGCCTTTCCTTTTGCCAATTCCAACGATTTTATTTCTAGTATTTTTTTTACTCCTTTGTCGAGAATTAATTAACCGACAGCATCCCTGAGGTGCCCAGACCCAGGAGGCGAGTCCTCTTCGGCTTCCAAGATATGCGAGCTTGAAGTGTGACTCGCCCTCCTCTGCCTCAGTTTCCTCCTCCCCAGGCCCCCATTGATGTGGTGCTGCCATTCACCCTCCTCTTCCTTTGTGGCTCACAGGACCGAGAGGGCAGGATGGTGTTCATGGAAACAGTGTTCTTTTTCCACAGAGCTCAACACAAACTGCTCGTGAAACCTTCCTTCCTTCCTTTCCCCTCTCACGCTTTTGTTCCTTCCTTCACGAGCCTTCAGAATTTTAGCATTTCGCTCATGCGAGCTTGTCCCATTCACTTCTGCTTCTTCAGACTTCTGCGTCTGTTTCTGCCTTTAGCTTCTTTCACCCTTTCCGCTTTCTGAGCCATCTGCTCAGGAGCGCTCTTCATCTCCCTGCTCGTGCAAGCTTGTCCTGTGTGCTTCTGCCTTTCTGCCTCTTCTTTACATCAGCTCTTTTCTCTCCTCCCACAAGCCTTCTCTCCCCCCCCCCCCCTCCCATTGGTCTGCAGCCAATGGGGGTGGGTGCATGGCTTCACTTATGGAAATCGCCATGCCATTCTGAGGGAACTTTCAACAAAGTCCCCGTCACACCTCACCCTCCACACACCCAAAGCTGTGACGAGAGTTCCCAGCCCCCTCCCTGCACACACAAAATGTCCACTCACACTGTTCAGCACTGTACCACACCTGCGAGAAGTGCCACATCTCGTAGGCCATGACGAGCACCAAGTGCCTTGAACATGCATGTGAGATGCAACACGAACATGCATGTGAGATCACCCGATGGGTTATCAAGCAATGTGCAGATGGAGGGAACACGGAAAGGAACTCCTCATGACCGAGGGATGACCAAACAGCGACGGGATTTTAGGTAAGACCGATGGGGTGAAAGAATGACTGTTGAATGGATGGTTGTTGGAGGGGAAATTATTGGTGGACCATTGAAATGGGCTGTTGGGGTAATGGAGGGATGATCGAAAGTAACAGAGGGATTGGAGAGAACGATGGTGTGAAGGAAGAAAGATTGAAGTTAACAGTGGGATTGAACAAAACGATGGTGTGAAGGAGGAAAGACTGAAAGTAACAGAGGGAGAGGGGGGAGACGTTACACTGGGAAAATACAACCTAGCCAATGCATGCCCCCCGAACAGCCCTATGGCAAGGGACCAAGGACTATCTATACAAAGATTAATGAAATAACTGATCCTCAGGTCACCTACGTGTCCATGTATGCTCTCCCCCTGGGGTAAGTTTTCCAAAACCATAACAACATTTTATCGAAAAAGACCCATTTGTTTTACTTCAATCTTGCGTGGAGGTCCCCAAAGCACATCTTGATCCCAGAAATAGCTGCTGTTTTCACTGCTTGGAGTTTAAGCTTGAAGCAAGATATTTTGTATTGTCTTACAAAGATAGACATTGAGTTTAAATTGCATAATTTTTAACGTCCTGGCATCATAGTCGTGTTAGAATTTTTATTTTATTTTAGATCCAAAATAAAAGTTCATTTTTACTTGCCATGAAGCAGCCTCCCTGATCGGCCCGATATTTACACTATATATTACACTTTAATCGAGTGCATGGTTAAAGGAATCATGAAACTTAAAACTAAACAATAGATATAAAATTAAATAATCACTTGTGGTTCCCGAACAAAAATATATATGATTTAAATAATTATGCAAGAAACCAAGCAAACCCCTTTCCCACATCATAACCCATCAATAATCTTCTTTGTCCCGTGCATATGGTTGCAATTTTCTCTGTGAGCCAGGCTTTTTCCTTAAATAAATAATTTTGATTCGACATATGATTAAAGTTTTCAGTGTCCGTCAGTGTGAGTAACACTCAACCGAAACAAAGCTGATGGAAATAGAATGATGTTTAAAAAAACAACTTACCCCAGGAACGCCTTTAGGGAGGGGCGTAATATGTATGCTGATGGTCTTGATTAAACATTACTAATAATAATTTTTATTCGACATATGATTACATTTTTCAGTGTCCCTCATCGTGAGTAAAAACACAATCCAGATAGAGCCAATATAAATCTGATGCAACAAACCCAGGCATTGTATATAATCAGCAGAGGCCTACAGGCCTCGTATTCGGTCCACTAGAAAATCAAGATAGCGGCCATTTTATTTTGTTTTTGTGCCAGGTGGGTGGAGTCAAGCGACAAATGTGGGTGGGGTCTGGCAGCTGTCCAACCAATGGGTGCACATTTCAAAAATCGACCCCCAACAAGAACCTCAACAACAACAGCAATGTGGAGCTCTTGTAGACCTGCCACATGATGTTGCAGGTAAAAAGAGGAAATAACAAGCTTTCAGGTGTGTGCAAATGTTAGCTTTTGTTATGAAAATAGCATGTAAGAGAGTAAAGCTATGGAAACTGTAACATCATAAAGCCTTTGCAATGTGATCCAGGAGGATATAATTGCATTATTTACTGATATTCATTTCACCTCACTCAATAATTTATTCAGGGCTAAAGTTTATGTTTGACTTGAGTTTTGATGTTTGCACTCAACATTTGAGATGAGTTTTGGTGCTTAAACCTTGAGATTTGGCCTGCTACTCAACACCTGAGACTTTACTCCAAGCAGATTTGGGTTTAAAACTTAATTGAAATTTGACATAATGATGGGTAATTAAAACAGTAATACAAACAATAAATATTTACACAACTCATCTCCTATTGGTCAACAAACTGGTGTTTATAATTTTGCTCACCAACAATTTAATTTTAAACTACAGGGTGCCCCACAGAAAACCAGGAAATTTGAGATTTTGAGATTTATTTTGCCGTATATTACCATATCAATAAACTAACATATAAATAAAGTGTATCTTTGTTTTACACTACATATAAGTTTGCTTTTGTTTTGTTTGAAATAAACTGTACCAAATTTCCTGGTTTTCTGTGGGGCACCCTGTAGAATGGCTCTCAGTAGAGTACATACCTCTGCCAGGCTGAACAGTTTACGTTAAATTGTATTGCATTGATGGTCCGGATCTGTATCTGGACCTTAACCCAAATCTAATCGGCTTGTTTTTGTCACCTACCCCAACTTCGTCATCAAGTTTTTTTAACAATCCATCCACAACTTTTTGAAATATCATGCTATATATCGTTCTTGGCCCGATCACGCAAAGGTGAAGAAACACTTAAAAAATTTTAGTGTCCGGATCTGGATCGGATCTACACAAAAATCTAATCAATTCTTCCTTGTCACCCAACTTATCCACCAGATTTAGTCTGAATTTGTCCACAATTCTTTGAGATATCCTACTCATAAACAGACAGGGGTGAAAACAACCTCAATCCACCTTTGGTGGCAGAGGTAACAAGTCAACTTAAAAAACAATAAAGAAATGAGGACAGTTTGATGTCTTTGAATGAAGTATGCTGCAAGAAGGAAAGTTATTTTTACGTTAACGTTAAAGTTCTGCAAAGGTGGGACATTTAAACAAGACTTTACAAATAACAGCAAATGATTATGTCAAGCAAAGTGAACAAAACAAACAGAGTTTACCTCCAAGGAGATGATTATAGAATAAGTCTTGTTAGTGTAAGCATGCAAGTTCAATGGTCTATCACCTGCTTTCCATCTTGGGAGCTTCCTGGATGACCTGAGGGAATCCTACCTTACCATGTGACGGCCGTTTGCCCATATTCTTGTTTTAGCATTCATTTTCGTATGATGGAAGCTAAAACAGCAATAAAAACATACATATTCATGAGTTTTGCAAGCTATTCATAAAGTAAAATTAGACCCCTTTCATAATTATGTCTATTACCTTGGCCAAGTGTCACACTTGGGACCATCTCATTCTGGTAATTGTAAGGCCTTCGCGTCTTGGTATGCTGAACTGTGAAAGCTTTGTCTCACAGTTAATCGTTTCTCTTGGGGATTTTGTTTTGCTTCCTGTGGCATTGAACAACTATGTTTTGTTTCTTGGGCACAATTTAAGTCAGGATAATGATCATTCTGAAACACATCCAAGTGGATATTGTGTCATTGCAAGGAACATAATCACTGGGCGGTATTGCAAAGTAGAATGTTCACCTGTAAAGCCAAATATTGCAGCTCAGTTGCACCTTTTCTTTTTGCAGCGATAGGGGACATCTTTTTTATTAAATATTTATGGAAGTTGTGGTGATGGTTGGTTAATTGCACCAATTTCGGCCACCTGTACACACCCTGTAATCACCAGACCAATACCCCTTGCCTTCATCCATGTGTACTATACAGAAGGCCCATGCTATGAAATGAAAACATGTTAAGTGATATTTTGTTTTTTAATTTTCTTGGAGCTTGTAGTAGCATTGTAGATTGAGTGATTATGGTAATAAAAAAAAGAAAGACTAGAAGGGTTTTCGGCAGGCTGTCTGGTCAACTTGATTTTTTTCTTGAAAATATTGAAGTATCATATTATTTGAGTTTTTTTTCCCCTCCATTTTTTCTCCTTCTACCTCACTCCTTTTTAAGGCATTTCGCATATATACTGTATTTATTAAAATATGATTCTAATTATCAAGGCGTGACTTTTATCAATCATTGCAGGCAACATCTTGATCTCAACTTCCACTGAACCTATTACTTTCATTATGGAAATAAATTAGTAGTTTAACCTTCACATTAACTGGTTATTGTGGCTGAATTAATATTAGGTGTGTATATTTTTTAGCTCTATCAGTATTATATTGCTCTCGTCTCATTATTTATAATATTATGCTTGTGCATCTTCAATGACTGCCTGTCCCAGCAGGTATGGGAGGAAAAGATTTCCACGTATGCTGAGATAATTCAGTGTAAATTGGCATTTTCAGACACATTAGCCGTGGTTATCTGCCGACAGAAGAGCCATGTGAAGCTTTGTTAGCGATCTGCATTTGTTGTGTGATAGCACAAGCACAATCTGCCCCATCTGATGGGTTAATAAGCCCATTCATGCTCACCATACGAGTTCCCATCAAAAATGGGGATTTGTTAGAGGGAGGAAAGGGAGAAGAAGAAAATCACAGCCATAACGTGGTGATCACAGATAATATAACTAATAAATTAATAAATAAAACCAATGTTCCCCAGGAACCACGACAGCCTTAACACGTACGCCTCATTGCTTTCATTCGTGGAACAGAAAAGAGAGGAATCTGCTCTTTACACAATGCTTGTGCATGCGGTGTGGGTCCTCCACAGCAAAATGGTGCAGGGTTTGTCCTTATGTGCTGGTACCAACCAATTTTGGCAGGAAGCACATGCCCGACCCCTCTGCGAACTACGCATTGTGTTTCGTCCATCACCTTGGTGTTTGTCCAGGTTGGGGAACTTCAGTGATCGCATTTATGGAACTAATAACTACTTAAAACAACAGTGCTGCTTCCTGGTTGTGATTGGTGGGGTGAAATACAATGTGTCAATGTGCCAGATGACACTTGTGGGTTCCACATATGATCTGACCCCACCAATCACCCACAGTTAGAGATGCATCATAAGCCAGTAAATAACACAAAATGCTCCAATGTCACTAAGTGGATGGAACAGAGATCTATTGGCCTGACAAGCCCCAATAAGGGCAAAACTAGTCGGTAGCTTCACTTTTCATCTGCTTCGTGACAGCATTTATTCTTGACATCTTTGAACTGAAAGAGGCCCTTCTGGGTTTGAAGGCATGACTTCGTCATATCATCACGGCATTTGGCCAGGTTGGAGAACTTCAATAATCACATTTGTAGAACTCCCAACTGCTTAAAACAATGATGATGCTTCCTGATTGTGATTGGTGGGGTAAAACACCATGTATCTGTGTGGCAGATGGCACTTGTAGGTTCCATATATGACCAGGTCTCCCCACAAATAACAGTTAGAAGTGTATCATTAACCAGTATATAAGTCAAAAAGACTTCAAAGTCACTTGGTGGATGGAACAGTGATTTGTTGCCCTAGCAAGCCCCAATGTCGTTGCATCATCACAGCATTTGTCCAGGTTGGAGAACTTCAATAATGCCTTCCAGAGGCTGTTCTACCCTAACCTTCTGTCCTGGGACTCCATCACTCATTATCACCTCATTTCTTCCCTCATTAAATTCCCTCATCATTTGTGGACTTAACTTGCAATATATATTTTCACTCAATTTCCCACAGCATGAGTTTTTATCAATCACTAACGGGTACCCGGTGTTGCCCAGTGCTGTTCTAATCCTTTTGACATTTTGAAGAAATTTTTTTAAAAAAACTTTTTTTTGTCGGGAGCTAAAAACTCTTCCCAACACACACAAGGAATGGTCTTGGGGATCATTTAATATCACCTTTCACATAACATAACTACGAAGGCTCAGGCACTATAGGGCGATTGAACAAAAATAAAATCCAACTTTTTTTTTTCAAAATTTTCAAAACATTTTTGGCCCTAATAGACTAGAATTATTTCTCGAAAAGGGCCCTGCATAAGGCTCTGGAAGCATTTTTTAGTAAAAGTTGGGAACATTATTTTTTAACATAACTAAGATATGCTGAATTCGACTAGCCCTGTTGCCAAGCTGAATTTTGAGTTTTTGACCATCAAATTAGCATAAACCAAATGGCTGCCAAATTGACAATTTTGGGCACTTTCTTGGGACAGGCACTACATAACCATTTAAATAAATGCACATTGTTCACATGTACGCATCTTAGAAATGTCCCTTGAGCAATAGATCAAGCTACAGGCTAATAAAATTCGTAACATGCCAAAAATCTATTATTATCGCAATTAGCTACCGCCATTACCAAAAAATCTTTTTTCTGCTGTAACTTTGTTACTATGCATGCAAACTGACAAATGAGATGTCTAGACCTACATTTTGAGGGTCAAGAAAAATGAATAAGACATATTTGAAGCATTTTAATTAATGTTTACATGGTTACCGATGTTTATTAATAAAATGTAGAAGTTAAAGTTGCTAGTCTCTAATCAAAAAACGAAACAAAGTTCTATCATACAGCTACGTGAACAAATTTCAGTCAGCATAAACAGTTTTCAGGAATGCCTAACATCTTTCAGGAAAATCACATTGTATTCATGCAAGGAGTCTGATCACGATCTGTTGCTGGCATGCATACATTGATGTGCATCGTAATCCTGAATTCCGGCATGTGCAGCGTCGATTCTTGCATTGTTTCCGACATGCACAGGCTACCATCTCGAGGCAACTGTCTGGAATGGGACTCAATGCCAACAGTATTGGTTGCAGTCCTGATTCCCCAAGTCTCCATCTCATTTCAGAGGGCGCAGGGAGCTCAGGTGTGGGAGTGGGAATTTCTCCATATCATCGCTTGATAGTGTACTCTCATTGACAGGATGCAGCTCCTGCAGGCCATTTGGCACAATCAAAGTATGTCTTGTGGATAGCTCGATATTTTTAAGAGAAGCATCAGTTGTTTGGCCTCGTTGCCATGCTGCCATTTGAGTTGCATGGAAGGTATTCTTTCCATCAAGTGTTTCATCAAGGATGTCAATGTTATCACAGGTGTAGTGGATGAATTATTTGCCTCAATGTTTGGGGGATGATGGCACCAGTTTGCTTTGTCCAATGATTTGAGAGCGCTCTCAGCCAAGGAAGTGTCTACTTGCAACACCTGTTCATAACTCAGGCAATGCCCTGCCTTGTTGAACAATCGTACTAGGTCTTTTGACCACGTAGCTTGATGAAGAGTACTTGCAAGACCAACATGTTTTGGAGTCCATTTTTTGCCACCACTGACGCAGTCGACAAGAACTTGTGCCACACTCATAACTCTGCTCCGGACATGTTCTTCATGTTATCATCTTCAAGGGATGCCTGGCCACCAACGATCAGTCTCAGTAGCATATATAAACTCTCGGGAATGCATGCTATAGCATCTTCTTCACTGACAGAGAACCCTTTGTGTCCTGGAGTTTCCATCATGTCTCCACAGACTTTCATAGCTACATGAACAAGTGAAAGGAAAATGGCATCCTGGGGCTCACACTTAGGAAAGGCTAACTTTTCCTCACTGTACTCTGTCTGCTTTTTTTTTTTTGTATACCTTGTCGAGGCTCGTGTGAAGCTAACACACAATGCACATCAAGGGGGCATGAGACAAGAGGGGAGGGAGTGGGAAGGACAAAACAGTGGTGAACAGAGACATTAGGAGATCTGTGGAAGGGAGAGGGATGGGACGGGGAACATGGGGAATAGAAGATGGACATTACAGGGACTTTCAGGAAGGAAAGCAGGGAATTTGAAGGAGGTGGGCTTGGGTGGATTATCGGGTTCGGAAAGATCGAGGATTTGGATGGAGGATGATAAGAGGTGGTGGTGAACAGCTGTTTTGAAGGCCTGGAGGGAAGAATGGGAATGAATAGAGTGATGGAGTTTATTCCAAGGTGGGAAAAAGAGGAATGAAAGAGTGAAGGTTAGCAGTGATTCGTGATTTTGGCAGTTGTACCAGAAGGGGGTTGTTGGCGGACCTTGAGCGCCCTGCCGAAATGTGGTGGGGACAACTCGCAGAGAGAGCAGGGGGCGAGGCTGGAGAGGAGATGGTAGAAGACAGAAAGACCACCGACCAACCTGCGGTGATTGAGTGAGAGGCCCAAAGACTCAGCCTCATTGCGAAAGATGCCAATGATCCGAAATGCCTTGGTTTCTACAGCGTGAAGCCGAGAAAGGTGAGAGGCAGGAGCACCAGCCCAGAGTGAGAGCAGTACTCCATCAGGCTGCAGACAAAAAGCTTTGTAAGTGGTCAGGAGCTCAGGTGGGCTGAGGAAGGACTTTGCACGATGGAGGATTCCCAGTCGGTGACTGGCTTTGGAGGCAAGGTTTGAAATGTGGCTTTTCCAGAAAGGTCATGGCAGATAGTGAGACCCAGAAGCTTGAAAGAAAGGACTTCTTCCACAGGATTGTTGAGAAGTGGATGGGGGGGGGGGTTCTAAATGGACTTTCAAAGAGACATAGTGAGAGTGTGAGATTTGTCCGAGATTGAAAGACATGTTCCACGTGTTGGACCAGTTTGTGATTTTATCCAGATCTGCATTGAGCAAAGAATCTGCTGCTTGCTGGTCTGAGGGATGACCATGGTACCGCAGAGGGTGGAGTCATCAGCAAAGAGATATAGAGGATTTTCCATAGAGTCAGAGAGATCATTGATGAAAACCAGAAAAAAACAGGGCCCAGAACGCTACTTGAGGAACTCCAGCCTGGACAGGAAGAGGGGATGAAAGAACTCTATTTAGGGCCACACGTGACTGCGACAG
This sequence comes from Eptatretus atami, assembly GCA_035128595.1. NCBI lineage: Eukaryota > Metazoa > Chordata > Myxini > Myxiniformes > Myxinidae > Eptatretus > Eptatretus atami. Next base: position 71,534,965 of record CM068953.1, read on the forward strand.
GATAGGAAGTCTGCGAGCCATGAGTGGAGATTGCCTTGGATACCATAGGAAGAGAGTTTGGTGAGCAGGGCAGGGTGCCAGACTGTGTCAAAAGCACGTGATATGCCCAGGGATACGGCTCGGATTTCCTGTCTGGCATTGAGGACTTCCATCCATTGTTGGGAGAGCAGAAGCAGCATATCCAGGGTAGAGTGACCTGGTCTGAAACCAAATTGATGATCATAAAATCAAGCCATTGGAGAAGAGGAAGGATTTGATGTCTGATGCGATGATGGATTCCAAACCTTGCTGATGATTGGGAGAAGGTGATTGGTCTGTAGTTGCAGGGATCTGTTTTTGCACCTTTTTTGTGCAGGGCAGTGATGTTTCTGATTTTCAAGCAGATGGCAGATGACCTTGAGCAATGAGAGGGTAATAGAACAGAGAGAGGGTTGGCAAGAGCAGAAGAGCAGGCTTTGAGGACACGTGGGCTGATGCTGTCTGGACCGGTTGCAGAATCTCAGTCGAGTTTTGACAGCAAGCTCTCCACCTTGTCAGAGAAAAAGGACACAGAGTCCAGGGACAGTTTGGTGCGACTGGGTAAGGTGGTTAGAGAAAGTGATGGGTTTTGGACACAAGATTTAGCTGGAAACACCAAGTTTGGCATTCAGCCTTTTCACGTGCGGTATCAGCAGTGCGGCCATTTGAGGTAAGGGAGGGGATGGAGGGGGACATACACCAGAAACAGCTTTGATTAGACGCCACAGGATTTTAGGAGGGAGAGAGGTTTGAGAGTTCAGACTTGAGATGAGAAAGATGTTGTTTTCTGGCTCTCCTGAGGGTAGATACACACTTGTTCCGAGATTTATGGAAGGACCTGAGATTGCCCTCAGTGGGGTTTGCTTTCCATGAGGCAAAGGCAAGTTGTTTCAGGACACCTGCCTCACCACAAGCTTCAGTGAACCAAGGGCGGAAGGAAGGGTAGGACAACTGAAGACGAGAGGGGATAAATCTGTGCATGAGGGAGAGCAAGTTTATTTGAAAGAATTCCAGGATGAGTTGATGTTGGAGAAAGTAGCGATAGAGACCAGTCTTTAAGTTTGAGGGCTGCTTGGAGACCTGCCAGTCGGCTTGAGTGAAATGCCAGGCTCGACGGCGGTGAGGTGGTTCTCTGATAATAGCCAGAAAGATGTCCACTTTGACAAGGACGTGGTCAGAAGAACCGATTGGAGCGGAGAAGAGCAGCAGATATTGTCAGGGAAATTTGTCAAAATCAGATCCAGAAGAGATGGAGTACATTGGTTGAGATCCGGGTAGGGAAGTTGACCGATTGAGTCAGTCCCAATGAGTCGCAGAAAGCTTTTGCTGAGTGCCATGACAGGTGAGAGAGGTACCCACACCTAGCCAACTGGCATGATGACAATTGAAATCGCCACATATGAGGAAGAGAGAGTGGATGAGAAGATAGAAGTTGGTGCATGTTTTCGGATAGTGAGGTGTAGATGGAGTCATCACTGTTAGGTGGATGGTACAGAACACATATAAACATGAGGTTGGAGTGGAGGGAAGCCTAGCCAGAGGTTTCCTGGGGTGTGGGGGAGTGAGGGCAGTGCATGGAGAGTGAGGAATAGAGTCTTTGATGAAGAGAGCAACTCCTCCACCAGGACGAGGCTCAGGTCTGTCATACCGGAGGAGGGAGTAACCAGGGAGAGATACTTGTGAGTCAGACATGTCTTGGGGAGGAAAGTTTCTGTTCGGCAGATTATGTCTGGTTTGTCAGTGGCAACCTGTATGGAAAGATCTGAAAGGTTTGAAGAAGGCCCGATATTTGAGGTCCACAGTTTTAATGAAGAGGGAGGGAGGAGGCTTTGGGTGCATGGGGTGGGGGGTAGGACAAGGGACGAGGGGTAGGTAAGGAGGGTTGTTGAAAGAGTGTGGGGATTGCAGAATAGCTTGGGGAGGGGGCCGGATGAGGAGGGGGGGGAAAAAGGGCGTCTGAGGTGCGTGGGGGAAAACGATGAGGGGGAAAAGAAGGGGGAAGAAGGAGGTGAGGATTTGAGGAGGTGGAGTGAAGAGAGGAGGTGAGAGGGCAGTGGAGAGGCGTTTTGTGGGAGAGATGTAAAGGAGGGGGGGGTGAGAATTTGAGAAGATGAGTGAGGGGGATGAAGTGGTGTGAGAAGGTCAGGCGGGGGTTTATGGAGTGCGATTGTAGCAAAGCTGGAGGGAGAAGAGTGGGAATGGTGCTGAGAGAGGAAGTGATGGCATGATTTGGAATGTGGTTATGGAAGGACATTAGGTAGAGAAGGTAAAGTAGTCAGAGAGCGATTATTTGATGACAAAGCGATCCAGAGATGGAGAGAAGAAACGCTGTAACAGTGGATTTTTAGGCAAGTATAGAAGGAAAGTCGAATTGAGAGCATCTGTTTAAATAGTAGAAGAGTAGTGCATTATGATACAGTAAAGAGTACACACATGTGAAAGAGGAAGAGAAGCATTATAAGAGATCGTTTTTATTATTGTTATTAATGCTTGAGAGAGTTTTCAACAGATTAGGTCACGAAGTGTTGTAGAAAAAATCGAGGAAGAAGAAGAGGAAAGAAGAAGAAGAAGAGAGGAGATGAAGAAGAAGAAGAAGAAGAAGAAGAACGAGAGTCTTGATTGAGGAAGGAGAAAGGTAGCATTTTTTTGTTGTTTGTTTTTGATTTAAGATAAGAAATAGAGTGATTAGTTGGGAGGGATGGGGACTTTAGGAAAGTAGGGAAGATAGAAATTGAAGGTAATGGGGAGAAAAAACAAACCACGATCGTACACCGAGGGGAACCGCTAGCCTCAGGCCTCTAGGGTAGGCCTCAAGCCTCAAGGGTAGGCCTCAAGCGTCCGTAAGACAAAGTCGACAAAATCTCACAAATAGCATGATTTTTGAAACAAAACGAACTAGGAACACACAGTAACATGTAAGTGAGAGAATAAACAGTTAAAATGGACAGATAAGACGGGAAACTTAACTTTGAGATCGTCAGCAGAGAGCCCTGAAGGAGACCTGTCGACACTCCAAACCCGGAACCGGAAGTCCCAAACTGCTGTTGGCTGGTACTTAGTGGGAATCAATATGGTTTTTCGTTCTGATATACAACTGTCAAGAGGTTGAAAGAAATTGAAAATGTCCCAAGTTGTGACTGCAACTTTCCTTGAATGTTCCTCTTCTGCTTTGATAGGACGGCTGAATCATGGTTGAAGATTCCTCAGCTAGCTCCCTATACCTTTCCCATACATCATCTAGAAGAATCACATGTCCTTTGTCAGCTGATTGATGGAGCTCTTGGCAAAGCCATATCATAGCAAGGTCTGTATTTGCTGACTCTGCTTTGTTTTGGAGGTAGACCTGTTAAATGCGCTAAGACAAGGCAGATGATATTTGGCTTCAGCTGCAATTAGGTCAATCACTCCTGCCAGTCGAAGGCCAACTTTTGTAGTCAAGATGTGAGGCTTGAATTATTTGATCACTCATTTGCTTAGTCATGACAGAGATCAGTTGTGCCTTCTTATTTGCAGTTTCACAGAAAATGCAAAGGCTCCAGTTGACTGGCTGCACACCTTTTCG
>CM068953.1:71538554-71559113 GCA_035128595.1 Eptatretus atami
AGTCCCTCAGCTTCTTTCTGCTACAGGCTACATTCCTGAGTGTTGTGAGTCCATGTTCAGTTGCTTCACTCAGGTTTTTTTTCTGGCTTTATGCGTTTGGAAGAAAATGCACAGGCTGTAGTCTTCAGGTGACGGCCTCTTCAAGCTAATCACGGAATCCATTGTAGCCTGCAAACAGGAATGAATCATTAGTATAGGCCTACACAAGCCCTTAACAACTTAACAGTTAACTTAACAACTTAACAGTTGTTCACAAGTAAAATAGATTAGCATTGTGCTGGTATCGTAGTGCCTGTCCCAAGAAAGTGCCCAAAATTGTCAATAAGTCATCTTCCCAAATTTTCTAAAAATGCTTCTAGGATGCACATTTCTCAGAAATATGTCTAGTCTATAAAACACTCACTGATGAACCTCGGAGAGTTTGATGAAGATCTCTTTGGCCATCTCTGAGAAAAATGGTGACACGCAGTCCTTCAGAACTGAAGTCGACTGCAATTGTTTTTTGATTAGCACTGCACCTAATGTCACTCAGCACTGGTATTTACCCTGGAAAGGATCATTCAACGCATGGTAAACAAGAGTGAGAATTGCTTTGCAATACATGTCCCCTATCAATGTGATATTGCCCAAGTCCAAAAAAAGGGCATAACTCTGTGAAAAATAGATTAAATTCCCTGAAACTCGAACTTTTTCTGAAAGTTATCATAATAAAGCCATGAACCAAGTTTCAGTTGAATATGGTATCGGGTATGCGAAAAAAAGTTTGAAAAACCACAGGTGGGAGGGACGGACGGACAGACTGAAAGCAATCATATAGTCCCCTCTGGTGAAACTGGTAGGGGACTAATAAATGGACACTCTTCATGGTCATGTATTAAACTGAGTTATATTTATAGTTATATTTATTTCAATTGTTTAATGATAATACAGACATTTTCATAATATTTACTTATAGTTTCTTTGTTAAAATGTTTTCACTTCTGTCCAGTTGTAAATATAATATAATGCCATTTAGACTTTCGCTGTCAACATGTAAATCACAAGGATACAAACTAGACAATAAAATGCCACCGGCAATTAACAATGTGAGCTAATATGACTGATGAATTATGTATAATGAATGAAAAATTACGTGAGCCCACTTAGTCAGGTGAAAGTGAAAAACTTACTAAGTCAGGCATATTAGCTTGTGCTGTTGGCAACTTTTCACTCGACTGATCAGACAGACATTAAATGTTGAAATACAGTTTTTTTTTCTTCCAGTAACTCCAATCAACTTCAGTCATAAGGGAGCCCTGCAGCCATCAAATCATCCCTCATAGGTGAAGATCCCCCATAATAAAATATGTAAAATACATAGAAATTTCAAACATCTGCCATGAATACTAATCCTTCCTTTGATGAATGTCCCTCATGGCTAAGATTCTCAGAACCGAAGTGGACTGTTGCCATTAATGGCTCTCACTTTCATACACAAAATGTCATATGCATATGGAAATGGACAAACAAACAAATTAACTCCAATTCTTATTTTTTGTTGATAAATGTCTCACATGCATGAACTATGTTCACATGTATGTATTGTATATACATACCTCTTGTTGCTATTTCATCATTGTCAACACCTAAAATGCATTTGACTTGCTCATGCACATAATTCACAATGCTCACAATTAAATTTACAATGGTACATGACAATCCTCACACACACATTCCTCATTATGATACATCCACACAATTTACATCACATACAATCATTAGATTGCAGGTTACAATTGGCATTACCACTCTGTCACATGGTCTTTTTATTGGTCAATTTGGCATCACACTAGGGCCAAGAGCACGAGCTAATAATATACATGATTTAGCAAGTTTTTTTTTTTCACTCAAATGAGCTCACTTAATTAAATTAGTCTTGTTTGTTTACCTTTACATGTTTCATTTCCTTGCTCCATTCACTTTCATGATTCATGGACCATGATAGTGAGGTAGAAAAGATTGCACATGCAGGTGGGTATTGCCATGAGATTTCTTTCTTTCTCTCGAGTGCAGCCTTATGGCTGCTGGTTGCATCATTGGTTAGGGACGTGGCTATGCTGCTGATGCAGTGTCCCTTTTTCCCAGTACACTGGTACTCATTTTGCCAACCTCAGAAAGATGACAGGCTGTCAACCCCACCTGGTATTAATTCAGTGGAAAAACGGGGCTCAAACTCAGGACCCTAGGATCCCAAGTCAGCCACGCTAACCGCTAGGCCAACACCAGGCTTCACCATGAGATACAATAGTATTTGGATTGTAAATGAACAGGCACACAAATATTATTTGTAAATGTGGGAAAATTACATGCCCAAACCAGGAATCAAACCCAGGTCCTCTGGTGAACCATTCCAGTGCTCTGCCATCTGAGCTATCTGGGAAACCCACAGGCTGGACATGCAATTTTCCCCACATATAGATGGCACTCTCCCCTGCTGCTTCCGGGGCACTCACTGCCAACCATAGGAGCAGCGAGATCCTGTCCACGAGAGGGAAATTTTGTTTTTTTCACATATTCATGTAAGATAGTATTGCACTGCCTGCTTGAAGCACGAGAGGGAAGAGTGAAATGGAACAGCTTGAGCAAGGTAGTTCCATAAACTTAAGAAGAGGAACAGTAGAGTAGAGATGGACAGTAAACCTGAATTTTGGGGGTTCAACCTTGAACACCCCTGGCTAAATCATCATCAGCAGCAACACCAAAAACAACAACAACAACATTCATTTTACCATGATTTTCCCCCTTTTTTCAGGGGGTTGGTCAAATGATGGCATTCCTCCTTATGGATCTATCTAATGCATCAGTGTTGTGCAAACCCAACATGACATATCTTTTTTTTTCTTCTCTATTTTCTCTTCCCATTATTTTTACATTTTTTTGCTCTGCATTGTCCATATTTTGCTTCCACCCATCAATACTGATCTCATATATAATATATTATATATATATATATTATATATATATATATATATATATATATATTATATATAATATAATATATACTTTATAAACTCTAACTTTTACAGTTTATTAAATGTTTCTGTCGTTCATGATACCACCTATTTGTCTCCACTTATTCCAGGCTGACTTTATACTTTATATATTGGTAACTTGTGCTGCTCATGATGACTCTTTCATGTCTCCAATGTAACAAATTTTGACATTTTCTAAATTAAATTCTGAGTTCAGGAACATTTATTTTTGTTTTTCATCTTACCCTTGAAATGATTGATCCACACATATTTTACATTTGAAAATCACGGGTTTTGTGAACAAATTTCCAGTGATACCAGTGCAGTTTTTGTGATACCATCTATAACGTACTGCCTCCCTTGAATTGAGGAATTGACTTCCTTCCAACAACTTTTCCACACATTGAACAAGGCCATTGTCCACTGTATTTCCTTTATCCTTCTTCACCACTTACCATCACCATCATTTTGTGAATGTTGATGTGTAAACCTGTGGAAACCAAGGCCTTTAAGATTAATGAAATCTCCCTCGATAAAGCTGAGTATATGGGCTTATCACTTCACCATCGCAGACAGGTCAGTGGTCTCCCTGTCTTCTACCACCTCCTTTTTGGTCTTGCACCCTCTACTCTTTCCATGCTTTGATCCCCCCCCAGGTTTCTGCAGGGCTCACATGGTCCACCAAAATGAAATTACCTAAATCCAGGATCACTGCTCACCTCCACTCATTTGTTCCTCTCTCTTTCCCACCTGTGGAATGAACTTACATAACCCCTTCAATCTCATTCTTCCCTCCAGGTCTTCAAAACAGCTATTTACCACCATCTCAGATCATCCCTAATCCAAAACCATGATCTTTTATACCCCCATTAATCCCACCCAAATCCCACCTTGCAATTTTCCAGTTTTCCCTCCTTGGAGTTTCCTTTTGTATCCATCTTGTCCACCCCATTCATGCTTTTTTTGCATCCTGTTTTTGACAGTTATGTCCTCATCCGTTCATTGCACTAGCTCTTCCACAAGCCTCAACTATGTATACAAAAAACCCCTATCTTTCTTCTCCATTGCATGTTTCAATTTTTAAAACATCCTTGTTTGTAGATTATTGGTGTGCATTTTAGTATGTAGAAAATGTTGGCTTTTGCGAAAAATGTATGCTTCTGGATAAGCTATTTTAAATTGGATGAGTTTGTTGAAGCATCGAGCATAGTTATTGTAAAGAATTTCTAATTGTTTTAACCTGAAGCTCTGCACTCCATCTGGTTGAGGACTTTTTGAAAATTTCCTCTTTTTTGAGAATTGTCAATATATTTTTTTCATTTTCAATTACTCCCTCAGAATTGGTCCTGTATTTATAATTCAATAATTTTAGGTTTTCAATGCATTGTACAATTCTGCATTCTTTTTGGTATTCCAAGATTCCTTTCCAGATGTTTTCAACTTTGCCTTTTACTGGAAGTGCGGTCACATTTTTCTTTTTCATTAATTCTTGCTAGAATTTAATTTGATTATCTTCAAACAAGTAATCTTTGCTTTTGTCTGTATTTTGCTTTCTCTTCTTTTTATATCTGCCATCAAAGGTCGACAGAGGTTATGATTTCACCCCTGTCTGGCTGTTTGTTTGTCTGTGAGCAGGATATCTTAAAAAGTTTGGTGGACAGGTTTGAGTGCATGACAACGTTTAAATGTTTAGATTTTGGTGAAGATCCAGGTACTAGAATTTTTAAAGTCATTCTTCATTGTTGATATATAGGGCCAAAAATGATATGTAGTACAACATCACGAAAAGTTAAAACGGATTCGGAAAAAAACTTGGTGGACAGGCTGGGTGTCTGACAAGGACGAATTGATTAGTTTTTGGTGAAGATCTGGATCCAGATCTGGCCTTTCAGTGGGATACAAAACCCAAACTGTTGAACCTGGATTAGGTACGGGCTCTACTGAGTGTCATTCGAGTTTTTCTTTGTGATATAATTTGAGTTTATCATTCCTATTTTCAGTTTGTTTGTCATTCCTATTTTCAGTTTATCATACCAATGAGTTGTGATTGTTTGTCTTCCTCCATTTTATCCTGTTCTCAACTTTGGGATTTTCTTTTGCTGCTGGTGATTTGTTTGTATTTTTGTATAATTCTACCCAGGCAAAAATTCCTTTTTTTCCTTTCCTGTAGTAATTATCTGCAGCCTACTGGAGTACATGAGAGTACAACTATCATATACTACATTTCTAACGGAAGCATTTTTGCCTGGGATGCTCCTGTTGTATTTCTTATAATCTATTTTTGTCGCTTCATTGTTTCCTTGTTGGATTTTGATGTCTTCGCTAATCAATAGATCTACCACATTCTTTCTTTGTTGCTGTTTTAGATTGAATATATAATATTGTAGCAACACTTATAAAGGTAATTTGAATTATTTGGGCTTTTTAGGTATCACTTTTCTGAGTGCTCAATTTGTTCTTTTTTCTAGTTTAATTGGTTCACTTATTGATTTGCTTTCAAAAGGGTGTTGGTTGTCCATTAATCATCAGCATCACATTCACATCCTATATTTTATTAGTATTCATCTCTCTCTTTGATCACACCTGCTGCTGCTGCTGCTGCTGTCATTGTCTCTTCTGCTGACACCATGAATACTATGCTGCTCTGTTTCGTACTGTCTTTGTTCAATTTCAGAGTTGTGCTGCTTTTTTATGCCATGTTTTGTTCTGGTTTCAAAAATTTCCGTCAACACCACTGGAGGCTGTGTATGCCCCTACCATCGTGACAGTTTTATTACTAGCCTGCTTTACTGATGAGGACTTGGTGGGTTGATTTGTTTCTCTGGAGGGCTCAACACCAGTCTCATGATGAGTGGTGTTTACCCCTGTCCAAATCTATTAATGCTAACACCATATTGAAAAGATTAGCACAATGTTCTTCCAATGTGTTAGTGTTGTTAAGCCATTATGGTCATGCTGGAATTTCATACTCTGTTGATGAGAAAGTCATCATCCAGTTATATTGCATGCACAAATATGGTCGAAATTTTGATCATGCTTACTCCCAGTAAACACCATGTGAATACAAATCTGAAACCTCATCCAACCACCCAATTTCCACTTCCCCACCAGACACGAAATTTGCATTTAAAATTGGTCTTCACGATTTATGTCTATACTACCAAAGAAACCCTTGCAATTATCATAGCTTTGGCCAAACAGAGTATTATTTTGTTTCTGAGAACAGAGCAGAATATTGGAGAAGTTTGGAGTTTATTTTGTATAAATGAAAAATAATATAAGGAAGGAAACAAAATCTTTTTTTCCTTCACAAATACCGTGAATGTGAAATAAATGTGTGGACATAAACTTATCACGAATCTCTCCTGTAATGAGCTGGGATTGAGGATGGGGTGGTGAGATGTTATGTGAGCAATTTGATGTGTTGACTTTCCATGTAGCATTTAGACGTATCGAGTTTATTTTATGGAATTTGCTTCATGTGTTTGCTGTATGAGATTGTAGCATACTTTTGTCTTGTCTGCATTTTCTTTTGTCAGAATCTTACAACGCAGAAACGAAACTGGTAGTAAAACTCGAAATGCAGATGATTTTTTTTTAACTTCTTAACACAATACTAGTTTTCTCCACAGGAAGTCGAGAAAGACAATTAAGCCAAGTAATGCCTGCAGCAACGGCTATTGCCAAGGTCCTAGCTGTGTAAATAGATATTACCATGAGATGTGTGTATCGGAGACCACTGCTGGACTTGTGTGAACTTGAGCAATGAAGACTAAAGAAAGCATGTGCACAACATGTAATGCAGGATATGCAACAGTCCTGGGGAGGGGGTGGGGGTGGAGGGGGGGGGTGGGGGGTTGTAGGTGAGGGGGGGAGGTGGGTTGTAGTGGGGGGGGGGGGTGGGTGGGTGTTTGAGACGATAGTGTCAGGAGAGTGTTGGCATGCAGAATTAATGCTAACATAGCAGAGTGAATGCAAACACACAATAGTATCCTAGCCATATCATTTCAAATATAAATAAAACAAACCGATGCTGAGAAGCAAATATCTGTTTGTTTTCTTTATAAGTTCGAGCATCATGAAAGAGTGAGGTCATCAAGAGAAGGATTGACAATGGGGCAACAGGGCTAGGTTTGAACTCAATAAGCAAGTAAATGAACAAACAGGAGAAGAGGAGAGAGATAGGAGGGATGGAAATTCACTGACAACTGCAAGTAAGAGGGTTGGGTGAGGAAATCTTAATGGGGTAGTAAAGATTGTGAGTAATGATGAGAGAATAAATGAGATGGTAATGCCTGTTTGAGGCCCAGGACAGAAGATTAGGGTAGAACAGTCTCTGGAAAGCAGTTCCACAGACAGGAGAAGCGTGGAATGACAGAGTTTAGGTATCCAATTGGTTGGATTGTGCAATATTGTTTCATGGAAGGTGGGCGGGGGGGATCCAAAGCTAGATTGTGGTAAGAATAGATTGACATTTTCCCTGTTTCAAGAGTGATCTAACCGATGCGGATGCATGGACCAGGGTATGTCATATTGTAAAACGTGTGCGTGGGAGGCAGTGAGTGTTAATTTTAAGATGGTATAGAGTAAGGTTGTTGTGTAAAACCTCCTGCAAATCAGGCGAGGCTGGATGAGGTCTTGTGGCACTGGGCATTTAACACCAAAGGTACACTGGCAATCACATTGCACTTTCGGAGGAACGACTATAACAAACTGTTTGGCCGGTGAGCCACACAAGCCATGGCGGCGAGGTCTGCTGTGGAGCCATTGGGGAAGGTGGAATGCTTTTGTTCAGGGCCATCCCACGAGGTGGGACATCCCAAAAGATGACTCCACTTACAATCAGTGAGTGTCAAATAACAGACTCATTGTGCATGAGGGCAGTTCCAAAGTTCATAAGGCAGTTGAGCTTTATACATGGCAATGTCAACATCTTTGTCTCTCTTTGCTTCTCCCTCCGAGGAAGAGATGTCACTGTCATCTTGCCTCCCCCATTGCCTTTTCCAGGGCTCCATCACTCCTTGAGCAGTACTTTATCCATGCAGTGCTGACCCACATGACCAAGCCATTGTGATGGTGTCTATTGTCCAATTTGGTCCCCATTGCTGTGCGAGTCTGGTAAACGATGCCATGAGGGGGTCAGGCTATATTCATTTCCTATTGTGCATAACTTAGGTTTTTCTTCCTCACCTCTCTCATTTGTTGTCCTTGTATGCCAGATCTGTCTGGGTTTTCTTGTCTTGACTGTCCCCACGTCGGATTTAATTGATGATACCTTTTTATTATACGAGACGTTTTCCCTGCTGCTCATTGCGCGGCCAAGTTTGGCCTCGGAATGGAGCAATTCTTGGAGTTTTGTAACATGTAAAGAACAGTTTATTGAACACAGTGTGAATTTGGCAAGCTTAGTGATTTTCAGAAGGAGCAAAAGCTTCTGGCACAATGGGTAATGTTAGTCAGACCCATCAATGCAACAATATTAAGGGTTACTGGAATTGCGCTTTGCATCCTGCGGTTTCTCGGGAGGGTTGGAGGGCTGAGAGAGCAGAGACCGGAAAAGAGGGCATACAAAAACAGCCTGTGATGGGGGAGCAACAGATATTGTTATTCAGTCTCAATGTAGGATATTCCAATAATGTTGAACACTTTTGATTCCACACAATGAATGAGAGACAGAAGTGATGCTGGGGTGCCAGGCCATAAGGAAGAGCAGTACTCCTTTGTCCTATGGATGAAGGTGTTGTAGGTTGTGAATAATTCAGATATTTTGAAGGAAATATTTGGGAGGATGGAGGATTCCCAGCCTGGAGCTGGCTTGACAGACTATCTTTTCTACATCATCACCTCAGGAGAGGTCATGGGCTGATCGTGATGCCGAGAAGTTCAAGAGACTGAACATATTCTAGTGGCTGACCATGGAAGCAGATAGATTGGTTCATTTGCCAATCTTTCAAGAGTGACTGATGGTGAGACGAAGATTGTCCAGGATTGAATGACATATTCCATTAATCATACCAGTGGCTAATCATTTTCTGATCAGCAGAGACTGATGTTGTTGTCTGTCTATTACTCGAATGGGGTACTTCGTATTAATGTCACGATGTGTAGTCACCTGCAAAAATGAAGAGATAAATTTTTTAAGAGCATCATGGAGGTGGTTTATACACATGTGAAACAATATTCACTCCAAGACCCTGGCTTTCGGAACTCCAGCCACCACTGGAAGATAATTCTTAGGTTTCATTGAACACAACTCATTGACCCTCAGAGTGGAGGAAGTCAAAATTCAGGATTGTAGATGGCCTTGTAGTATACCATAAGCCAAGTGGTTGGCAAGCTCTTACATAAGCCTCACTCCTGTAAATATACAAAAATATGAAAAGCTAGATGCCCGACTGTGTGGAATGCCCGATATATATATATATATATATAGTGTCGTGTGTGTCGAATGCATAAGTCGAATGCAAGTGTGTCGAATGCATAAGTCATAATTCGGAAACCGGGAAGTCGAAAGTCATTGTCTTCAATTGACTGTAGTATTAATTTCTCATTCTCTAGCAAATTCCGTTGGTCAGTGTAATCGGCTGAACTTGAAAAATTAACGTTACGCAATCAGGTGATGACGTCATAATTCGTAAACCGGGAAGCCGGAAGTCATTGTCTTCAATTGACTGTAGCATTATTTTTTCATTCTATTGCAAATGGCGTTGGCCCCATGTCAATCGGCTGAACTTGAAAAATTAATGTTACGCAATCAGGTGATGACGTCATAATTCGTAACCGGGAAGTCGGAAGTCATTGTCTTCAATTGACTGTAGCATTATTTTTTCATTCTATTGCAAATGGCGTTGGCCCATGTCAATCGGCTGAACTTGAAAATTAACGTTACGCAATCAGGTGATGACGTCATAATTCGGAAACCGGGAAGTCGGAAGTCATTGTCTTCAATTGATGTAGTATTAATTTCTCATTCTCTAGCAAATTCCGTTGGTCCCATGTCAATCGGCTGAACTTGAAAAATTAACGTTACGTAATCAGGTGATGATGTCATAATTCGGAAACCGGGAAGTCGAAAGTCATTGTCTTCAATTGACTGTAGCATTATTTTTTCATTCTATTGCAAATGGCGTTGGCCCCATGTCAATCGGCTGAACTTGAAAAATTAACGTTACGCAATCAGGTGATGACGTCATAATTCGGAAACTGGGAAGTCGGAAGTCATTGTCTTCAATTGACTGTAGCATTATTTTTTCATTCTATTGCAAATGGCGTTGGCCCCATGTAAATCGGCTGAACTTGAAAAATTAACGTTACGAAATCAGGTGATGACGTCATAATTCGGAAACCGGAAGTCGGAAGTACAATTCTTTTACATCGGGACACTCCCGGGTACATGTTCTGTCAGAATGTAAAGTTTGGTGAGGATCAGTCCAGTACTTTTCGCGTGCATAGGTCACAGACAAACACACACACAGACACACAGACAGACACACTTTCAACTATATTATATATATATATATATATATATATATATATATATATATATATATATATATATATATATATATTATATATATATATATATCTATCTATCTATATATATATATCCAAGGGGACTACATTGGACTGCTTGAAATGTTGGGCTTCCACCAATGGCCAAGAAAGGAGTAGCAGGTATGTCAATCCAGAGTTAAGTGCCTGAGATTGAATCAAATCTCATGGTCAGAGATTAGGTTGGTTGAAAATAGGAAAGATGACATCATCAGCAAAGATGGATTCCATGACTTTGCTTATAATTATAGGTAAGCTTACTGCTCTTGATTTGATTGCATCTGTTTTTGCACCCTTTTTTGTGGATAGCAGTGATGTTGGCTGACATCCAGATAGATAGGAGGCAGCAAACAGAGAAGGATATGCTGACTAGTGTAGATACAGGAGAAGCAATAGCAGCAGAGCAGGATTTGAGAACCTGGACATTGATACCATCTTGGCCCATCGCCAAAGCAGGGTCGAGACTGCACAGAACTTTGAGAAAGACACAAAGGAATTCTGATTAACCTTTGCTTTGAGGATTGAGTTGTGTGTGTGTTGCAATGCACATACAAAAAAGGGATGTTCGGGGTCATGTCCACGTCTTTAAAGAAACAATGGCTCTTTTGTATTTGTACTGTGAGAAAACCTGAGAGCAATATGCCTTTGTTTGACTGTCAGTTATTTGACTTGCCCCACAAGCCCATGCTTTCCTGTTGTCCTCCCTCACTTTTTATTTTTATTATAGGCCCCTTTTTGGTAACTCTCCATATCCCGTTTCCCCATCCTCAGCAGTAAATATTTTCTGGTCCATTCTTTGGACTGAGATGAGAGTGTCCAGTTTCTTGGTATGGATGATCTCACTGCATTAAGTTATGGCGATTTCTGGCCCTCCAGGAAGCTATAAAAGGCAGCACATGTGAACACTGACTTTTAAAGTTGACAAAGATGGGATACAAACTTGTGTATTCCTATAATTTGCTGTTTTTACATGTATTATTGTCTTAGTATTAAAATCATTCATTGTATATTACATAATTTGTGTGGAGATGCTTTCTTTCCCCACCATTGGGATAGTTGAGAACAAAGGAGCCTAAAATCGTGAGAAAATCTGTGCAGTAATATTGCTTCACATGCTCTGCATTCAGTTTGTGGCCCGACATGGGAGGAGCATTAGAACCAAACACATAACAGTTTATTATCCATTATGACAAAGATATTTTAAGCCTGGCGTTGCTTTAATGGTTAAAGTGTCTGGCTTAAGATCTTAGGGTCTTGAATCCAAGCCCTGTTGTGCTGTTAAGGTGTATATAGCCAAAGATGTGGTCTTGGAATGTGGGGTCACCCGATATTCCTCAGACCACAGCTGATGTTGACCGCAGCGTTCAACATGGAACTAGTTTGTACCATTTAGCTCGTTCCCATGGTGGATATACTTGATGATTAACGAATTACCGGAATCATTTATCATCAGAGATGCTTCTTTTCTCCGAACCATTCATGAACCACGAAGTGGAATGGTATACCAAGTATCAGATAGTCCAGAGTCCCGATCATTCTGTTTGTATTCGACACTTGGTCTGTGTTTTCAAGACTCAAGAACATGCTTTCTGACCATCGGAAATTCTCCAGGGTATAGAATAGGCATCAAATGTGTTGGAGAAGAAGGTTTTGTTATGAGTGATTCACATCGTCGAGATGATGAAGGCAAATGTTCAGCTGATGGCAAAACCATCACTTCCTTGTCAAAGCTTGTTCAATACATCAGATACATTGATTTGTTTTGATCATGACGTCATTTGTTTCATCATATGCAATGTCTGTTTTTAATTCAATTGAATTTTTGTGATGAGACAATAATTAAAATACATGTTGAGTTTTGAGCAAAAAATATTTTCATTACAGTACTTCTTTTCAAATGTGTTAGAGCATTTTTGTCAATATGGTATTTAGAATAGTCTTCAGAATTTATGACAAAAAGAAATGCCCACAAAAAATGTTCCCCTCACTCTGCTCAGTGAAATTATATTTTTAGTGCAATGTTAATTTATATTTTTCAGTGCAATAAGGGCTAGCCCATATTTACAAGATTTATGTGGACGTGCAACTGAGTTGAGTGGTCATGTGACATGATTGTGTTATTCGGTCATGAATATTAATGATGTGGGGCATGTATTGTGTAATATAGTTGGTCACGTGACATGTATGATGACTTTGATTGGGAATGCAAATTTCGCACATAAGGGATTCAATATGCATATATTTTGGGGGATACATACTCAATTACACAAGCAGTATAACATTTTATTATAATTATTTTTGTATAAAATAAATTCAACACTGTAGTCAATAGAAAATTATCATTAAGTTGAAAATGCTTTATGATCAGTTTTTGTAAGCTGTACTTAAAGGTAGTTGGGGTGTAGTTGAAAAGAGTAATCAGCATTAAAAAAATTAAAAATTAATGAAAGATGCTTCATGGTATAGGTGTGAAAAAAACAGGAACAAAATCGGTAAATGCAAGTCCGAGAAATGGGTGAGGACGTGTTCAATACCGTTTTTTAAAAGAACTAAAATGGCCGCCAGTCTCCCATCTTTGTTCAGATCACAGAATAAGGTGAGATGCATGTATATGCCATCCTGTATTGTGCTTGTCACGTTTGAACAAAATTGGACCATGCATGTCCGAGAAATGGTTGGGGACACGTTTAAGTAATATACTGGCCACCAGACAGCCATCTTGGATCTGATCTCGAAAATAAATAGCAGGCATATGTAAGCCATCCTTCTTTATCCGTGTGCGAAGTTTGAACAAGATCGGTAAATACATGTCCAAGAAATGATTGAGGATGTGTTCAACATCGGGTTTTTTACAACTAAAATGGCCCCTAGTAGGTCATCTTTGATCAAATCGCGAAGCAAACTGATGTGCATATGTATACCATCATGTGTTGTCTTTGTGCCAAGTTTGAATAAAATCGGTCTATACATGTCAGAGATATGACTGCGGGCAGACAGACGGACAGATGAGACAACCAGAAGCCCCCGTTTCGGACTAAGTCCAACGGGAGCTAATAAACTTCATGTTAAGTTCTTAATACAGTATAATAAGCTGTGTGTTGGCTTAGTGGTTAATGTGGCTACCCTAAAATCTTAGGGTCTTGAGTTTGAGCACCTGTCATGCTGTTTAACAACACTAGGTGGGTTGACTCAGCCTGTCATCATTCCGAGGCCTGCAAAATGAGTACCAGATTACTGGAAATGAGCCACTGCATCCCAGCAATGATGCAAGCAGAGGCTGCATATGAAATAATAATAATGATAATACATTATTTTAAGTTCTTAACAACTCTTTTATTCATGAAATTTAATCGCACAAAAACAATGCACAAACATGTTAATTAAGGATACAGTTTAGACAGATTTTAAAGCTGAAGTCCCCAACCCTATTTTCCCCATTACCCCGCAAGTTTGCGGATTTGCAATTCAAGGGGATTTTCAAGAACGTAACACCCCGTGAACGGCAAGGCCTTCATGTGTACATGCTTAAACACTGCGTGAGGTATCGTGTTCTATGATCTCTCGTTTTATTTTGCATTAAGGACAATGTCAAAATGTTATATCTTCAAAATATCATTACACAGCCTTATTTGAGCCTTCGAGCTGCAAGAGATTACAGGTTTGACATCATTGCCCATAATCGTAGAGAAGGTTTATTGCTGTGCAGATGTGGGTAATGAATCATTTTAGCTCATAGGTATAAAAATGTCTCGAAAGACCTAATCCTGCAAAAACGCACCTAAAGGCTGAATGTTGATTGAATTAACTAAGAATTGAATTAGAATTAAAACATAAACCTAAGCATTTGCATAATGAAGATGGATGTTGAGTGTTTGTAAGGAATGGCGTGTGCACATTGAGCATGGCAAGTGGGAAGCAAACCTTAATGACCTTGAGTTATCTCTCAAACTCACAGATAAGTGATGAGGAACATTTTGTGAAAGGAAAGAGATCAAAAGTTGAGAAATACAACTTTATGGGCTTTTATTATCCTCTATTGGAGTTCATTTTATTGACCTGTAGGAATAAGTTTGAATGCATTTTTTTCTCTTGCTTCCTTTAAACATTTATTTGGGGCTTGTCGTTTTATGTTAATATAAATGATATAAGGCACATTATCACAATTTGGTATGAATGGGGAAGCAAAATAATACAGAATAGTTGTTTAATGCACTAATATTGCGAGAAGGGTGTCCACAATATCTGTTAGACATTGTTGTACTCCTCTCGATGCTCCAGATGATTCATATGTATTAAGCTGACTGTCCACATAACTGGGCACCGTTTGCTTGTGAACAGAGTGAAGGAAGTAGCACCACTTGGCTATTCAATCTATTTTGTTCTCTGTGACCTTAAATTCACAAAAGCAGCATGGGTGAATTGTCGACAACACCACATTACATAAATAAGAAAGAGCAATCAGAGATTGCAGACCCTCGCCATGACTTGTTTTGTGTGTCATGTATTTTTTGTCATGGTTGTGTTTGTGTATGAAAAAGCAAAGATGAAGTCATCAGGAATAACCTGGATAGGATTCGGTTTTCATACTCCACTACCCTCAAACCCACCCAGGCACAGCCAAGTGAGCCTCATTTAAAAAATAAAATAGAAAAAGAAAAAAGAAAACAGATTCAAAAAAAATAAAAATTCTGGCTTGCAGACCATGAACCCGATCAGACCCCCTCAAGGGCCCATTTTTGTAATGTCATGAACAAACTTTGGTACATATACGGTGATGAAGATTGTGGTAAAGTTTCATCAAAATCATATGAATAGTTTCAGAGAAGAATTTGCAAATATTTGTGGATGGACTGATGGATGGACGACGCGCCATCCCATAAGCTCCCCAGAACTACATTCCAGGTGAGATAAACATCACATTTATTCCTCATGTGGAGTACTTGCCATGTGTCAAGTTTCCATTTGTTTCATGGTGCGATTTCGGAGATACAGAGGTCCAAAGTTTTTCCTTTTTCTCCAACATGGCTGCCACACCACGTGACCTATGATGTCATAATTATCATTAAAACATTCTACATGAGTAGTCTCTCCAGTGGTGAAAATTTTGTGTCAATCCAATCAGTGGTTGCAGAGAAAAACATACTCATGTTCTGTGCGGCCAAACAGACAAACAAACAGACCCGAATGCAATACCCTCCTCTGGCAAGGGTAATAAGCAAACATATTGGAACCCCTTAGATCCGCTTATACCATATGGAACCTTTTAGCTCCTCTTAGACCCTTTGGAACCCCTTAGCTCCTCTTAGACCCTTTGGAACCCCTCACATACTCTTAGACCCTTTGGAACCCCTCAGATCCTCTTAGACCCTTTGAAACCCCTTCAATCCTCTTCGACCCTTGAGAAACCCAAAGACCCTTTGATTTCTGTCAACCCTTTCTACCTTCAGACCGTCACACCTTTCAGACCTTTCAGTACCCTGAAGACCACTTTTACCTTTGAACCCTTTTTAGACCTTTTAAGACTCTTTAGACCCCTTCAGACAATTCCAACCCTTTAGATTTAGACACAAAAGGGGAACTAAAATGCTTAGACCACCTTGACACTACTAATCTATACCTTGATACCCTGCAATATACACTCAGTGTACAAAACATGAGGAACACTCAGCTTGCCCTCAGAACAGCCTCAATTCATCAGGGCATGGACTCTACAAGGTGTTAAACACGTTCCACAGGGATGTTGGCCCATGTTGACTCCAATGCTTCCCATAGTTGTGTCAAGTTGGCTGGTGGTGGATCTCTACTCCAAATAGCTCATTCCATCTCATCCCACAGATGCTCAATTGGATTGAGATCTTGTGACTGGGCAGGCCACTGCAGTAAGCTGAATTCACTGTAATGTTCACGGAACCATTCCTGGATAATCCTAGCCTTGTGGCATGGGGCATTATCCTGCTGAAGAAATCCATTCGCAGATGGATACACTGCTGCCATGAAGGGATGCACCTAATTGGCAATCCTGTGACATTCAAACGTTGCTCCACTTTCATCAAGGGGCCAAATGTGTGCCATGAAAGCAAACCCCACACCATCATACCACCACCACCAACCTGCAATGTTGACACATGGCATGATGGATACATGTACTCATGTGGTTTTCCCCATACCCTAGTCTTCCCATCAGCATGAAACAGCAGGAACCAGGATTCATCAGACTAGGCAATGTTTTTCCAATCTTCCAGTGTCCGGTGTCTGCAGTGGTATCAAATTTGGTGATGGAAGAGTTAGAACGGAAAGTCTTTGCTGTGAGCAATGATTGGTCACCACGACACTGGTACAGATACAGTATGTAGGTGACACATTTTCCATCGTGCACCGTGACAAAGTACAACACCTAGAAAAAACTTGGTAGTGTTTATTCCAGCATAAAAGTCACCAAAGAAATGGAGGACAGACTATTGGCATTTTTGGATGTGGAGGTACACCGACAAAATGACGGCTCTTTGGAAACGACTGTGTATAGAAAGCCAACCCACACCAATAAATTGCTCGATTTTAATTAGTATAATCCTGTCTGTCACAAATGTAGTGTTGCTCGCTCACTAGCATCCCAAGCATGGACAATTTCATCATCCAAAGATGCTGCAAAAAAAGAGATAACGCGAGCACAGCACATTTTATCCAATGATGGTTATAGCAAGCATTTTTTTTACCTGGATTCAAGAAACCATGTGTCAAAAACAGCAAGGAACACAAAATCATTGGCCAATGTAATTTACCATATTACCCAGACCTCTCAGAAAGAATTGCCAAAGTAATGCAAGGGGCACAAATCGGAATGGCTTATAAGTCACTACACACTATCCACAGAGCTATCACCAAATTAAAAGACCTCATTCCATCTGGTGATAAGTCAGGAGTGGTGCACAGTACCAGTTGCAATGATTGTTGTCAGGCATATGTTGATGAAACTGGGAGAAGGTTCAAGACATGTTTGGATGAACATAAAAGGGCAACGCGGCTGGATAGGGCAGATCAGTCAGCCGTTGCACAGGACCAAACACAAACCGGTCATGAGTTTAACCTGGATGGAACCCACATACTGAGTGCCACGCTCACCAAACACCGACGGCTGATTCTTGAAGCTTGGCATTCCAAAGAACAGGGAAAGGGGGGGGGGGGGGTTAACCAGTGAAACGTTTGATCTCCCAACTCAATATAATACACTAATAAAGATATCAAGAAGGAGATGGTGTAAAACTAAGATGATTGACAAGCCAACTCTACCCAAACACCACCCAGGAGTTTCAGTAGGTGCTCAACAGGAAACACATCAGCGGGGGAAAAAAAGGGGAGGAGAGTCCTCACCACTCATATGCATCATTATAACACCAGATCACGACGTTTGCACCATAGGAATGAGAAGTAACCCAATGATGATGACATGGCTTTCTCTTGTTTAAACAACAAAAAAAGGGCTCCATGCTTCCATGCACGACCAGAAGTAGATCGAGTGGTCTACAAAGATTGACAATAAAACCGCTGCATGCGCCAGCTTGCTTCCCTTTGGCCTGATAAAACTTGTGGATCACAAATGAAACGTTGCCTGAGGCTGATCCTGCTCTTCCCGTTTGTTTCAAAATTGGAGAGTGGATTTCAGTTTTATTTATAGGTTGGCTGTGCCTTCTTTTATTATTATTATTTTATATGATATATATATATATATACAGTATATATATAATATATATAATATATATATATATATAATATATTATTTATATATATAATATATATATATATATTATCAATCATACGAACCATGCTTCCCATTGTCTCGGGTCACTCACCTGCATTTGATTGTTCACTTATTTGTTTTCATTTATTTATATTTTCATTTACGATACTTTCTGATGGTTCTGTGATTTTTTTTTTCCTACTGTATAGGCTTCAATGTCCATCGACACACAAAATTCCCATGCTTCCCCATTGTCTTGGGTCACTCACCTGCATTTTTTTTTCATTTATTTATATTTTCATTTATGGATGTTGTCCGACGATTCTGTGATTTTTTTCCGGTTTACCCCCGCCGATGTCCATTGGCTCTCAAAATTTCAGCTTTCTACGTGACCCAGAAGGTACCGATCTTTAATGTGAGTGAGTGAGTGAGTCAGTCAGTGGTTAGAAAGAGCTTAATATATGGCTAGCAGGGAGTGCTTAGACATTGTGTTAACATATGAACCTTGTTTCCTCATTGTCTTGGGTCACTCACCTGCATTTGATTTTTCATTTATTTTTTTCATTTATTTATATTTGCATTTACGGATGCTTTCCGATGTTTCTCTGATTTTTTTTCCTGGTCCATCAGCTTCAATGTCCATCAGCACACAAAATTACCTATGTCTTCCCCATTGTCTCTGGTCACTCACCTTCATTTTTTTCATACAGGGTGGTCAAAAAAAAGCCAATTACATTTTTTTATGAAAATGCTGAGACATAAAATAACAGAAAGAACTTGTGATTTAATCACAATATTACATTTGACTACATGATTGCATGGCATATTATCACTCACTAATTTGACATTTTTTGTCCGAATTTACTTTATAAATTATGCAGTGTTGATTTAACGCATTCCAAATTTGCATTTATTTTGGACCACCCGACATATAATTTTATTTGTGTGTTTCCTGGATGATATTATTGGCCTGAGCATCTGCGCAGCGGGAGATCAGGTTTTGCAATCGCTTCTGCGTGTGTCTGTCTGTCCAGGCCATAACTTTTTTACCATTTGAGATTTTGTCAATCACATTTTCAACAATTTTTATTATAAGAATATAGAGAACATTATAATGATTAATAAAATGTACAATTTTTTAAAGTCGTTTTCGTACAAAGCAGACGTGGACGGGCCTTGCATTTTGAGATGCTTATTAGTTGTATTTTGTCTTTTCCTGATTAGCTTTTGCCTGTATCTTACCATGCATTTGAGGGAAGGTTGTCAAGATTTTAATGCTGCAACTGTCATTCATTGATTTTACGTAGCTATAAAAACAATAGTAGAACCAAAGAACCACATCCTTGAGGCTGGTTTTGACATTGATTGGTTTGTGCTGGTAGTGTTTGCTCGGTTGAGTGAATTATTTGCAATTCTAACTCGAGCAGCAACAGAGTGAGAGAAGAGTTGGGTTTATTGGTGGGGAGCGGTAAAGCCAGTACTGGAGTGTATTGGAGTGGACAATGAAGCTTCTGACTGGAAATCTGTGTTCAACCACCTGAAGTTAGTCCTTTGAGCAGGTGTACTGCTGGAATGACAGTCTTAGCGAGGCTGTTATCTGCACGCAGCCTCTCTATCATGTTCAAGCTCGTCCAAAGAGTGATTCTGTGCTCTCACATGTTGGCGGTTAAGCATCACCAATAACAAACTTGTTGTTACCTTTCAATGAAGGAACCGTTAGCTGTATTTTACCTTTCTGTTCTGTCGTATCAACTCACTAATGCTGGTTCGCAGACTTGAAAACTGTCGATGGTAACCAAGTTATTAACATAAAGGAGATCTTAATGTTTAACCTCTACCATGTTGTCCATCTCTGATTTGCGCGTTTTAATGGTCATCTTTCTCTTTGCAGAGACTGAGAGTAAAGATAGTGAAGGTTTTGGATTCCCTGCATGTTTGTACAACCACATAATCAGTGTTAATTTGCAGTCGTTAAGATTTGAGTTTGACGAGTTTGGATGAATATATAATTGTCATGTAACTTGAATGATATTACACGAAAATGCTATTGTTAACATATTTTTTTTTGCAAGGGAGGGGGAGGAGTTCAATAAGGTCGATTATTGTTACATATCTTTTTGGCTCTATTCTTCTGTGTGTGTGTACATGGTGTGAGCTTGAACCCAAGTGTCACACATAAGTGATTGTGATTGCAAGAGCGACACCACTTGAGTCATTTTTTATTTATTTCATCACAGCAATAAGGTCTTTTGGCCCATTGGG
>CM068953.1:71559123-71570168 GCA_035128595.1 Eptatretus atami
AATGGCACATCTTTCTCAGAGAAATTATATTGGACCTCTGGGATGGTGCCAAAATCTCATCTCACGACACTATTCCGTTCATTTCATTAACGTGATGTAGCCACTCACTTATTAGTCCCCAACTGGATTCACCAGAAGAGATTATAGGTTTGCTTTCTGTCTGTCCATCCGTCTGCCTGTGCCACCTGTGGTTTTTCAGACTTTTTTCCCATACCCTTCAACATATTCAACTGAAACTTGGTACATGGCTTCATTATGATAAGATACAGAACAAGGTTGAGCTTCAGGGCATTTTATCTATTTTGCACAGAGTTATGCACTTTTTGGACTTAGAAAATATCACATTAGTAGGGGACATGTATTGCAAAGCAATTCTCGCTCTTGTTTATCTTGATATGTCACAGGATAATCATCCACATGCTAAATAATACCTATGATGTATATTAATAATAATTATTATTATTATCATTATTATGTGGACGGATTTTGTGGGTACTCGGGACTATTTTGTGAACATTTCCATTTTTAACCTGGATATGCCCCGAGGCCGTGTGCTACTCCATCAAATGGTGCTGCTTAAACAACCCATAATCAGGGAAAGAACTTAAAATCTAGCCAGGGTGCCAGCATCCAATTGCTTGATCTTTTGAACATATCGAATGAGATATTTAACATTCACAAATTAATTCTAGCAAATGTGAAAGTGAGCTCAGCATATCCTCCATTGCTGAAATCCCATCTGGGAAGCACCAGAATAGCTTTTTACAGTCAGACCAAGAACTACTCCCAGACTGTAGAGCTCAAAGGTGAGTATACTACCTATGAGATATCCTACAAATTAATTCCTGCATATTGAATATTGAATTTATTCATTGGTCAGAGTTGCATGCCCATGGTACCAACCCAATCGTCTACTCTAAAGTAAAAGGTCCTGTTAATTGTTTTACGTGAAATTATGGGCTTGCTGTTTTTAAGAACCCTTGCAAATGGGAATGCTTCTAAATATTCAAAGAGAATCTCTTATTTGCTCTCCTTAAACATTAACGCTGAAAACATCACCATCTCCTTGCTTCGCACAGCAGGTAGCACACCTCTATCAATGTTGCTTTGATTTCATCCATTATTACACCTACAACTAGCTACCATAACAGAATCTTTGTAATACCTATTCCTGTGTTATGTAATAAATCATAGAGACAACAATCAAAGAATAACAAGCAAGTTGTTGAGGCAGTTGTTTTTTTAAATGTAGTTGTTGAGGGTCATGGAAGAGCACAACAGAGGGAAAATGCCCAACAGACAGAAGGTAGGTTGAAAGGAAAACAGGTGGACAACAATGGACAGAAGCAGCACAGCATGAGAAAAGTGGCAAATATAAGGGGGTAGTAACTCAGCAGGTGTAGAAAATTTCAGAGGTGGAAATGAGAGATACCATGAGATGGCGGTGGGCAGCAAACTTGAAGGTTTGGACAAGAGACTTGGAAAGACGGTTCAAAAAGTGACGGGAGAATGGAGGTGACTGTGGAGCTTTGACTTGAAGATAGTAAACAAGTCAGAGTTTTTCTCACAGAATATGTAAGACACAGCATTGGCAGCCACAATGTTGTGCAGATCGGTTAGATGGTTGTAAGAGCAACAGCAGAAGAGAGATGGTAAATGACTGCAAAGCCACCAACATGTTTGAAGTAGGTGAGAAGTTGACCCTGAGAACCAAGCTTCTGTCACAGGATGCTTATGAAGTATATGAAACTCCACAGTGCGCAAGATAGGGGGGGGGGATAGGAAGAAGCAGCATTTTCCACAAAGGGGAGAAATATTCAATGACATTCCAGTTGAAGGTCATAAACATCATGAGATTCTGAAAGCTGAAGAAGGATTTGGCTCTGGAGATTTCAAAGGTGCTAGTTTGTTGGTTTGTTGGTATGATCTGCTCAACACAGTTTGTTAAAATGAAGACCAATTACTGCACCAAACTCCCAAAAAGGAAGCCAGACACAACAATGCGCATGCACACACACACACACACACACACACACACACACACACACACACACCACACACACA
This sequence comes from Eptatretus atami, assembly GCA_035128595.1. Lineage (NCBI taxonomy): Eukaryota > Metazoa > Chordata > Myxini > Myxiniformes > Myxinidae > Eptatretus > Eptatretus atami. The sequence goes on from CM068953.1 coordinate 71,561,188, forward strand.
CAACCACACAAACATAGCTGGTTGAGAGACCTAGGAGCTCAGAAGGTAAGTTCTGGGTTTGAAGGTCCACTCTGTTAATGAAGACGGAGGGGAGGAGAGGGGGAGGCTTTGGGTGCAGGGGAGGGAAGGGAGGGGAGGGAGGACAATGGAGGAGGGGAGGTGACTGTGGTGGTACGGGGGGAGGTAAGGAGAGTTGTTGAAAGAGTGTGGGGGATTGCGAAGAGCTATGGGAGGGGGCTGGATGAAGAGGAGAAAAGGCTCAAAGGCTCTGTGGTGCTGGGTTGAGGTACAGTGGGGAGTAATAAGAGAGGGGACAGAAGGCAGTTGATTATTTGAGGAGCTAGAGTGATGAGATGGAGGAGAGAGGGCTGGGGAAGGAGGAAGCTTTGTGGATTGGAAGGGGGGGGGGAATTTGAGAAGGGTGATGAGGAGAGAATGGTGGGAGAAAGGTGAGTGGGGAAAGTTGAGGGAGAAAGGTGAGGGGGGAGTTTATGAGAAACATGAGAGGGAAGCTTGGAGGGGAAAGAGTGTGATGGTTGCTTTGAGAGGGAGGGGTGAGAGAGGTGAATTGACACTGAAGTTGGAAAAAAAATGACGATTGATGGAAAGCGAACAAGCATAGCAGACGGGTTGTTTTTTATTTTTAGTTCAGAAATGCGACTAAAGACATTTATTGAGTGATGCAATAAAGGCGAATTAAGATAATGGAGAGGAGAAACACTGCAACAGTTGGAGTTTTTTGGCAAGGTGTGAAGGAAAGGTCGAACTGAGAGCAGTCTGTTGAAATAGAAAGAGTAGTGAATTATGACACAGTAATGAGAACCACACGTGTGAAAGAGGAAGATGAAGCATTATAAGAGATTGTTTAAGATTGGGTGAAGAAAAGGTTGAAGAAAAAAAATCATGAGGTGAATGGTGAATTTGGATTGGTAAACGCAGAGGGTGGAAACAGATCACGTGGTTAGGGGAGGTGTATAGTTAGAAGTGAATTTATTTATTATTATTCATAAAAATAAAAAAAAAGGATTGCGTAAAATTCGGAAAAGGAAGGGTTGAAGTAAAATTGTGGTGGTGTATGGTGAATTTGGATCAGTAAACGCAGAGTGAAGCTGATGGGTCGATGAAGAGTAACAAGAAGAGGGTAGAGACACGTGGTTACAGGAGGTGTATAGTTAGGAAGGATACAAGGAAAGTTATTATTTTTTGATGCATTTTTGAAGACTAGATAAGATTGGAGAATGGAAGGTTGTAGGAAGAGATTGTGAAGATAATGGTGAGAGTGAGTCAGCTCAAATTGACGAAAGATGTTGTGCCAGCAGAAGAAGAAGAAGCAGAAGAAGAAGAAGAAGAAGAAGAAGAAGAAGGAGAAGGAGAAGGTGGAGGATCAGTTCTCGTGGGTGTGTTGTTGTTATTTTTGTTATTTTTAAAATTTAAGACAAGAAACAGAGTGAGTTGTTGGGAGGGATAGATGGTGGGCATTGGGAAAAGTGGGGAAAATAGGAATTGATGGTAATAGGGAGAGAATACAAATAAAATGATCGTACACCTCAACAGGAAGGACGGGTAGGCCTCAAGGAGCCTGATAAGACAAGGTCGATGAAAACTCACAAAATAGCATGATTTTTGAAACAAAACTGAACTAGGAACACACAGTAAACATGTAGATTAGAAAATTAACAGTTAAAACGTGACAAATAATGACCAGAAACTTCACTTTGAGAAAGTCGGCAGAGATCCCTGAGAGAACCAGCCGTTGCTTCAAACTCAGAACCGGATGTCAAAAGTTCCATTAGCCATTCACAAAGTTCCATTAGTACATGCTTAGTGTAAGAGTATGGTATTTGTGTGAAAATGATCATTCATCTGTTGAAGTTTGTTGAAGAGATGCAAATTGTGACCCCTCCACTCCATAATGTGTCCCTTGTTATTAAGTCTTTAAATCATTCCCTTCATAATCCGTCTGTTTAAATCATTCTTCGCGATTGTGTGCCAATGTAAGAACTGTCAAGACCTCCAGAACTACCTGAAACCATTCACAATGGTGAGTGTGACACAAGGTTCGAGTGAGCCCTTTGTTGAACCAATTGGCACATGATTGAGAGATGAGAATATAAGAACAGCCAGGGGGCAGGGACAGCTCGGAGCAATTCAGTCGAGTTTGGGGGTTTAGAAGAGATGAGCTCAGCACATTGAGTGAGTCAGAAGGTTGTTTGGAGCGTGGCAGCTTGGACAGTCAAGTGAAGAACATTGAACGAGTCAGAATGAGCATCTCAGCACTATGAGAGCAAGATGGGGTTCATCGGCGCTGAATATATGTGCAGCCCTGAGACACCACAAAGTGGGACGTGGTCCACCAGACGATCTCTTCATGCCAAAGCTCCACTATCATAGCTCTTACCCCCCCCACCCCCTCGAATTACAGCAGCGACCCCATGCAAGCATCGTGTGGACACAAGGTTTCTTATGTATCTTGTGACCCCTGCCTGTCTGACCATCTGCCACCATGAATGAGTTAAATGGGAACCCAAACGCCATTCACAAAGTGCCAAAAGAAGCCCTTGTGTGTCGATTTTTGATTTTCGCCAGTGACATTACACTCAGAACCTATCTTAATCCAAATAGTGACTTACATAGAGAAACAGAGCTCGGATTCCGATCTTGATTCCACTGTCATTAGCAACTCGTAAGGTTTTCAGTTTGTTGAAACTTATCAGTGGGATTTTGAAGCACCTAGTGGAGATAAAATTAGTGATGGAAACGCTTTCGGGGGAATTATGGAGCCTTGTGGAATTTCGTATCATTGATGGGGGATGGTGGGGTGAGGGTGAGTATTGTGGGTGTGATGGTTGATGGGGGATTGTGGGGGGATGGTGGAGTTGGGAGGGGTGCTAAGGGGTGGAGGTGTGCTGGGGTGTAGGGGGGTGGAGGGTGTACCCTGAAAGTTTTAGCTTCCTTGGTCAAATCCTCTTGATTGAGTAGATGATGCATACATACATACTTTCTCTCCACTTTAAATAAATGTTGATTCATTGACTTGCAGAAATTTGTGTTGATAATTGATAATTATTTTCAGGTGCTTTTGTGGTAACTGCCGGGCAATGGCAACAGGAAGATGAACTAAATGTGCTGCTAGCTTGGTAGAGATGGTCTTGCAGTTAGGAGTGATGGCTGTTTCTTCTGCTCAATCGTGGATATGGCATTGTCTCTCATTCTTGATGGATAACCGCAAAATCTAGCCATCTCTGTGGTTTCATATCAGTGCTCTGTAACAAGTTCCGAGAACAAAAGCAAACATTTTTGTCCGCTTGATCCACACTCAGGTATTTCGGACAAACCTCTTTTAATATCTGGCAAACTTAGAGTCTTTCCACCATTGGTGTGGCCTGAAACCATCTCGATTTGTACAACCACCAAGGACGCATGGACTCGGCATATTTGTGGAAAATCGAAAGTTATTTTTGTGAGAGTTATGTCACAGCTAAATGTGAAGGAGAAGATGATTTAGACCTTTAATTGCAAAATGGCTTACTTTATAAATCGCAAATCGGAAAATGACACATAGATCTATTTTGTAGCGTATCAAGGCATAGTTTAGCGTTGATGTGGTCTGAGCATTTGCGTTCCTCTTTAAGATAACCCGAGTTATCGTGGGTGCAGGGGAATTTATCACCCAGTTTGTATTATGATATGTGTTTTCCCTGCTATCCCATTATTCCCTCATTATTTATTAAACCTGTTCTCACCATCAGTGTGTTGATTTGGTTCGTTAATTTGGAATGATATCCACGGCGTGAGTAAAACTCACAGCCATTGGGAAGTGGTTCAATTCCTTACTAGGAGGTCACATAAATCCTGTGATACGATTCCTCGTGGTTGGTCAGCCCATAATAATCCTGAATAAATGGGGAACATAGTGCAGCAACAGATTATTGTTATAGTTTTCCTGATGACAAAAACAGAAGTAAAGATCTGTACAGATTTCCTGACGGATGGCGTATAGTTTCTTTTGATGGTCCTTCTCTAAATTGGGGGTCATGCGGTTGGTAGGTTTGATCACGTAACCACTTGGCAGTCCACCGTTACATTGGTTCATCATGACTGGGATCAGGAAACTGATCCGATTCTGGTGACTGTTGCAATATATCAATGGGGAATGATCCAGTTGCTCATTTGTGGAAAAAGTTAGTGTGGAACTTTCCCACATTAAAAGGAATGTTTCAGGTTTTTTAGCAGTTGCTCATCTTATATACATTGACAGAGATGGATGCTGAGGGATGAGGAACAGTCCTCCACAAGTGGCAGTTTTCTAAAAAAAATGATGCAATGGATTTTCCTTTGAAAAATATAAGTACGGTACTTTATATAGACCAGGAACAGAAATTGTCCCAGAATGTTACTTCTTTGAAGACCAGCCACAAATGGTAGAGTATCTAATAGAATAACATCTGAAGCAGCTCACTGATGTAAATGCAGAGGAAATCTGACAGCCTGTCCAGGAGAAGATTTTGGATGTCATTGTTTTGACTGTTTGGAAATCAGGGTGGGCTGCAAGACAGTATTATATGCTTTGAAGAGATGTCCAGTATTAAGGCTCGAACATCTTGTTTGATAAAATAATCCTTGCACTGTTGACGTTGTAACAGCAGCATACCCAGGAGGGAATGATTTTGGTGGAAGCCAAACTCGTGATGGTTGAATATCAATAAGTTGGACAAGAGAAACATATTGAGTTCTGATGTGATGTTCAATTCCATTGCTTGTGATTGGGAGAAGACTCAACATTCTGTCACTTCGAGGGTCAATTTGGCATCCTTATTCAGAATTGTGGTAACATCGGACACTTTCCATGATGCAAGCAGGCTTTAATCATTGAACCAAGCTGACAACTGTCTGAAACCAATTTAATGTTGCAATTTAAATTTTTTTTACGGTTGGTGAATGATGTGATTCTCAATACTTAATGCTATTGGCTGATATTTCTGAATTTATGAAGTAAAAATGGTTTGATATTGCCAATTTTTGGGACACATTTACATTTTAATATTAACATTTCAAAGTAATATCATAGCAAAAGTACGTTAAGTGAGGCCAGGACAACAAATTGCTGCTACATGTTTCAATTATTGCTCTGTATTGTGTTGTGTTTTTACGCTTTATGTTTCAAAACACAGAATATTGTTTGACTTTGCATATTTGCTTTTACAAGGGTAAAGTTAAAGCAATGCTGTCATGGCATTTAATGTATGCATTGTCAGGTGACCTCTCGCCAAATGGCACAGCTATACAGCACGTTTTAAAATTCACCACCTCACTGTGTGGGTCTCCAATGTGTTGTGCATAAAAACCATAGAGGTAAAAGTACGAGTACATTTTTATGTACTTGCATTCTGTGTGCAAAGTTCAAGACAGTCAATCCTTTTCACGCGAGACTGAAGTCCGCATTGAAGGTTTAAAGGGGTGTGCTACCATTGCTTCTTTGCAGTTTAATTGTACAATAATTTGCCTGCCCAACCAGTGGGAGGCAGGCATACTCTGTGAACAATCTTTCTAACATGCAGAAAATAACTTGTTTATATTATTCAGAAGAATGCTTCGTAATTTAAAACCGCTTAACTCACGTTGCATTGCATTTTTTTCTCTTATTGCCAAATCAACTGAGTTCCAGGATGCCAAAACAGAAGCCTTCCTTCTAGTATGTTCTCGGCATAATACCCATAGCTGTGTTGAACAAAAGAGTGGATGCAAAACTTCTTCAAATGGTTATTTTTTTGCAGTAGAAATGAGGTGGGTGAAGGTCTGTCCATCCGTCAGGCTATCAACTCCTAAACTGTTTTGTAGAAATTAATCAAACTTGGTAGTTATGATCACCACATGGTACGAAAGTGCAAGAGCAGTATCAATTTTGGCTCTGCCCTCTGGATGGGGTCAAAAGGTCGAATACCAAAAAATGCAATTATGGGCATACTTTTAAACATTTTAAATGAAACTTTGTATGCACAATGAACATTGGGGGAAGCATGAAATATGTAACGATTTTTTAAAAAAATTTGACCCCCTGGTTCATGCCCCAAGGGTGGGGACTTGGGGTCACAGGGGTCAAAACGGAAAAAAAATATTTAACTACAAATTTGATATTGGGTAATTCCTAGTGGAACTGTTTGCCATCTTTCAACTTTGCTTGAGGTGGGAAGTGTCGGGATCATGCCATGGACTTCACTCAAGTTTAGAAATTTAAACTATGATAATTTTTATAGGCACAGGAGGTTGCAGATACAATTTTGCTATGGTGATGAACATTGTCAACACGATTCAACAGAGAAAAAAGAAATCTTCAACGTTGAAAGAAAAATGTAGAGAAGTACTTTGATCAAAATCCATGATAGTGTTTTATGTTTTTCAAGAGTGAAGAAAATGACTCTTCACACTCTACTGAACTTGACTTTACTTTCAAATGAAATGATCATTTATCATGCAAACAAAACATCTCGTAATTATATGGCACCAGTTCGAGTGAGTACCATTGATATTTCATTACTAAAGAAGGGGAAATTTTTCTTTGAAAAATTGAAAATTTATTAACTCTGCCATCTGTGATGGATGGAGGTAATGTTTTCACCCTGTGTGTTTGTCTGTTTTGGTACTTACGAAATCTAAAGATTTCGTAAGTATATTGATGACTTCCGTCCTTCCTGTTTTGGTGTTTTGGTGTGTTTGTGTCTGTGTGTGTTTGTGTGTTTGTTTTGTAGGCACGATAACTCGAGAACAGAAGAAGCTACCAATGTCAAATTACACCACGTGATTCAGGAGGGTGATGGCTAGCGCTGATTAGATTTTGGTCAAAATCGGTCAAGAGTCAAGGTCACAGTGAGGTCAAACATCCAAAACATGATAACTCGAGAAAAGTTACCACAGGTATTGTTGACGGAGCGTGAGTTTGGAAGATCGAGGTAAGTTCGGCGGAATTTGTGTGTCAATTCGTCGAGTTACGGCTGTTTTAAAAATTTCAGTGTTGCACCCATGGCGCAGACGCCTTGCCTAGTTGTAGGCCGCGTTGTGTTTTCGATAAAGATGGTGTTTAAAAGTCATTTTTCATCCCATAAAGCTTATCGTCCGCATGCCTGACTCGCTAATCCGTCGGATGGTGTAAAGATTGTTTGTGGATGGCCGAATATTACGGTTTTATGACTTTGATAAAATAATATTAAATAATTCTGTAAATTCATGTGGAGAAATGGAGTATTTTTGCTTCGGTCGACGTTACGAGTTCGTTTTAACTTCGATTTTAATTTTGTCTTCGTTTTTTTGCGATCGCTTAGGACGCTTAACACTGGGTTGTCGAAATTCTGGTAAAAATCGAAGTTTTGGAGACGTTTTAAGATTGTTATAAAAATATTTCACCCGCCGCGTCACGGCTCGTCACGTGGTGCAGCGCGCTCGAGCAGACGCGTCGTTGAGTCACGTAAAGGTTTTGCGTGTGCGCGCTGACGTCATCGTGCTTGCCCGGCGTCCTTTCAAGTTGGGGGGGCCATCGAGTGTGACCTTTACGTTACGTTAATCCGCGTAACTCGAGAACGGAAGAAGCTACCAATGTCAAATTACACCACGTGATTCAGGAGGGTGATGGCTAACGCTGATTAGATTTTGGTCAAAATCGGTCAAAGGTCAAGGTCACAGTGAGGTCAAACATTCGATTTTGATGGTTGGTACAGAATCATCATAGAAACTTCTGGTTTGCGTCGCTACCTTCTCTAGAGACAGCTTTTATTAGACAAGGTCAAGAGGTCAAGTTGACGATTTTGTAAGTACCTCTATGACTGCTTGTTTGTTTGTTTGTGTGCAGGATATCTCAAAAAGTTGCGGACAGATTCGGACTAAATTTGGTGGACGGGTTGGTATGTGACAAGGACGAACTGATTAGATTTTGTTGAATATCTGGATCCGGATACTAGAATTTTAAGCGGTTCTTCACCATTGAGAGATAGTCAAAAATGATATACAGTAGGATATCTCAAAAAGAATGGATGATTTCGTACGAAACTAGCAGTATGAGTTGGTTCGATGACAAGAACAAGCCAATTCGATTTGGTTCAGGTCATGATCAAGGACTGGCCAATCAATGGGATACAAAATGTAAACTGATCAGCCTGGCAGAGGTAAATGCTCTACCGAGTGCCCTTATAGTTGAAGAAAGGAAAACTTATCTTTACAAAACTTATTGACCAATATGTGATGTTCCTTTGACTTCTGTATTCCCATTGTTAAATTCAAGAGCTCATACATAATATTTCCTTTGAAAAGCCATTGGAAGATCTATGTAAATGCCATTATTTTGTAATGACATGATTACTGTCATGGCAATGAGGTTGTTTCCCATTTTTGAGGGGAGAAAACAATAATGAAGATTTGAATAACCTGATTATTCTTCTGAGTATTTTTGTGGTTGACAAGGAGATAATATCACAAAATATGCAGAAAAGGTGAGGATCCTTGGTATTACTCTGCTGGGGTTTGAACTGCCAACCTCCCAGATTGAGTTACACTTCACAAGGTTTGTGAAGTTCACACTTCACTTACACGTCACACTTCACACTTCACAATAAATAAAAATGTATTTTATTAAAATAAATAAATAATTTTTAGAACATGTGCCATGAGATCCAAATTCACCATTCACCTCACAATCTTTTCTTCAACCTTTCCTTCACCTAATCTTCTGCAATCTTGATCAAAAAATAACAATGGTAATAAAAACGGTCTCTTATAATGCTTAATCTTCCTCTTTCACACGTGTGGTTCTCATTACTGGATCATAATTGACTACTCTATTTCTATTTCAACAGACTGCTCTCAATTCGACCTCTCCTTCATGCCTTGTCTGAAAAAATCCATCTGCTATAAGGGTTCGTCTCTACATTCTCTTCATTCGTCTTTATTGCTTCACTCAAGAAATGTCTTAAGTCGCATTCTGAACTAAAAAAAAA
>CM068953.1:71572525-71583292 GCA_035128595.1 Eptatretus atami
TGGCTCTCAGACTTCCTCTCCTGTCACAGTCAACGTGTGGCCCTTAATGGAGTTCTCCCATCCCCTCTTCCTGTCCAAGCTGGAATTCCTCAAGGCAGCATTCTGGGCCCTGTTCTTTTTCTGGTTTTCATCACTGATCTCTCCAACTCTGGAAAATCCTCTTTATCTCTTTGCTGGTGACTCCACCCTCTGTCGTACCATCTGTCATCCCTCAGACCGGTAAGCCGCAGCCTCTTCGCTCTCTGCAAATCTGGATAAAATCACAAACTCATCCAACACGTGGAACATGCCATTTAATCCTGACAACTCTCACATTCTAACTGTCTCTCCAAAAGGACCATTTCAAATTACCCCCATCCCCCATCTACTTTCTCAACAATCCTCTGGAAGAAGTCCTTTCATTCAAGCTTCTGGGTCTCACTATCAGCCAAGATCTTTCCTGGGAAAGCCACATTTTCAACCTGGCCTCCAAATCCAGTCGCCGACTGGGAATCCTCCATTGGCCAAGTCATCCTCGGCCCACTGAGCTCCCTGACCACATACAAAGTGTCGCTTGCAGCCGATGAGGTACTGCTCTGTCCTCTGGCTGGTGCTCCTGCCTCTCACTTTTCTCAGCTACACGCTGTGGAAACCAAGGCATTTCGGATCATTGGTAGCTCCTGCGATGAGGCCGAGTCTTTGGGCCTCTCACTCTCTCACCACAGGCAGGTCAGTGGTCTTTCTGTCTTCTACTGCTCTCATCTCTGATCTCGCCCCCCCCACCCCTCCGCCCCCCACTGCTCTGTCAGTGGCGGCAATATGTCCCCATCATATTTCTGCAATGTGTTCAGATCCACCAAACCCCTTCTGGCAAAACTACCAAAATCACGAATCACTGCTCACCTTCACTCTTTCATTCCTCTTTTTTCCTGCCTTTGGAATAAACTCTCACACTCTCTTCAATCCCATTCTTCCCTCCAGGCCTTCAAAACAGCAGTTCACCACACCTCTTATCTTCCCCATCCAAACCTCGATCTTTTCTACCCCGTTAATCCACCTCAAACCCAATTCCTTCAATTTCCTGCTTTCCTTCCTGAAAGTCCCTGTAATGTCCATCTGTATACCCCATGTTCCCGCCCCATCCCTCTCCCCTCCACAGATCTCCTAATGTCTCTGTTCTCCACTGTTTTGTCCTTCCCTCTCCCACCCCTCTTGTCTCATGCCCCCCTTGCTGTGCATTGTGTGTTCACTCTCATATGAGCCTCGACAATGTTTGCAAAAAAAAAACACTAAAAAGATCTGGAAAAACAAAGATATAACAAAACAAACCAAGACAAGGCTGATGAATGATCTGCTATTTACAGTATCGTTGCAATGTATGGATGTGAGTCGTGAAGAGTGAAAAAGAAAAAAAGGAAGAAGACTGTTCTTGCAGTCCATGGAATTTGTCTCCAACACCATATTTCAAAACTGTCAAGCAAATCAGTGATTGAATAGGTTACACCACCATGTACATTAAAAGCACTGATGCCAAAACAGAAACTGTCATACTTTAGAGACATTATGCGTGCAGAAAATGAAAGTCTGGAGAAGTCAACCATGTTGGGTGTGGTTGAGGGAAGAAAAGGAAGAGGCAAACCTTTTTTGTGCTGAAAAGGATGGGGTAAACCAAGCTGTTTCGGATAGAGCTTCAGGAAGCAGTGCAGGATAGGGATGTTTGGAAAAATCTCATCATGAATGTCACTTGAGGTTGGCTATGACTTAACGGAACTCGATAAACGAGTCAAACTGAGCAGACATGAGGAGATTCACCAGTTGGATTAAATTTATTAAACAAATTATTGTGTTGATATGATGCAATTTGGAATGGTTTTAAATGTAGTTGATTTGTGAGAGAAACTATGAGATGTGATCAGAAATGATCAGAGAGCAATCTTGTTGCTTGGTAGTTTTTTTGACAGTCATCTCCGAGATTGTACAGTCGAATCATTTCAAAGTGAACAAGTTTAACAATCCTATCAGAAGCCCCAGCTCATAATGCTGGGAATCCAGGTTCAGGTGAAATATACAGCCATGTAACTTATATGTGATGTCTTCCAATATACACTTCGAGGAGGAGGACATTGGGACCATACTCTGTGAAGAGCGTTGGTGCTGCCTAAGCAGTCTCCTTGGCGATTTGGCACAATCCGGATGGTCGCCATTCGACACAGTATACCAGCCATGCTGGCATTCAATTTGGCCGATACGGAAGGATGACAGGCGAGTTAATCAACAGCTGAGCGGGATTTGAACTCAGGACCCTTGAATCCAAAGTCCACCACCCTATCCATTAAGCCAACATCAGGCATATACACTTATAATTCATCTAAAAGGACATTGAAATTTGCTGTTGTTTTCATCCGACAGGTAATGTATGTCCATAAAATTTTGCTCTGTGATCCTTATATCCATGTTTAAAACCTGAATGACTGCACTGTAGTCACAACCGGTGACACAATTAAAAAAAAAACAACAAGCAGTCATAGACTGGTACTTACGAAATCGTCAACTTGACCTCTGACTGTTATAAAAGATGTCTCTAGAGAAGGTAGCGACGCAAACAGAAGTTTCTACGATGATTCGGACCAAACCATCAAAAATCGAATGTTTGACCTCACCGTGACCTTGACCATTGACGCGATTTTGACCAAAATCTAATCAGCCACTAGCCATACCCTCCTGAATCACGTGGTGTAATTTGACCTTGGTAGCTCTTCGTTCTCGAGTTATCTGTACCAAACCATCGAAAATCGAATGCTTGACCTCACCGTGACCTTGACCTTTGACCGATTTTGACCAAAATCTAAATCAGCACTAGCATTCACCCTCCTGAATCACGTGATGTAATTTAACATGGTAGCTCTTCCGTTCTCGAGTTATCGTGCCTACAAACAAACAAACAAACAAACATACAAACAAACAAACAACAAACAGAAACGGTAGTCATCAATATACTTACGAAATCTAAAGATTTCGTAAGTAACAAACAAACACACACACACACAAACACACACACACACACACAAACAAACACACAAACAAACAAGCAGTCATAGACTGGTACTTACGAAATCGTCAACTTGAAGAGAGATGGGTTGGGATGTTGCAAGGACGAAACTGATTAGATTTGTTGAATATCTGGATCCGGATACTAGAAATTTTAAGCGTTCTTACCATTGAGAGATAGTCAAAAATGATATACAGTAAGATATCTCAAAAAGTAATGGATGGATTCGTACGAAAACTAGCAGTATGAGTTGGTTCGATGACAAGAACAAGCCAATTCGATTTGGTTCGTCATGATCAAGGACTGGCACAATCAATGGGATACAAAATGTAAACTGATCAGCCTGGCAGAGGTAAATGCTCTACCGAGTGCCCTTAAGTTGAAGAAAGGAAAACTTATCTTTACAAAACTATCTGACCAATATGTGATGTTCCTTTGACTTCTGTATTCCCATTGTTAATTCAAGAGCTCATACATAATATTTCCTTTGAAAAGCCATTGGAAGATCTATGTAAATGCCATTATTTTGTAATGACATGATTACTGTCATGGCAATGAGGTTGTTTTTCCCATTTTTGAGGGGAGAAAACATAATGAAGATTTGAATAACCTGATTATTCTTCTGAGTATTTTTGTGGTTGACAAGCGAGATAATATCACAAAATATGCAGAAAGGTGAGGATCCTTGGTATTACTCTGCTGGGGTTTGAACTGCCAACCTCCCGAGATTGAGTTACATTCACAAGGTTTGTGAAGTTCACACTTCACTTACACGTCACACTTCACACTTCACAATAAATAAAAAAGTATTTTATTAAAATAATAAATAATTTTTAGAACATGTGCATGAGATCCAAATTCCATTCACCTCACAATCTTTTCTTCAACCTTTCTTCACCTAATCTTCTGCAATCCTTGATCAACAAAATAACAATGGTAATAAAAACGGTCTCTTATAATGCTTAATCTTCCTCTTTCACACGTGTGGTTCTACATTACTGGATCATAATTGACTACTCTATTTCTATTTCAACAGACTTGCTCTCAATTCGACCTCTCTTCATATGCCTTGTCTGAAAAATCCATCTGCTATAAAGGGTTTCGTCTCTACATTCTCTTCATTCGTTTTTATTGCTTCCACTCAAGAATGTCTTAGTCGCATTCTGAACTAAAAAAAAAAAAAAAACAGTTTGCTCTGCATGTTCGCTTTCCTACAATCGTATTTTTTTTTTTGCAACTTCAGTGCCAATTCACCCCCTCTCTCCCCTTCGCCGCTCAAAGCAACCATCACACTCTCTCCCTCCACACTTACCTCTCACTTTTCTCAAAACTCCCCACTCACCCTTTTCCCTCACTCTCCCCACTCACCTTCTCCCTCAACTCTCCCCACTCACCCTTTTCCCACCATTTCTTCCCTCACTCACCCTTCTCAAAGTTGCCACCCTCTCTCTATCCACAAAGCTGCCTCTTTCCCCTACCTCTATCCTCCATCTCTTCACTCCACCCCTCAAATCGTCAACTGCACATCTGCAAACTCTCTTATTACTCCGACTGCACCCTCAATCCGGCACCACAGACCCTTTTATTCTCCTCCTCATCTGGCCCCCTCCCCTCGCTCTTCAGCAATCCCCACAACTCTTTCAACAACTCTCCTTACCTCCACCCCTCCTCCCTTGTCCTACCGTCTCCCTCCCTTCCCCTGCAGCCAAGCATCCCTCCCATCCCTCTTCATTACAGTGTGGATGACCTCAATATCCAAGGGCAATTTCACTCAAACCTGACAGATCTTTCCATACAGGTTGCCCATGACAAAGCCAGACATAATCTGCCTCACAGAAACTTTCCCTTCAAGACATCTCTGACTCCCAAGTACTCTCCCTGTTTACGCCCTTCTCCGGCATGACAGACCTGAGCCTCATGCCTGGTGGATGGAGTTACTCTCTTTCATCAAAGCCTCTATTCCTCACTCTCCATGTATGCCCTCACTCACCCACACTGTCAGATAATCCTCTGGCTATGGCTTCTCCTCCACTCCCACCTCATGTTTTTTATGTGTGCTGTATACCGTCCACCAAACAATGATGGCTCCATTTACACCTCACTTTCCAAAAACAGGGACCAACTGCTGTCCTCTCACTTCAAATCTTCTCTTCTCATATGTGGTGACTTCAATTGTCATCATGCCCAGTTGGCTAGGTGTGGAGTCCCCTCTCTAACCTGTCATGGCATTTCAGCAAAAGACTTCCTGCGACTCATTGGGACTGACTGAATCGGTTGACGTTCCCAATCTTAACCAACGGCATTACATCTCTTCTGCATCTGATTTTGACAAATTTTCTCTCAAAATATCTGCTGTTTCTTCCTCTGCTTCAATCAGTTCTGACCACATGCTTGTCAAAGTAAACATGGTGCTGGCTGTTATTGGAGAACCACCTCAGCGACATCGAGTCTGGCATTTTCACTCCGGCTGCCTGGGAGGGTCTCCAAAGCAGCCATAAAACTTTAGACTGGTCTCCCATCGCTACTTTCTCAACCTCACCTCGTCCTGGGAATTCTTTCAAGAAACTTTTCTCTCTCTATGAACAGATTTATCCCCTCTCATCTTCAGTTGTCTACCATTCCTCCCACCTTGGTTCACTGAAGCTTGTGGTGAGGCAGTTGTCCTAAAATAACTTGCCTTTGCCTCATGGAAAACAAACACAACTGAGGGCAATCTTGTTCCTTCCAAAAATCTCAGAATAAGTGTGTATCTCCCTCAGGAGAGCTAGAAACAACATCTTTCTCATCTCAAGTCTGAACTCTCAAACCTCTCTCCTTCGCTCAAATCCTCGTGGCGTTCTAATCAAATATGTTTCTGGTGTATGCTCCCTCTGAATCCCCTCCCTTACCTCAAAATGGCCCACTGCTGATACGGCCACATGAATAGGCTGAATGCCTAAACTCGGGTGTTGCATCAAATCTTGTGTCCGAAACCCATTGCTCTCTACCCACCTTACCCAGTCGCACGCGAACTGTCCCTGGACTTTGTGTCCTTTACTTTTGACAAAGTGGAGAGTTTGCTGTCAAACCTCGACTCAGATTCTGCAACTGATCCAGGCGGCATCAGCCCACATGTCCTAAAAACGTGCCTCCTCTGCTCTTGCTAACTCTCATTTTCTCATATCATCTGCCATCTGCTTGAAATCAGCAAATATTACTGCCCTGCATAAAAAGGTGCAAAAACAGATCCTGTAACGACAGAACCAATCAGCCTTCTCCCAATCGTCAGCAAGGTTATGCAATCCGTTATTGCTTCAGACACTAAATCCTTCCTCTTCTCCAATGGCTTGATTTCTGATCATAAATTTGGTTTCAGACCAGGTCACTCTATCCTGGATATGCTGCTTCTGCTCTTCCAATAATGGATGGAGGTTCTCAATGCTGGACATGAAATCAGAGGCCATATTCCGAGACATATCGCATGCTTTTGACAGGGTCTGGCATCCTGCCCTGCTCACCAAACTCTCTTCCTATGGTATCCAAGGCCATCTCCACTCATGGCTCTCAGACTTCCTCTCCTGTCACAGTCAACGTGTGGCCCTTAATGGAGTTCTCCATCCCTCTTCCTGTCCAAGCTGGAATTCCTCAAGGCAGCATTCTGGGCCCTGTTCTTTTCTGGTTTTCATCACTGATCTCTCCAACTCTGAAAATCCTCTTTATCTCTTTGCTGGTAACTCCACCCTCTGTCGTACCATCTGTCATCCCTCAGACCGGTAAGCCGCAGCCTCTTCGCTCTCTGCAAATCTGGATAAAATCACAACTCATCCAACACGTGGAACATGCCATTTAATCCTGACAACTCTCACATTCTAACTGTCTCTCCAAAAGGACCATTTCAAATTACCCCATCCCCCATCTACTTTCTCAACAATCCTCTGGAAGAAGTCCTTTCATTCAAGCTTCTGGGTCTCACTATCAGCCAAGATCTTTCCTGGGAAAGCCACATTTTCAACCTGGCCTCCAAATCCAGTCGCCGACTGGAATCCTCCATTGAGCAAAGTCATTCCTCGGCCCACCTGAGCTCCTGACCACATACAAAGCTTTCGGCTGCAGCCTATGGAGTACTGCTCTGTCCTCTGGCTGTGCTCCTGCCTCTCACTTTCTCAGCTACACGCTGTGGAAACCAAGGCATTTCGGATCATTGGTAGCTCCTGCGATGAGGCCGAGTCTTTGGGCCTCTCACTCTCTCACACAGGCAGGTCAGTGGTCTTTCTGTCTTCTACTGTCTCTCTCTGATCTCGCCCCCCCCACCCCTCCGCCCCCCACTGCTCTGTCAGTGGGCTGCAATATGTCCCCATCATATTTCTGCAATGTGTTCAGATCCACCAAAACCCCTTCTGGCAAAACTACCAAAATCACGAATCACTGCTCACCTTCACTCTTTCATTCCTCTTTTTTTTCCTGCCTTTGGAATAAACTCTCACACTCTCTTCAATCCCATTCTTCCCTCCAGGCCTTCAAAACAGCAGTTCACCACACCTCTTATCTTCCCCATCCAAAACTCGATCTTTTCTACCCCCGTTAACCACCTCAAACCCAATTCCTTCAATTTCCCTGCTTTCCTTCCTGAAAGTCCCTGTAATGTCCATCTGGTATAACCCCATGTTCCCGCCCCATCCTCTCCCCCTCCACAGATCTCCTAATGTCTCTGTTCTCCACTGTTTTGTCCTTCCTCTCCCCACCCCTCTTTGTCTCATGCCCCCTTGCTGTGCATTGTGTGTTCACTCTCATAATGAGCCTCGACAATGTTTGCAAAAAAAAAACACTAAAAGATCTGGAAAAAACAAAGATATAACAAAACAAACCAAGACAAGGCTGATGAATGATCTGCTATTTACAGTATCGTTGCAATGTATGGATGTGAGTCGTGAAAGAGTGAAAAAGAAAAAAAGGAAGAAGACTGTTCTTGCAGTCCATGGAATTTGTCCCAACACCATATTTCAAAACTGTCAGCAAATCAGTGATTGAATAGGTTACACCACCATGTACATTAAAAGCACTGATGCCAAAACAGAAACTGTCATACTTTAGAGACATTATGCGTGCAGAAAATGAAAGTCTGGAGAAGTCAACCATGTTGGGTGTGGTTGAGGGAAGAAAAGGAAGAGGCAAACCTTTTTTGTGCTGAAAAGGATGGGGTAAACCAAGCTGTTTCGGATAGAGCTTCAGGAAGCAGTGCAGGATAGGGATGTTTGGAAAAATCTCATCATGAATGTCACTTGAGGTTGGCTATGACTTAACGGAACTCGATAAACGAGTCAAAACTGAGCAGACATGAGGAGATTCACAGTTGGATTAAATTTATTAAACAAATTATTGTGTTGATATGATGCAATTTGGAATGGTTTTAAATGTAGTTGATTTTGTGAGAGAAACTATGAGATGTGATCAGAAATGATCAGAGAGCAATCTTGTTGCTTGGTAGTTTTTTTGACAGTCATCTCGAGATTGTACAGTCGAATCATTTCAAAGTGAACAAGTTTAACAATCCTATCAGAAGCCCCAGCTCATAATGCTGGGAATCCAGGTTCAGGTGAAATATACAGCCATGTAACTTATATGTGATGTTTTCCAATATACACTTCGAGGAGGAGGACATTGGGACCATACTCTGTGAAGAGCGTTGGTGCTGCCTAAGCAGTCTCCTTGGCGATTTGGCACAATCCGGATGGGTCGCCACTCCGACACAGTATACCAGCATGCTGGCATTCATTTGGCCGATCACGGAAGGATGACAGGCCGAGTTACCCCACCTGGTATTAATTCAACAGCTGAGCGGGATTTGAACTCAGGACCCTTGAATCCAAAGTCCACCACCCTATCCATTAAGCCAACATCAGGCATATACACTTATAATTCATCTAAAAGGACATTGAAATTTGCTGTTGTTTTCATCCGACAGGTAATGTATGTCCATAAAATTTTGCTCTGTGATCCTTATATCCATGTTTTAAAACCTGAATGACTGCACTGTAGTCACAACCGGTGACACAATTAAAAAAAAAACAACAAGCAGTCATAGACTGGTACTTACGAAATCGTCACTTGACCTCTGACCTTGTCTAATAAAAGCTGTCTCTAGAGAAGGTAGCGACGCAAACCAGAAGTTTCTACGATGATTCTGGACCAAACCATCAAAAATCGAATGTTTGACCTCACGTGCCTTGACCATTGACCGATTTTGACCAAAATCTAATCAGCACTAGCCATCACCCTCCTGAATCACGTGGTGTAATTTGACCTTGGTAGCTTCTTCCGTTCTCGAGTTATCTGTACAAACATCGAAAATCGAATGCTTGACCTCACCGTGACCTTGACCTTTGACCGATTTTGACCAAAATCTAATCAGCACTAGCCATCACCCTCCTGAATCACGTGATGTAATTTAACATTGGTAGCTTTTTCCGTTCTCGAGTTATCGTGCCTACAAACAAACAAACAAACAAACATACAAACAACAAACAAACAAACAGAAACGGTAGTCATCAATATACTTACGAAATCTAAAGATTTCGTAAGTAACAAACAAACACACACAACACACACAAACACACACACACACACACAAACAAACACACAAACAAACAAGCAGTCATAGACTGGTACTTACGAAATCGTCAACTTGACCTCTGACCTTGTCTAATAAAAGCTGTCTCTAGAGAAGGTAGCGATGCAAACTAGAAGTTTCTACGATGATTCTGTACCAAACCATCAAAAATCGAATGTTTGACCTCACCGTGACCTTGACCGTTGACCGATTTTGACCAAAATCTAATCAGCACTAGCCATCACCCTCCTGAATCACGTGGTGTAATTTGACATTGGTAGCTTCTTCCGTTCTCGAGTTATCGTGCCTACAAACAAACAAACATACAAACAACAACAAACAAGCAGTCATAGACTGGTACTTACGAAATCGTCAACTTGACCTCTGACCTTGTCTAATAAAAGCTGTATCCAGAAAAGGTAGCGACGCAAACCAGAAGTTTCTACGATGATTCTGTACCAAACCATCAAAATCGAATGTTTTGGATGTTTGACCTCACTGTGACCTTGACCTTTGACCGATTTTGACCAAAATCTAATCAGCGCTAGCCATCACCCTCCTGAATCACGTGGTGTAATTTGACATTGGCAGCTTCTTCCGTTCTCGAGTTATCATTTTTTGGATGTTTGACCTACTGTGACCTTGACCTTTGACCGATTTTGATCAAAATCTAATCAGCACTAGCCATCACCTCCTGAATCATGTGGTGTAATTTGACATTGGTAGCTTCTACCGATCTCGAGTTATCTGTACAAACCATCAAAAATCGATATTTTGACCTCACTGTGACCTTGACCTTTGACCGATTTTGACCAAAATCTAATCAGCACTAGCCATCACCCTCCTGAATCACGTGGTGTAATTTGACATTGGTAGCTTCTTCCGTTCTCGAGTTATCGTGCCTACAAACAAACAAACAGAAACGGAAGTCATCAATATACTTACGAAATCTTTAGATTTCGTAAGTAACAAACATACAAACAAACAAACAAACAACAAACAGAAACGGAAGTCATCAATATACTTACGAAATCTTTAGATTTCATAAGTAACAAACAGAAACGGTAGTCATCAAATATACTTACGAAATCTTTAGATTTCGTAAGTAACAAAACAAACACACACACAAACAACACACACCACACACCACACA
>CM068953.1:71583317-71598276 GCA_035128595.1 Eptatretus atami
AAACACACAAACAGATGACGGAAGTCATCAATATACTTACGAAATCTTTAGATTTCGTAAGTAATAATTGCCGCCTCTATCCACTCAACTCCCTCATCCTTGCTAACGAACGACCCAGATTACATTCTCTAATCTGTCTCATTAACCTTGTGCCATGTATGGCCCGTGTTTCCATGTGAATTCATAAGATTACATAGATAAGATTCATCAGATTTCAAACAGGGGATTTACCTTTATATCTGTTATCTCAGCTTTGCTATTGTTTGTGTTGTTGTTGTTGTTGTTGTTGTGTGGGTGTCTTCTACCCTCTCTGTTGTAATAAACATTTTGCTCATAAAAACCTGCAGGTGGTCATTACGTGACCTCGCCATTAAGCGCGAGCACATTGGCTTTAAAAATCCGGGAAGAGGCTGATTGGGAAACGCGCATTTAAGGAACTCTTCAAAGATGAACAGCACGATTGGGAAACATATATTTAATGCGTATTAAAATATTGACTCGACACCTCTAATCCATGTCAGCCACAGCCACGGTTATGTCAGAACGAGCTGATTCGTCACACAGTCACGGATGTTTAACTCCATAAAAAAATCCGAGTTATCAAATTCTACTCACCACTGAAGGTTGTTTATTTTGTCCGGTCTGAGCGGTGTCTCATAAGCTTGAGTGCGTGTGAATAAAGTCACGAGTTCAATAAGAAGCAAGAAAAACGACAACGGTGAATCACCATTGGGACAAATCGGCATCGTGTCCAAAAAGTAATTATGATTCACTCGATGACGTGGGTGTCATAAATGTCCAGTACCCATGGGAATACGCTGCTCCCCAAAAGGGGTACAATGATAGAAGTCCCGTGGTTAAAAGGAGTGAAAACCCACTGTAGATACTGCTGTGATGCAGCACGTGATTCGAAGTTCCAAGTACAGAGAACAAAGTGCTGCTGGAGGATAGGGCCGTGAAAATGGTTTAACTCCAATGAAACTCAAGTCTATGAGTTATTTCCATGATGGTGTAAAATGCGAGTTGCAGGAAGGAAGAACTACGACAGTTTAAAATGCGAGCTGCAGGAATGAAGAACCACGATGGTGTAAAATGCGAACAGCAGGAACTTGGAAGGAAGAACCACGATGGTGTAAAATGTGAGCTGCAGGCAGGAAGAATCATGATGGTGTAATATGTGAGCTGCAGGCAGGAAAAGCCATGAGGGTGCAAAATGTGAGCTGCAGAAGAAAAATTTTCCTCACCCTTCCGTTCCAGCCTTTGTCCTCTCGTCCGGCGAGGGGGAGGTCTTCATGAGATGTCGTCACATAGCAGTGTCGGGCAAAATGATTGGTTTGAAACCAGATTAAAACCACACCTACACTATTGCCATTGTTGGACAAGTAAATGGAACAAAGTTCACAATGTAATAGTACTAACAAGTTGGCACTGATCAAAAGTACACTACAACTCCAATATGGGGCCATTCAAAAATTATGTAATGCTGTTATTTTAGGGAGGCCCGTTTGGGCTTGATTAAACCTCACTAATAATTTTTATTTGACATATGATTAGATTTTTTGTGGTCCCTCATTGTGATTAACATTCAACCCAAACAAAGCCAATGGAAATCTGATGCAACAAACCGGGGCAGTGTATAATCAGAAGAGGTCTACAGGCTTGACGTGTTGGGGCCACCAGAAAACCAAGATGGCGGCCATATAATTTTTGTCTGGGTACCATGGTGGGTGAAGTGAAGCGACTAATGTGGGTGTGGTCCAGCATCTGTCTGACCAATGGAAGCACATTTCAAAAATCAACCCCCAACAAGAACCCCAACAACGATGACGACGCAGAGCTCTTGCAGACCTGCAACATGTCACAGGTTCTGTATAAAGCAACATATACACATGTTCTACCCTTCACTGTATTTCAATAGTATACATTTGAATTAAATATTTGAGGGCAGATGTGTACAGGGGGATTTATCATATAACTTTTAGTGAATAGTTGAAGAATGTATTCAGGATAGAATGGGAGTGGTTTTGACTATTGAATATGAAATGTGTACAGAGAGTTGGGGGATGTGGGGTATGGGGAAAGTGTTGTTGCATATGTGCTGTGTTCAGACAGTTGGACGAAGAATGATGGGGGGAGGTTAGTGGGTTAGCAAATATCGGAATTTTTTCACAACTTGTCTTTCTTCTTTTGCTTTTATGATGTTTCTGAATCTATAAGCTCATATGCAGTATGTGTCACTGTCAGGCACAGATGCAAAAAATACTTTCTACATTCTCAAGGAGATTTGATGAAGGATTGGACCAAAACAAACAAATGTCAACATCATGCACCACCTCAGTATCCACTAAAGTATAAGGATTGCAAAAATAGAGTAAAAGCAAAGAAAAAATATATCCCTTTCCATGTAAACTTATGTAAATATAGTTTAGTTTGTTCTGTATAATCTACAACTGAAGTTGAATAAACATAGTTATCCCATCTAAACACCTGGCTCAATATGCTGGGAATCCTTGTTGAAATGCTGTGATTATACTGTCCATTGTCTATCAATGTCCTCATAAATCATGTACATGAAAATGATGCCTTTGTTCTTGCATCCAATTTCTGTACAAGCGAGAAGAAGCACTGCCTAAAATCACTGTGGGAAAAAAATCTTCTGCAGACGAATTCTTTTCACAAATATTCATTTTACAGGGACACTGCTTTTTACTTGTTAGCTAAATATACTACTTTATAGAAAACCTCAGGTTCGAATCTCAGTCCAGCTATAAACTGTCATCCTGGTGTTTCACATTCAGGGTGATTCATTCATGTGTATGCCGTCCCTCGGATGGACGTTAAACTGGGTGTTCTGTCTGCCAGAATTAGTTGGTCGATATTGTAGATCCCAACAGTGTCCTTCGTGAAGACTAGGCGAGCTCTCGCCAGTACCATGGCAAAATTCTAAATTCCTACCCTAACTTTCTGAGTCAGGGTGGTGATCCATCCAGGACTGTAGCTTCGTAACTGCTTCAGCAGCACCAACACGTTGTTGCATAGAACATGGTACATGATGATGATGCAGAACATACCCAATAAATATCGAGAAAGCGGATGCGAAATTTGTGTAGTGTTGCTATAGCCTAGCAAGTAGACCTAGACACCGCCAACATACCTGCTATAGCCTTACGAACATTTTGTTGTGAACTGTCAGAAAACTGCCACTTTAGATGCATAGTCAAACAAGAATATACTCCAAATCAAATACACAGCAGGCAGAAATATAGAAAATTGATACCACAAGAAGGAATTTTGTGGGGTAGACTTATAGCCACTGCCTGAAACCTGCCTCAAGCATTCTGTATGCTTAAAGGGAGATGGTTCTGCATGTTTATTCTTGTGCTGGTTGAAAGGGATCATAAAAGGGAGGTTCAATAAGGAATGTCTTGAGTTGTTTTATGCACCTGGCGCTTATTGAAAAGAAGAGAGTTAAATGAGTTTCACAACTTATTTATTTATTCAAAAAAATTAATTGGATAAACTTAACATGAATTGTATGAAGATAATTTTGGCTTCGGAACGAAGTACCAGCTGTCCACAAAGTCTTGTTCCGGTTTTGAAATTTTATTGCAACCAAACCAAAAGAGATGCAATAATGCATTTTTTTGCATTTTGTCAAAGTATTCCTGTAGTTTTTGTGCTCTTCAGTGTTCACTAACATATCCCTCATCACACTCCTGATGCAATTGGTTATCCTTGCACAAAGTGTTTCAATGTCAGCAACAGAGGCTTGGAAAACAATTCTTGACCGAGCCCACAAGAAGTCTAAGGGTGTCACATCCAGAAACCGTCGAGGTCATGGAACTGCCCAACCATGTCCAATCCATCCACCAGGGAAATTCTCAGTTCTAAAGGTTGCACTATCTGCACTTTATATGCATGAAAATAAATCTCTTGTGTACAAACTTTTGTTTTTACTATTTTCCCAGAGGTTTAGTTTAATTTTAAGCAACTTTTACTTGTTTTTTTCTCTCTCTGGAAGCGTTTCCATGTTTCAGTGAGGGACAGACAGACAGCATGAGCCTATTATATATACCTAGCAGGGACCCATGGAAACATCTGCACAAAGTAAAATGTGACTTCAAGTCCTCATCTCCCCCTCCTTCCCTCCTTCACAAACCACGTGATAAACCTGCGCCTTGTAACCCCAAATCCCAAACGTCCCCTTCCAACCCAAAGGCTTAAATCCCATTCCCAACCTCCCCCACCACCAAACACAACTCTGAAACCCCACCCACTACAACTCCTCAATCCCACCCCCCACCTTAAATTCTCAATCCCACCCCCCACCACACCTCCTCAATCCCACCCCACCACACCTCCTCAATCCCACCCCCACCACAACTCCTCAATCAACCCCCACCACTACTCCTTAACCCCCCCACCACAACCCCTCAACCCAGTCCGCCACCACAACTCCTCATGATCTCTGAGTGATTCAAGTTGTCCTGATCACAAATGGCTTTAGTTATCATTTGCCTGTTCAAGGAGAGATTTGGTTCAGGATGATTAGCATCAAGTCCACGCAGAAAGCATCTCTCATCAGGCGTGTGACTGCTTGAACCACCATTGCGGTGCTGGGTGTGAGGGAGTACCAGCACATACCTTAGCCGGCTCACACATTCCACAGAAGCACGGAAGTGCCTGCCTCAGTGACTTGCTTTATATAGATCATTAAAAGTAAGTAATGACGGATGTTTTCTTTCACAATATCGTGAGATTCCCGGAATTACTCAGACAAAGACATTTATAGTGACTTGGGTTTTCTGGATCCTGGTCGAGGTGTTTAAGAGAAAATAGTCGGAAACATTTGACTGCCTCGATTGCTACCGAAAATAAAAAAAATAACCTGGGTTTGAAGCAAAACATGCTTACTGCCTATGTGCATATATAATACATCGTGGTTATATACGTAGCTCGGATAGATGCCAATTGCATTTACGCAGAGGACTGAAGTTTAAGGATTTTAGTATGAGGCCTATACTTCCTGTGGCCTTCACAAGGCCTGTGATGCCAAATTGGCTCTCACCTTTCAATATTTGATAATACTTTTAATAGTCAATTTGGTTGTTTTACACTGAATGGAAAACGTAAATGGAGGGCATGGCAATCATTATGAATATGACATCTCGAAGATGTCTTTGGCTTCACACAGCACAAACATGGCAGCCATATGATTTATTTTCGGTTGAAATTGTGCGTGGAGTCAGACCAGCTGTCCAACCAATGGGTGAATGGAATTTACACACAAACGGACAGACAAAAGTATTATTAAATAGATAGATGTATGGAGTACAGTCGTGTCAAATTCCAAAATCATCATATTTCTTAACAGCAAAGACAAAAAAAAATTCGGGAGCAATTGAGGAGCAGGTTCAACATTTTTTGTCGGAATGAAAAAAGAATGATAATTTTCCCATAGGTTTGGATTAATTTGAAGCAACTTTTACTTTATAATTTTTCTCTCCGAGGAGCATTTCCATGTTTCAGGGTGGGACAGACAGATAGACAGACGGAAGGCATTAGCCTATTATATAAATATAGATAGAGATTGAGATTAAGTTGAATGAACATGGAAATCAGAAATTATTGTGCAGTGATGCATTACCTCAAAAACCTGCAAAAGTCATGGTCCATAGCATGCCTCAAAGGTCAGGGAAACCCCAATTCAACAAGATCAAGGAAACAAGGAAAAAAATACATAAAATGTCAGAGCCCCCGTTATTTTAGTAATTTTGCTGTATGGAGTTTAAGGGCGAGCCCATATTTATTACAACAAAAATGGCCGTCAGTCTACCAGTTGGCCATCTTCATTGACATCACAAAATAAAGTTAGGTGCAAGTGTTTGCCATCATGTACTGTGCTTGTGCCACTTTTGAACAAAATCGGACCATGCATGTCCGAGAAATGGTTGAGGACACATTTAAGTAACAAAATTGCCACTTGTCGGCAATCTTGGATATTATCTCGAAAAAAAAATGACACACATATGTAAGCCATCATTCAATATCTGTGTGCCAAGATTGAACAAGATCCGTAAATGCATCTCTGAGAAATGGTTGAGGACGTGTTCAAATCCGGGTTTTTATTACCAGTAAAATGGCCGCTTGTCTACGAGTCAGCCATCTTTGATCAGATCACAAAATAAAGTGAGGTGCACGTGTTTGCCATCATGTTCTGTGCTTGTGCCAAGGTTGAACAAACTCGGACCATGCACGTCTGAAAAACGGTTGGGAACACATTTAAGTAACAAAATGGCCGCCAGTCGAGCATCTTGGACCTGATCTCGAAACAAAATGACGTGCTTATATAAGCCATCATTTTTTGTCTGTGTGCCAAGTTTTCACAACATCTGTGAAGGCATGTCCGAGAAATGGTTGAGAATGTGTTCAACATCGGGGGTTTTTTTTACAACGAAAATGGCCACCAGTCGGTCATCGTGAAACAAAATGATGTGCTTATGTATACCATCATGTGTTGTCTTTTTGCCCAGTAAGAATAAAATCGGTACAGACATGTCCGAGATATGGCTGCGGACGCACACATGCACTTACGGACACGAAAATCAAGACCAAATCCATAAGCCTCTGTTTCAGATTTAGTCCAATGGAGGCTAATAAACAGCCCAATGTAAAGTGTACAACAAAGTCAAAAACATTGGTAAAGAATTGTGGTCATCGACTTTGGTAAAGACAGAGTGTGGCACACAGTACATGCATAAAGAAACTGCATGGGCCATGGTGGGATGCCAAAAGGAACATTGCACGATGATAAACGAGGGAAATTGCTGAGTTACAAGTATAATGACGTTTGCTCACCTTCAAAAATGAATGGAGCAAACTAAAAGGGCAGACCCTTCTGCAGATGCTCACATTGTAATTGCCGAGCTGCTTTTTTATAGTTCCTGATCCATTGCACAGCTTGCCATCTTGCCTCTTCTATTCAGAAACACTGACAGATCTTGTTCCAATATTGCCATGATAACAGCATTGCTGTGGATCATCTCTGCAGCAATGAAAAAAAACAAAACATGAAGCAAAGTATAGATGCTCGACACAAAGTGCAAGACTCACAAAATGTACTGTTCAGAACAATGGCTTCTAAATGGAGCTAAACAGGACAGCTGGGACTGCATTCAGCACAGTATGAGATGATTGCAACAAAGGCAAGTGAATACAGCGAGACAGGTTAAGGTTGGAGTTACTGTTACCAACTATGAAATGTGGTTTGCCCAAGAAAGATCATGGCAGATAGTGAGACCCAGGGGTTTTGGTGCCTGAACTTCCTCAAAGGGATTGTGAAGAAAGTAGATGGGAGGGTTTTTACAGATGGTCCTTTCATGGAGACATAGTGAAAGTGTGAAATTTGTCGGATTTGAAAGACATTTACCAAGTTTTTGCCCAGCTTGTGATTTTGTCAAGATCTGAAGAGAGTAAAGAGGCTACTACCTGCCTGTCTGAAGGGTGAGGGATGTCACGGCAGAAGGTGGAGTCATCAGCAAATAGATAAAGAGTGTTTTTCAAAGTCAGAGAGATCGTTGATGAAGATTAGGAACAGGACTGGGCCCAGAACACTGCCTTCTGGAAATCTAGCCTTGACATGGAGAGGAGATGAAAGGAATCCGTTGAGAACGACACCTTGGCTATGAGAGTTGAGGAGGAAGTGATAGGGTGAGAAGAGTAAAAAGGGTATGTGCAAGATCAGCAGAGCAGGTTTTTCAGACGTGTGAGCTGATGCCATCTGTTCCACTTGCAGAATCAGTCGAGGGTTGCCAGAAACTTCTCCACCTTCTCAGTTGCAAAAGACCCAGAGTCCATGAGCAGTTGTGTGCAACTGGGTAGGGTGGGAATAGAGAGCAAGGGGTTGAGGAACCATTATTTGGAAGCACACACAGAATTGAGGCAATTGGCTTTCTTAAGCGTGGAGTCGGCTGTGGTACCATTTGAAGAGAGGGAAGGGATTGAGAGTGAGCATACACCAGAGACAGACTTCACAAGGCACCACCAGGTTTTAGAGGATGGAGACAAATTTGAAAGTTCATTCGTGAGGTTGGACAGATGTTTTTGGCTGGCTCCACTGAGAATGAACACACACCTGTTGTGGGCTTTCTGGAATGTCCTAAGATTGCCTTTGGCCAGGTTTGCTTTCCAGGAAGAGAAGGCAAGTTGTTTCAGAGCAACTGCCTCACCACATGATTGTCTTCCATGGGTGGGAATAAGGGTAGGATAACTGAAGAGGATATGGCATGGATCTGTGCATAACAGAAAGCAGGTTTCTGTGGGAGAATTCTCAGACTTAGTTTATTTCAGGGGCAGTAGATATAGGAGACCAGTCCTAAAGTGAGATGGCTGATTTTAGTCCATGCCATTTTGCCTGAGTTAACTGCAGACTCACCTGCACTAAGGCAGCTCTCTCAGAATTGCCAGAGAGATGTTGACTCTCACAAGCATATGATCAGATAAAGCAACTGGAGTGGAGGAAGAGCAGGAGACATTTATGGGGAAGTTTGTCATCACAAAGTCCAGAAATGAGGATTTGCCATTGGGAGAAATCTGGGTAGGAAAGAAATCTGGGTAGGAGGTTGCAGAAAGGGGGGAGGTGGGAGGCTTTGTGGGAGCAGGGTGAGGAGGCCTTGAGGAGGTGTGCAAGGGGCAGGTTTTAGTAGGTGGGGTGCAGGGGAAGCATTGAGAGGGTGTTGTGAGGGGGAAGCATTGAGAAGGAGGGGTGAGGATGAATGTAAAAATGGGTGACAAACTGCTTTGAGGGGGTGGAATGAGTGGTGAAGTGGAAATGAAGTGAAGGGATGCTGATTCCAAATTCCCAAATTGGACAAATGGAGATAAAGATCATCAGATGGGTGGTAAGAATTTTTGTTGAAGGCATGGACAAAGGTGGTGCTGTAGGTGCGGGAGGAGGGTTAGTGGACCAATTGCTTAGCCGACAGACAGTTTTGGAAAATAATAATTGTGAAGAAGAAGCCAAATAGATTGTCATGAGGAAGAAGAACACATGGAGTACTCCAGATGGAGAAATATGGAAATTGAAGCATTTAAAAATATTTTTGGACACTTTTAAAGGGAGAAGAAAATCATTTATATTCAATTAATATTCCGTTTGGAGATATTGAGAAAAGATAGAAAAGGAATGGAGAACAGCAAGTACAGGCAGAAGTGGAATGAGATCACTGGAGTGGAATTGAAATGAGGAGGGAAAATAGGATAATGTTGAGGAGGTAGAAGTAAAATGTTTTGGAAAAAAATAAACAAAATGAGGAATATGGAGACAAAGGGGACACATAATTTTCACAGTTGCTATCTGAGGAACGCAGGCTAAATTAGGCCCTGAACAGGAAAAAGAATCCAACAAATACAGCACAAGCAAGGCATGATATAAAACAGAATATTGGATGTGATATAATGGCAACACTGGTGCGAAGATATAACAGAAAAAACACACAACAGATCCAGTTCGAAAAACATAGATTTAATGAGTTTGTCGAGAGTACCATGTTCAAACAGCACATGGAAAAAAGTCCCCAAACTTAAAGTCCCCAAAGTATTATATTTTGTCATGGTGTTAGCATTGAAGTCTGTGTTGGAACTGTCTTTAGTTATATTTATGGTTAGTGTTGCTGAATGGAGTATAAGGAAGCTGAACACAACAGGCAAAAGAACAGAGCTTCATGCTATTCAACCAAACACAAAACCAAATTGAACGCCAAATACAAATCGGCCTACTATTCAGTCAAATGCTGTTTTTCGATTCAAATTCGACTTAATGGGTCTGGCAAGTGAAGTAAAGGTGATGATGCAATGCCCCAAATAGTAATGCATCATTTGTCTTGGTTAAAATATGACAGCAGGTCAAGTTAAGTTTATAGTGTGTGGTGAGGAGATGGCAAGATGGCCTAGAGGTATGCACATTCACCTCTGAGCTGTCCAGCCTGAATTGAAATCTCGACTCAGCTATTAACTGTCTTCTGGGCGTTTTGTGGGCAGTGTGATTCATCAATGTGTGTGCTGTCCCTAGGATGGAAGTTAAACGGGATGTTCCATCTGCCAGCATTTGTTGGTGGACGATAGTAGGATAGTTGTTGACGGCACCCTGGCCAAACTCCAAATTTGTTCTGGAACCTGCAGTGGGCACTGTATCAGTAGCAGAACTGCACCCTCAGAAAATGATGTGATCAACAACCATGTGCAGCATAGTACAGAAGAAGAAGAAGCAAAAGAAGAAATTTGTGGTCTATTTTCATCATAACATCAATATGGCCACCAAGCACAATTTATGCTTCAAAGTTGGAAGGATGAATAAAGAAACACAACAAATGGTTTAGAAAGCTTTTTGGTGATTGTGCAGTTTACTGTTCTTTAAGTATTATTATTATTTTTTACTTCCACCACTTAAGGTGAAGCAGGTTATGTTTTCACCCTTCTCTGTCTGTTTGTTACTTACGAAATCTAAAGATTTCGTAAGTATATTGATCAGTTCCGTTTCTGTTTGTTTGTTTGTTTGTGTGTTTGTTTGTTGTGTTTGTTGTTTGTTTGTTTGTTTGTCGGAACGATAACTCGAGAACGGAAGAAGCTACCAATGTCAAATTACACCACGTGATTCAGGAGGGTGATGGCTAGTGCTGATTAGATTTTGGTCTAAATCGGTCAAAGGTCAAGGTCACAGTGAGGTCAAACATCCAAAAAAAAGTTATACTCGAGAACGGAAGAAGCTACCAATGTCAAATTAGACACGTGATTCAGGAGGGTGATGGCTAGCACTGATTAGATTTTGGTCAAAATCGGTCAAAGGTCAAGGTCACAGTGAGGTCAAACATCAAAAAAAAATTTATAACTCGTGAACGGAAGAAGCTACCAATGTCAAATTACACCACGTGATTCAGGAGGGTGATGGCTAGCGCTGATTAGATTTTGGTCAAAATCGGTCAAAGGTCAAGGTCACAGTGAGGTCAAACATTCGAGTTATGATGGTTTGGTACAGAATCATCGTAGAAACTTCTAGTTTGCGTCGCTACCTTCTCTAGAGACAGCTTTTATTAGACAAGGTCAGAGGTCAAGTTGACGATTTCGTAAGTACCAGTCTATGACTGCTTGTTTGTTTGTCTGTCTGTCTGTGTGCAGTATACCTCAAAAACTTATGGACGGATCCGGATGAAATTTGGTGGGCACGTTGGGTGGTGACAAGGATGAAATGAATACATTTTGCTGAAGATCCAGGTCCAGATCGGACTACGAGAATTTTTTAAGTGATTCTTCACCATTGAGAGAGAGAGAGCCAAAAATGATATATAGCACGATATCTCAAAAAGTTGTGGACGAATTCGGGTGAAACTTGGTGGACATGTTGGGAGTACGACACGGAAGAATTGATTCAATTTTGGTGAAGCTCCAAATCCGGATCCGGATCTGATAATTTTTTAAGTGATTATTCACCATTGAGAGATAGGGCTAAGCTAATATATAGCACGATATCTCAAAAAGTTGTGGACGGATTTTGATGAAACTTGGTGGACAGGTTGGGTGTGTAACCACGACGAATTGATTAGATTGTGGTGAAGATCTGAATTCAGATCTGGAAACGAGAATTATTTAATTTTTAAAGTGATTCTTCACCATTGAGAGATAGGGCCAAAAACGTTATATAGCATGGTATTTCAGAAATGTATTGGGCCGGATATGTTCTCATGGATCATGCCACATGGCAGAGGTATGCGCTCGACCGAGTGCTCTTCTAGTTTCCTATGCTTTCGAAGTGGCACAGTGAAAATTGTGCATTTCATGAAAATAGGACAAGTAAACTAACAAGCATCATGTACATGTGCAAGAATGACAAAAGACATTTGGAGACGATGTGATTCCTTTCCATTCCATTCTAGGTGATTCAAAACTTCAGGTTAACAGCATTATGAGAAAGTGTTCGCAGGGGAACAATAAATAAGGTGACATAGTTGAATTATTTCTGCATCCACAAAGAGCGCATACAACAGAATTTTACAAATAATTAAGGTACTCATCAATTTTTAGCTAACCTGGAACATCGTTCAGGTGAGGTATGAGCATCGTGTTGTCCACGGCAGTCAAGTCAGTATGTAAACACTCGGATCTTCTCTTTTTCTTTTTTTTTTGATGAAATTGACTACAACCTTAATCACCCATGATTACTAAAGTGCACTAAACTTTTCCCACCCCTCTATATATGTATGTAATATATATATATATATATATATATATATATATATATATATATATATATATATTATATATATATATATTATATGCAAATATATTTGCAGTATATAGGCTAATGCTGTCTGTCTGTTTGTCCCACACTGAAACATGGAAAAATGCTCCTCGGAGAGAAAAATTATGAAGCAAAAGTGCTTCAAATTAATCGCAAGACGTCCAAAAAAATTATAATTTTTTGAATTTGACAAAAAAAATTGAATGTCGGCGGTGTATAAGTCAGACCGCTACTTCGATTGCTCCCAATTTTACTTTTCTGTTAAGAAATATGATGATGTTGGAAGTTGGCACTGCTCCATGCATTTATCTTTATAATAATACGCTGGTTCTTCCATTTGTTTGCATGTACCATTTCTTCTGC
Organism: Eptatretus atami; assembly: GCA_035128595.1. Lineage (NCBI taxonomy): Eukaryota > Metazoa > Chordata > Myxini > Myxiniformes > Myxinidae > Eptatretus > Eptatretus atami. The sequence goes on from CM068953.1 coordinate 71,595,973, forward strand.
CTATAAAAGGCATCATTCGACCACTACCAAGGTTGAATTTGCCTTATGCAAAACCAAGGACTTATTTGGGGCAGCCACTTTCACAATTGCCATGCCCTCCCTATAGGTTTTCCTTTAACTGTCAAATGACCAATGGGACTGTTAAAATGATCATCAAATCTCAAAAAGTTGGAGCTCTTCGGCGTCACGGGTACTTTCACTGTGTAATATGAACTAAGGTACCAATTTGAACCAAGGTACCAATTTAAACCAAGGATGTGCTGCAATATCTTTGCTGTTAAGAAATGTGAGTTATTTCTTTTTTTGAGTCCTTTCAACCAGTGCAAGAATAAAAGGTTTACTTTTCCCTCCCTTTTTCTATCGTGGTATTTTTACAACGGGCTTCCAGCTAATAATTGTAATATAATTGGAGGAAAAATATAATACAACAAGAACATGTCGGGATCTACAAGCAGCAAAGTTGATTGGTCGAGATGATGTACAATGCCCTAATATTTTGTCCTAGTATGGTACTACTAAACGAAAGGTTTTTGAAAGTGCAAAAAGAGGATTTGTGTTCTCCAGTGTTGAAGTGTATATTTCAATTGAAATAAAATAATGATTTTAAAAGTTGCAGAAAAAAAATCGGAGCTTTACCGCCGTTGATGCAGCATCTTTTACACTACCTTGTTTAACACATTACATTAGTTATTCTTGCCTGTTGTTTGTGTCCTTTATGGTGTCGCTAAAAAAACAGTGTTTCCTGGTTGGAATGATTTTCAATTTTGCTTAATTGCCAGACAGGCAGGCAGACTAAAAAGATCATCTCACTCCTCTGCTCATGGACGATCGGGACAAATTCAAATACTCCTAAACTGCAAGTTCGGGATCCGAGTTGTGTTCAAAATTTAACATTCAACTTAAATTAAGTTGTTCCTCGATTTTAAAGTGACATTTGTGGACAGCCAGACAGACAAAGTGAACCAATTTTTAACCCCGCATTTCCTTTCGTGTACAAGGGGCATAAACGTTAAACACCGATGAAATTCCTACACTTTATGTAACATCTTCATCCCACATTACACCATTTCCAACTGCCTTGTAGAGGACAGCTATACAGCAGCAGTCAAGGCAAAATTAAATGGGCAAAAAATTTAAGAATGAGTCGTGATGATTGAGAGGTTTATAAAGTACCTCCACAGCTTGTTCATGCATTTGTCACAATTGGAGTCTGTCAAAGCATTGGGTTTCTTCATAATGTGCTTTGGAATAGCAATGTCTATCATCATGGCTGGCCGTTCCTGGCCTGATAATAAGGCTGGGATTGTGATACAAAATTAAATTTTTATCACCGAACAAAAGATCGTCGCTCACCTAACAAAACCTGGTTTCTCACCTTACAAAATATCACATCCATTTCATTTTTTGGTGAAATTAAGTCTGGTGAGATTTGATGAGAATGGCATCGAATCCCAAAGGAAATCATTGTATCTTTTTATAATGGTTATTTCCTGGCTTGTGGGCAGGTGTCCATGGTGTGGATTTGGTACAATTACTCAGTAAGGAATGCCATAAGCAGTAGAAGACAAATGTGAGTGATCGGAGAAAACAATAGTGTGGGTGGATAATTCACGATGAAAGTGGAGAGAAGGTCCTGGTGATATATGTTTTCTATCAGTTCAGGTTCATCCACTCAACCTGAGTTGTGATGAGGATTAAACAGGAGAGTGATGGAAAAGGATTGCATATACAATTATGTGGGACTCCAAATAAATGGGATGAGTGATGCTTTGCCATAGGTGAAGAGAATAAGCAAGTGTGCACAATAAGGAGCAATGGGATGACAGAGGTAACAAAAAAAGTAACCCATATTATCACCCCTCACCAATCTTTTGGCTCTCACTAATCGGTTGCCAAAGGAAATTGCTGTCTGCAAGAAAATTGTCCAATTACATTGGAAAATGACCACAGTCAGTTTTAATTTACATCCTGAATTTATTGCTCTCAAACCCATGCTGTCTCCAGATAGTCTTCATTTCTGTCTTTGTGCAATTGCTTTGTGCAATTCGCCTGTTAACATCCTTCCGTTTGAGTTTTTCATGAGCTTTTTCGGTTTCATCACTCCCTATGAAACAGGCTTACGGCCAGAGGTTGACATTCCGAGTAATTCACCATTCCAAATTCAAACATCCAAATTTAAAGCTTTGGGGAGATTGCGAGGGCTGGAATATGCTATCCACAATATTTTAACACCATGATGTTCAAATAATGAAACAGTTCGTGAAAGAAAAAAAGAAAAACAGTATGTTCTACATGGAACAGTCA
>CM068953.1:71601441-71624989 GCA_035128595.1 Eptatretus atami
GATCGCTCCGAGTATTTTGGATTAGAAACTGGCAAGCAACATCAACAGGTTTGTCCACTTCATCATTGTGCATTCCAGAAAGTTTGAGAACATGAGGGCCAAAGAGGAGATGTGTTAAGAAGAACTGAAGTAGTGGAGGATTTTCAATGTTGTCAAAGCTGCCATTGAATGACCATTTTCGGTGCTGCATCATTTCTTCTCGTAACATCTTAGCCATTTTCCTCAAGTAGCCAATTGATTCACCATCATCGAGCAGTGCAGACCGAAGGTTCATCGCCTTGCTAACTGCTGTTGGGAAGACGAGGTTGTCAAGCTCATTTTTCCGCAAAGACTTAAAGAACTGAACATTTGGAAGGCATTCAGAAATCAGCTTTTTCAGGTGCTTGCGGTCGTTTCCCGTCTCATTTACTTCCACCTGATATCTTTTCAAAATTGACAAGTATGCATCGTTCACCTCATCCATACTGAGGGTAACCTCATCATCAGTAAGTGTGTTTTGAACGGAGAGGAGCAACTGTTCATCACATGCAGGGTGGATGAGCTCAACATTACTATGCTCTACAGGAGTAAAGGTGCGCTGAGCAGACCGCAAGCATTGTCTATGATAGTACTTTTCAACAGAAGCATACCCAGCGTCCTCCAGCTCTGACATGCAAGTTCGGACATGGTCATCCTGAGTCTTGAGCTTTATCTCGAGGAAGATATGACACATCCTGTCAGAAAAAAACACGGTGGAGAGGTACTGTAGTGTCATTAGGACAGAAGCTGCAGATTGAGAACAAACATACCTCTGCTTTTGGGATGGTTTTTGTCCTTTTCGGCCGGGCAGAGTCAATGGCAGTGGAAGGGCGACCAGGCCCTCGCACAGGGCATGCAGGGGAAATCCGACCGTTCGCGCTTACCCCAGAGTCGTTCGATCATGCTCTTGTTAACAATGGGTTTCCGACATTCGCTATGGTAATACACCAATTTACATTCAGATTCACTCAGACCTAAACTAAGTGATCAGTAAGTTGTTTGATGCCAGTTTCCCCTAAAGACAAGCGCACTTTACAACAGGAAACAAGTTCATCAACCACATCAGGATTGTTTATCAGTCTCTTGCTTGAGGTTGTGCCCTCATTGCAGATGACACACACACAGTTATTTTCAGACATGACTGCTAGATGGTCCTAATCGTGGTCGAAGCAGCTCAACTTCCCACCTGAAAGCACACACAACAGAAACACATGAACATTGTAACAATATTGCTCAAAGTGAACTTATCTAGTAACAGGGAAGTTAGATGATCTTGATTGTCCTCATTCTGGGTCAGCGTCTCACCTAAAAGCACACAAAATCATGAACATCAATATTCCTTATTAAACGTAAAGTGACCTTATCTCATCACAGGTCAGTCTGATCACAAAATTAACTTCACCATTCGTTTTCTCGTGCCCTGAAACCCCTAGAAAGAGGTACTACATGATTATGTTTCTGGCGAGCATGAAAAGGACCCTGAGTATGATGCCGATTGTCACCGGAAATCTGTAGTAGCGACCGGCAAGTCGCTAATAACCACTTCCGGTCGCTTCGAGAGTGTCATAAATGGAGTCAGTATGATCTAAACCCCCTAAAATGACCCAAAGATCATGAAAATTGAATCGTTATTAGCGAAGATAGGCGAGGGGTCAGTCCGGGGGGCTCCTGGGACGAAAAGGGCCCCCGCAAGGGGGTTGAGGGCTCGGAAAATTTGAACCCCATCATTTTCCAGTAGCAGGACTTCAAATCAACCCAATACAGCAAAAAAATCAATTTTAGCACAAAAATCCTACGGAAGCTGTTTCAGTGACTCCTCATACCACACTAGCATGGCGGAGGTATCGTTCTACGGATTGCCATTTTAGTTTCCATGCAAACATGAAGCAAAATGCAGGGTTAAGTTATTGGTTAATGTCCGTCTCTGTCTTATCAGTTTATGATCATCGGTTTATGATGGAGGAACAACTTATTTAAATTGAATGTTGTATTTTGAACACAAATTGGAACATGAATTTGAAGACGTCTTTCATTTTACCGTACTTTGACACTGAATTCATCCCGACCGCAAATGCTCAGAGAGGAGTGAGATAATTTTTAAGCTGTGTAGTTACTTCAATATTTGGAATGGCCTTCCATCCGTCCGTCAAATTTCTTTTTAAGTGGTGCTTCTGCTGAATTGACACTTGAGGGAGACCTCTAGCTGCCTAGCATGACGAGAAGGAAATGCCAAACTACACCACTACCTTCAGGCACAGGTGTGATTATTTTATTTTATTTTAATTTTTTACTCTGTCTGCTTGCCTGGCAGTCAAACAAAATTGAAAATCATTTCGAACAGGAATCTTACTCTTTTTAAGGATGTCTTATTGGACACAAACAACAGGTACAAATAATTAATGTAACATGGTAGAAAAAGATGACAAAATAGACACTGGAAAAATTCGGTAAAAACCGGAATTTATTTATTTGACTTTTACAATCTTAATTTTATTTAAATTGAAGTACACATTTGAACACTGTGGAACACAACTCACCTGTCATAATACTTCCATAAACCTCCAGTTTTGCAGTTCTTCAATTTAAACTGGAAAGCATCTGAAAATGCAAAGTCTGTCCGTGTCTGATTTGTATTCAGACTTCTTCTTGTTCTTCTTCAGTATGTTAAGCATGACAAAAGCATTTAATTTTTTTTTTTTACTATTTTAGGTGACCTTGACCCATTGACCTCAAAACAATCACCTTCTAGCGTTTTATTCGTGAACCAATTCAGTCGCTGGAGAGTCCAATAATCTTGAAGGCATTGGTTTCCACGGCGTCAAGCTGAGCAACATGTGAGGAAGGGGAGCCAGCACAGAGGAGAGAGCAGTTCTCCATCAAACTGCGAATGAAGGCCTTGTAGGTGGATAGAAGTTCAGGTGTGTCAAGGAAGGACTTTGTACGACAGAGGATGCCCCGTGGCTTTGGAGTCCAACTTTTAAATGTAGTTTTCCCAATAAAGATCATGGCTGATAGTGAGACCAAAAGGTTTTGGTGACTTAACTCCCTCAAACAGATAGTTAAGAATGTAGATGGGAGGGTTTGCCAAACGGTCCTCTCGAAGAGAGAGAGAGAGTGAGAGTGTGAGATTTGTCAGGATTGAAAGACATATTACAAGTGTTTGCCCAGTTTGTGTTTTTGTCAATGTCTGAATGGGAAGGGCTGCAGCCTCCCTGTCTGAAGAATAAGTTTCATCCTAATCCATCCATAACGCTGTGAGATATCGTGCCCTATATTGTTTTTGGCCTTATCTCTCAATAGCGAAGAATCATTTAAAATTACAGTGTCCGGATCCGGTTCTTCACCAAAATCTAAACAGTTCTTCCTTGTCACACACCAAATCCGTCCGCCAGGTTTTGTCTGAATCTCTCCATAACTTTTTGAGATATCCTGCTCACAGACAAACAAGCAAACAGAAAAACAGGGGTGAAAGCATAACCTCAATCCACCTTTCGTGGTGGTGGTAATAAATCTGGACTTTAAATTAACTGCGTGTTTGATTGAACACCACCCAGAAATTCCAACACCGAACCGCACGTTATCACAATAAAATATCCGTGGACAGTCAACATTAATTTTGCATTGGTACATATTTGCCCTACTTAGAATTACAGTAACAGTTTGTGCAAGTTTCACCTGAGATGTTTATTTAGTCCAAAAATAAAATAAAACATTATGTGTACTCCAATCGCATAAAAACATAAAATCACATCACTTGCGAAATTGTTCCAACTGACTTGTACATTTGTGAACATCCAAAATTAATGTTCAGATGGTGATAAACCTGATACAGTATTGTACAAATTTTGCTTTAAATATGCCATTATAAATTGATGCAATCGAACTGAGCTCGTGCAGTTTTGACACGACAGATGGGGTCATGCCCTCTTTGCTGTAGTATTCACATGCTTCGAGCAGGGACATCTGGAATTCTGAAAATACTCCCTTTATTTGGGTGCTGAATGGGCAAGGAAGTGCTTCCTCGCATGCTCCCGGAGTTTATGTTTACGACTAACAACCTAGCGTTAAGTTTAGTCATCTGCACACTTATTTCCAAAAATAATGTGATTAATTTGTTGTATGTTCCCAGAGATCAGACGTTGATGTGAAATTAAATGATAAATTGCAAAATGAAAGTGTCAATAATGGTGAATGAAACTGTCAATCAGGAAAAAAAATGTTATATGGTGTTCCACATCTCACTAATTGGCATGCTGTGAATAAAAAGACATAAATGGGTCAAATTGAAAACAGGACAAGAACATATGGATCCATATATATATATATATATATATATATATATATATACATTCATCCATCCATTGTGACCGTACTCTGTAACAGAGCGTTCGTGCTGCTAAGCAGTCTTCTTAGCTATTGGGCACAATCCTGGACGGGTCACCAGTCCACACAGGATACCAGCAAGCTGGCACTCATTTTGCCAACTTCAGAAGGATGAGAGGCAGAGTCAACCCCACCTGGTATTAATTCAACAGCCAAGAGGGTTTTGAACTCAGGATCCTGGAATCTCAAACCCACCCCCCTGACCATGAAGCCAACACCAAGCGCATAACTTTATTTAACGAAACACAGGCTTAATTTACATTGAGTGGTCCACCATCTTTGGAAGGTAAACTGTGCTATTTCTCACCATCATCTTAGGTCATCCCCAGTCCAAAACCATGATCTTTTCTACCCTCATTAAAGCAGTGTGAAGAAGACTTTAATTCCTGGAGGGAAGAGTTTGAGACTACAGAATCTGGAAAAACCGTTCCACAGGTGAGAAAAAATGTGGAGTTGGAGTACGAGGAGCTTATCTCTGCATTGGGGAAGAACAACATTATTCAGTTCCTGTCTTGCCTATAGCGTTTACGACTGCTACTGTCAAATGCATATTAGAGCAGGATTCGGTTTTGAGTTTGGTCTGCTGGTTCCATCATTACTGTGGTTCAGATATACCGCTGAATCAATGTCTCTATAGTGGACAGCAGCAATTTACATTGTAGCTTGGGTATTGGTAAATAATGACCTGCTTTTTTCAAAGGCATTGTTTGATATTTTACATTCACCAGTGATTGCTTGCAGACGTGCCAGTTGGTTAAATGTCCTTTCCAAAGTATGGCATACTTATTGATGCAATGCCCTGCTTGTGAAGCACTGGTGTGGCAGCGTGTTGGTGGGTCAGGAATCAAACCCAGACTTGTCAACTCAGAGGTGAGTAAAGTACAGTACATCTGAGCTATCCTGTTAGTCCAATATGCTTTCATCGCTATCCATTCTTGCTCTAGCATTGAGTCATTTTTAGAGTTGGCTCACTGACAACTCATATTGCCTCACCGACACATTTATGATATCTTACATCCTTTTTTATTCTTTTTAAAAATTACTTCTCAAGGCATTGGAAATAATTCAATCACTCCAGTCATTATGATTTCATTTGAGTATTTTCAGATATAAAATTTTATTGTAAATTACCTTGCACAGATATAGCATTGAATCACCTGGCTAAAATGCTTGAAATTGTTAATCACCTGAAATCCCATATTCACTTGACGTAACCCTATATCTGAGTTATAGTTTATCCACTGACTTTCCACATGTTGTATCCAGAATCCATTAGCCATAACCACTTCCATCTTTTTCAACAGCAACTATTCCTACTTTTCACAAGTGTCACGAATAGCCCAAAGTCTCGCTTTTCGACAGTTATAAACCGCCTTTATAAGGAAGTACCTACTTGAGATATATCTGCGCAATATAGTTCACGGCAGGAGCAACAAGAAAATCGTAAAAATGCTTTCTGTTGCCTTTATTTAGACCTCGGGCAAGGCAATTGTTCATAAATTTTAATGGGATGATAGCATTAGATTTTACACATAAATGTTTCACTTAAGAAGTCAAAGGAAGGTAATATTGTACAACATATTGCTTATGAGAGGGAAAAAAACATTCTCCGTTGATATTCATTTTTACTTGTATTAAGGGACTACAACAATAATTATATTTCTCTTTTAGGAATCAGAGTTAACCTTAAGTCTGCTTAGTACCAATCGTGTACAGCCTTTTGGCTGCTGGTTGCATCCTTGGTTTGGGACGTGACTATGCCGCTGATGCAGTGCCCCGATTACCAGTACACTGGTGCTCATTTTGCTGACATCGGAAGGATGATAGGCTGGGTCAACCCCTTGGTGTTAATTCAGTAACCAACAGGGCTCAAACTCAGAACCCTAGGAACCTGACTAGGATCCCAAGCTACCACCCAAGTCACCACCCGAACTGCTAAGCCAACACCAGGTTTAATCTGCTAGTATAAGGTGTGTTGTGGTTGTTCAGGTACAGAACTGACTTTACTGTGGAACAAGAGGGAACATTACTTTACATACTGTATTCTGCTGCCTCATTTGCAGTTAACGACTATAAAGTGTGATTTTCAGACCGCACTCATATAAAATGCGCCCTATAGATTAAAGAGGACATGCTTCTAGGATTCTCATTCTTGCAATAAACCATTTTCACTGATCTGCATTTTGAATATTGAAAGTTGTGGAGTTGATTTCTGATATATCAGGGAATTATGGATTAAATTATGAAATGAAAAATGGGAATCCAAACCCAAGCGTTCACTCTCAATTTACATTGATGTGTTTGTATCAGAGGCTCAGAATGTGTGCATTTTATGCACAACCAAGGAAAGGTTTGAACATTAAAAAAGCATAAAAAATCTTTCAGAGTGGTGCTGTACGATAGGCATAACATTAAAGAAGCATAAACTCATAGCCAGGTTGATTGCAGTGTTATAAGTATGAGAATGAGAACCTATTGCATTCTCAACTTCCTGGTCCATCTCACCTGGGGAGCAGAAGAGTGGTGGGAGAGGGGAGGGGGTAGTGGAGGCTATCATCCAGCTCAATCAGGAGTTTCAAAATGATATAATTGTTTCACGGGCGCCAGCAATGACCACTAATTTCGTTGTGTCTGTGTGTCTATCTGTCTGTCTGTTTGTGACTCTCTCCAGAGCATAGCTCCGTGACGTTTGATGCGATCTTGATAAAACTTGGACACAAGCTAGATATCATGGTCTAGTTGTTTCGTGGGTGCCAGCAGTGACCACTATTTTCGTTGTGTCTGTGTGTCTGTCTGTCTGTTTGTGACTCTCTCCAGAGCGTAGTTCCGTGATGTTTGATGCGATCTTGGTGAAACTTGGAAACAAGCTAGATATCATGGTCTAGTTGTGTCTTTTTGTATGAGGGGCATCCCACGCCCCTTGTGGGCGGAGCCACGCCCACTTGAACTTTTTATTAATTTATTTTTTCTCGATTTTTTTTCTCGCAATTTCATTTCCTAGAAGGTGTGCGTAATGTGCATAAGTACAACATATGAAAAATCCGATTTGATTTGGTCAATTTTTTGACGGAAGAGATAGATTTTTACGGTAGGGCTTCCTCAATAATGCCTGCGAACCATCGTCGCCTCCCGGCTTGTCCATTCCAAAATCTTTCGCATGCATGGCCAGAACCCCTGAGCAGCATTGATGATTTGGGTATGTTGATGTTATCATTTGTGTGAGATAAAGATTGTAACCTGAAATGGCTTATATTTCGAGAAGATGTTTCTAGAAATGACTTCTAAAAGAAGTCAAAAATACTTGGAAATGTTCCATTGGAAAAATGTTTACTTGGAAAAATACTTGGAAAAAAATACTTGGAAATATTCATCAGAGAATGGGGTGTGCCTTTACACAACAAAATAGTTGGAGAACTTTTTCAGCTTACAGACCTTGTAGCTTTCAATAATGCAAAAACTCCTGATGCTGCGAGAAAGTGCAAGGCCCGAAGGATCATAGACAGGCAGGTTCTACCTAAACCTCTGATCATCCCTGCCAGTGAGTGGACTTTGAACCTTGTGGGATTTCCTCATGTGAACATGGCAGGCTTGGTGATTTATTTGCTGGATGTCTGCAATCGGAAAGACGATGCCATGCATCATTACTTACAAAGTAATGGCTACAAACTCTACGACAAAGGACTTCTTCAAAACTTGCACAATGCACAAAGCTTGTGCCAACTATATTTAAGTGGGAGCAAGAATATATGTATTTGATTTCTCGAGGCAGGATTGGGGGATAAGTATTTTGTGGACTCAGGTAAAGAGCTTTACTTTTTTGCGAATTAATTTTGGTGGAACTTGCTAAACAAAATTATTGGTCAACTCCACTGCAGCAGAGACATCATTTTCTGAACAAACGACTGCACAAAGATTATTTCCATAAGCAACTAATTGAGAAGAGGCTATTCCAAGCACTATCAGGTGATGATCACAGAAAGATGAAGGAAAATTATTGCAAGACATGAGCATAAGGGTGCTTCATAAAAAGTGGACCATTTTGAACATTTTATTGTCAAACAATGACAAAATATAGCAAGTTCAGTGTTACGTTCCTGGAAAGCATACAACATGTCATTTATAAATCACTCATTATACTGCTTGCAATTGACATTTTCAGATGTGTTGCTCCCCACTGCTCAAGCAGGTTTTGATCCTGACTCCAAAATTCACCACAACTTGTCTGCAAGTGGCTGGAGTGGTAGCTGACAGTATTCCTCCATGTCTGCTTCAGGAAAGCCATGGTTTGAGGTTTATTGGCATAAACTTAACCTTTGGTAGCACCCCAAAAAAAAAAAAAAGGTAGCACCCTAACCCTAACCATAACTATACTCTGGAACTGAAAGTGCTGTGAGATGTGGTGGTACCATCTCTGACTTATTCATTTGTTATTGGAGTTCGTCAGGGGTGTGTACTGGCCCCCACACTTTTCAGCCTTGTATGGACTGGATTCTGGGGAGGATGTCGGAGAGATCAGGCTGTGGTGCATCATTTGGGAATGTCAAGATCTCTGACCTTGATTTCACAGATGATGCAGTCATCTTTGCGGAGACTCTAGATATCCTTTTGGGGGCTCACTGGTGCTGAATGAGGAGTCGGAGAAGCTGGAATTACGGGTTTCCTGGGTCAAAAATAAGGTCCAGGCTTTCAATGACATCTTGGATGCTGCTATCCTGTCTGTACCTGTTTGTGGTGAGGATGTTGAGGCACGGAGAGATTCCATTACCTTGGCAGTGATATTCACGTCTCTGCTGGCTGTGAGCCTGAGGTCAACAGACCTCTGGGTCGGGCTGGGGAGTCATGGATTCACTGGATCATGGGGTGTTGCACTGTTGGTACGCTGTGCAAGAGGACGAAAGTCTGAGTCTTCAGGTCCTTGGTGTTCCAGTCTTGTTCTACAGATGTGAGACATGGACTCTAACCAGTGATCTGAGACTCATATTTGCAGAGACTCTACATATCCTTAATTCATTTGGTACCAGGTCTCTTCAGCGGTTGCTGAGAGAGACTCAAATGAGGTTTGTTACCTGCATAGTCCATGAGCGTCAGCTGTGGCTGTATGGACATTGGCTCGTTTTCCTGATGCTAATCATGCTCACCAGATTCTCTCAGTGAGGGAGCCTCTTGAGTGGAGGAGGCCAATGGGTGACCACTTGCCTCGTGGTTGCAGCAGGTTGATCAGCATCTCAAGGAAATGGGGATGGGCCAGGCATCTGCCTGGTTATTGGCCAGACGGAGGCCCCTGGAGTGCCGGTGGAAAGTTGACGCAGCGATGCGCTGCTGCAGCGCATGCTCCCATACCTGCCCTGACCTGGGCATGCCCCACAAAATGACACGATAAGCTATTTATACATGTTAACACGGCGTTTGTTCATGGAGGAAAACCCATTGGAGAGAGGGGACATTATTACCTCAGCCACTGAAGGTTAGACGGTTACGTTTTCACCCCTTTCTGTCAGTTTGTCTGTTTGTTTTTGTGCAAGATATCTCAAAAAGTTGGAGATGGACCCGGATGAAATTTTGTGGTCAGGTTCGGTGTGTGACAAGGACGAACTGATTCGATTTTGGTGAAGATCCGGATCCAGATCCGGATACGAGAATTATTTCATTTTCAACATGATTCTTCACCATTGAGAGATAGGGCCAAAAACGATATGTTGTATGATATTTCAAAAATGTATTGGGTCCTATACGTTCTGATGGATCAGGCAGTGTGTGGTGAAGGTATGCACTCTACTGAGTGCCCTTCTTGTTATTTTTAAAATGAGAGGATGCCGTACTATGGATGCACCAATTATTCAGAGAAGGGTTTCAAAATGTATGGATTATCTGCTGATGTTGGAAGCAAAAAAAAATGGGGAAAATAAAGTTCTTCGGCTGAGATGGAAAAGAAATTTGGGGTGGTTTCTGTGCCAGGTAAGTTGTGCCCGTGTGTGTACATTTATGTGTGGTGCTGTAATTATATTGCCGTTGGCAGTTGGGTATAACTCGTAAAAAAACCATAAATCATCATCGAAACATCTAAAGATAACTAATGTCATATCAAGAACATCCTGAAGTGAACATGTCACTTGTGTGTTTGTAATGTAACTTTGTTTCTTAATTTTTTTGAATTCGTCTAAGTGTCACAACCAATCCAAAATCACGATCTTTTCTACACACATGAAACCACCCATGTCATGATAATGGTTTGTATTGTGTTTGGATACTTTTGAATACATGGAACTCCATTGCACTGTCAGATGCTGTGAACCAACAACAACAACAGCCAGAAGGAAGGCTCCAAGATGGCCAATTACAACGAGCACCACGAGCCATCGTGGTAATCCATAATCACGCTGGTTTCTGTGTTTCCTGGGCTCGACGACGTGACAACCCCCTCCCAAAATTTTGCTTCTGTCGCCATCTTGTCCAACCCTTGCATTCTCCCCTACCCGTAATCGTTTCCTGCATCCCTTGATGTCTGTCTCCATCTATTTTCTTCCTCCTCCCTGCTGTAGGCATTCCCCCTTCTCCTGCTTTTCTTTTTGTTATGTTGTGCCCTGATCCCTTCTGTGTTCTAGCTCTTCCACGAGCTTTGACTATGTATACAAAAAAGTGTTGTTGTTAGCATTGGCTCACAACATGCCATGGTCCATGAAATGGTTAATTCCAAAATAATTCAGAATCCTTTTGCTTTCGTCCTCACCTCGTAGCAAAACAGAATATTGTGATTTAATGAAATTAAACCATGGAAGATGAGAGATTTAATGGGAATAGAAAATAATGAAGGATTACATGCACATCCATCCTTTGGGACCATACTCTGTGCAGAGTGTTGGTGTTGTCTAATCAGTCTCCTGGGTGATTGGGAACAATCCTGGACAGGTTGCCACTCCGCCACAGGATACCAGCAAGCTGGCACTCATTTTTCCAACCTCAAAAGGATGACAGGCAGTCAAGTCCACTTGGTATTAATTCAATAGTGGAGTGGGATTTGAACTCAGGATCCGAGGATCCCAAGCCCACCACCCTAACCATTAAGCCAACACCAAGCATGATTACATGCACATGCATGTTTTCATCGGATGTGACGGATTACATGCACGTTTTCATCGCATGTGACAGATTACATGCATGTTTTCATCGAATGTGACAGATTACATGCATGTTTTCATCACGTGTTAAGGATTACATGCATGTTTTCATCACGTGTTAAGGATTACATGCATGTTTTCATCACGTGTTAAGGATTACATGCATGTTTTCATCACGTGTTAAGGATTACATGCATGTTTTCATCACGTGTTAAGGATTACATGCATGTTCTCATCATGTGTTAAGGATTACATGCATGTTTTCATCAAGTGTTAAGGATTACATGCATGTTTTCATCATGTGTTAAGGATTACATGCATGTTTTCATCACGTGTTAAGGATTACATGCATGTTTCATACGTGTTAGGATTACATGCATGCTTTTCACTCAGTGTTAAGGATACATGCATGTTTCATCAGTTTAAGGATTCATGCATGTTTCATCACGTGTTAGGATTACATGCTGTTTTCAATCACGTTAAGGATTACATGCATGTTTTCATCACGTGTTAAGGATTACATGCATGTTTTCATCACATGTTAAGGATACATGCATGTTTTCATCCACGTTTAAGGATACATGCATGTTTCATCACGGGTTAAGGGTTACATGCCATGTTTTCATCACGTGTTAAGAGTTACATGCATGTTTTCATCACGTGTTTAAGGATTACATGCATGTTTTCATCACGTGTTAAGGATACATGCATGTTTTTCATCACGTGTTTAAGGATTACATGCATGTTTCATCAACGTGTTAAGGATACATGCATGTTTTCATCACGTGTTAAGGATTATGCTTTCATCAGTGTAAGATACTGCATGTTTTCATCACGTGTTAAGGATTACAATGCATGTTTTCATCATGTGTTAAGGATTACATGCATGTTTTCATCACGGTTAAGGATTACATCATGTTTTCATCACGTGTTAAGGATTAATGCATGTTTTCATCATTGTTAAGGATAAGCATGTTTTCATCACGTGCTAATGATTACTGCATGTTTTCATCATTTTGTAAGGATTACATGCATGTTTTCATCACGTGCTAATGATTACATGCATGTTTTCATCACGTGTTAAGGATTACATGCATGTTTTTCATCACGTGTTAAGGATTACATGCATGTTGTCATCATTTGTTAAGGATTTACATGCATGGTTTTCATCACGTGTTAAGGATTACATGCATGTTTTCATCAGGTGTTAAGGATTACATGCATGTTTTCATCATTTGTTAAGGATTACATGCATGTTGTCATCATTTGTTAAGGATTACATGCATGTTTTCATCACGTGTTAAGGATTACATGCATGTTTTCGTCATTTGTTAAGGATTAACATGCATGTTTCATCACGTGTTAAGGATACATGCATGTTTCATCACGTGTTAAGGATTACATGCATGTTTTCATCACGTGTTAAGGATTACATGCATGTTTTCCATCACGTGTTCAGGATTACATGCATGTTTTCATCAACGTGTTAAGGATTACATGCATGTTTTCATCATTTGTTTAAGGAATTACATGCATGTTTTCATCACGTGTTAAGGATTACATGCATGTTTTCAATCATTTGTTAAGGATTACATGCATGTTTTTCATCATGTTAAGGATTACATGCATGTTTTCATCATTGTTAAGGATTACATGCATGTTTTCATCACGTGTTAAGGATTACATGCATGTTTTCATCACGTGTTAAGGATTACATGCATGTTTTCATCACGTATTAAGGATTACATGCATGTTTTCATCATTTGTTAAGGGATTGTCGCTTCATCGGTCGCTCACATGCGACCGTGTTCTTTATTGATTCTCGACTTTAATCGATTGATATCTTGGTGTTTGTGAAACGCTTTATTCTCTTTTGGTAAAGTTTTACTAAGTTGTTTTCTGAGTTAAATGGTGGGTGAACGTTTCCGCATTGAGATGTTCGAGTCACTATACTCGTAAACACGATGTTTTTGCATCCCTCCAGTGAGGTGGAACTTAACGATGTGCTTTTCGCCATTGGTAACATTGTTGGATCACATAATATTCGTGCTGCTTGTCACATGAATAAGAAGTTTGTCGTGTTTGTGTCGGAGGAACACATGAAGCACAATAGTTGAGCATGGCCTGTTCATCGACCAAACAACTTTCCTTCTGTGTTCGCTTTACAGGCACAGTTAAAGTTAACATTATAATATTCCACCATTCATAAGGAACCAGGACTTGTGTAACCAGTTAAACAAGTTCGGTAAGGTTGTGTCGAGGATGTCAATGGTGCCGATGCGTAATGTCAGCGATAAATTTAAAATGTCATGTTCCTTTAAAAGAGTGGTTTATATGATACTACCTGAAAATGGAAAACACTGAATGTTTGTACTCGGTGTAAAAATCAATGGTTTGAATATAAAATGTATGCTCCTCAGAGTTCACGACGTGTTTTGGGTGTGGGCTCACGGGCATTATGAAGAGTGTTTGTCCAATGTGGTTACACCGCAAGAAAGTGAAGGTGCAGTGAGGAACGATTCTTCCTCACACAAACGAATGGGAGAAGGTTAAAGCTTAGCCCCCCCCCCCCCCACCGACTGAGGTGTGCAACGAGTTGGACTC
Source organism: Eptatretus atami (assembly GCA_035128595.1). Taxonomy (NCBI): domain Eukaryota; kingdom Metazoa; phylum Chordata; class Myxini; order Myxiniformes; family Myxinidae; genus Eptatretus; species Eptatretus atami. Next base: position 71,615,562 of record CM068953.1, read on the forward strand.
GTCCACCCCGACCAGCGTTGGAGAGAGGTGTGTGTAATCGTGACGTAATTAATCCTCCCCACCAAAGGAGAAAGTGAAAGTGGTTATCGCTCTTTACAATCACATGTACAGGACAGTGTGGACGATATGTGGGTATCCGTTATGGATACCGGGAAAAAAAGGCCAAAAACAGACAAACGTTGATGCTTTTGATGCTAAGGAGCAGAATAAGGTCCAGACGTGTCAGGATGTCTTATGTGTTGTCTGATAGCCAAACTTTATCAGACGAGTTAACAGCTGTGGCTGACGTTATGGGAAAAGAGAAGGGGGAAAATCCCTGTGAGTTAAATGTTAACCCTCCCTCACAGATGATGATGTAAGGGATGTGGAGGGGAAGGAATGGACAAAGCAAATTCGGAGGGGTCCGTAAACAGAGCAGAACTTTCTGTTCGCATGGGATCTCTTGAGCCAAAAGTAAGTGTTCCACAAGTAATAGGAGAGGCCATAGATGAAGCACTTGATTCGGACGAAACCCTCTTCTACACCACAATTCAGTGCTTTATACTCTCAAGAGTATGAGGGGAAAACGACACAACCTTAGTGTCTCAAGAAAAGAAAAGCGATGATACATTCAGGAAAAGACATGAAAAATCAACACATTACTTCCGCGAACTACACCAATTTCATTACAACTGAAGGAGTATGATCTGAACCTGATCAAGTTAACATGTCAGATCCCAATTCCAAAGGTTAGGAAATGTGTTACTCGGGCTGGTAAAGAGCTTCAAGAATAACTAACAGAATGGAGATGAAAGGCATACGCGCCAGAACATCAATGGAGGCCGCAGTTGTGTGCGTATCGCCCTCCAGGTGTTTCAGCTTTGAAAATGAAAAAAAATGATGTGCTCATGTGCTATACAGGAGACGCATGCAAATCAGTCTTCTGAGGATGAGTGGCGTAGAATCTTTAAAGGTTGTCTTTTTTTCTCTAGTGCGCTTGTTGAAGCCAAGCTGGTTGGCTGGTGTGCTGCATCCTGGACTCCAGCTTCGGAGATAACTTGTAAGGACATTTGCAAAGGTTACTTACTGTCTGTGCAATTGGTCAGTAGTAACCTAAAGTTGCATGACTAGTTTTACTGTCCGAGTGCAAACTCTGAAAGAGGTGCCTTTCTGTATAAGTTGGCAGAGTTTGTAAGCACCATTGACTTAACCATGTGTTTGTGTATGGGGGTGACTGCAGCTGCACCCTCAACCCACAACTTGATCGGAACACTTGTGAGCCTCATCCACCCAGTGCAAGGCCTTTGCAGCAGCTAGTTAAAAAGTTTAAAACTGGTGGATGTGTGGCGGTACAAAACGTAATATCCGTCAGTATACATGGATTTGTGCATCAAGAAATGTTTTGGACGAGGCTCGCCTCGACAGATTTATGGAATCATGAAATGGTAAATATTGTTAAGACCTCGTATATCAGGCCGTCTGGTTTTTCCGATCATCACATGATTGTTAGTGGTGTGGTGGCTTTCCTCATCATGTCTGTGGAAGTGTATATTGGACTTTTAATTTGAAACTTTTACAAAGTGCACATTTTATAGAGCTTTTAAAATGGTATGGGAAAAATATGAGTCGCAAAAGGGTTCATACTTGAACTTAAAGACGATGGTGGACTGCACAAAGTCCCAAATCAAATGTTTTTGCCAACAATACTGCTTGCAGCACATACAACGTTTTGGTGTGATATCTGCTTTAAAAAACGATATACTTATCTGTGAGCAGAAAGCTGGATTGTCTAGCGTGAATGTCCAGCAGTTGTCGAGAGAAAAGGACCCTTCGGCTGAAATGGTGAAAGAGCGGCGGCCGCGCGATTTCATCCGACTGCGGAACAAAAAAATCCAACTTGACACACCAACAAAGGGTTTTTTCAATTTGGAAAAAATGGTCAAGACCTCCACCAATCCATGCTTTGTGCTCTTCTGGTGGTGATTTTGTTGACCTCCAGAGTGATATTAAGCAATGAACTACAGACTATTTTTCTAAACTCTTTGCAATAAGAACTGTGAATGAGAGGAACAGGAATGCGATGCTTGAACAGCTCCCTTCTCTGTCTGAGGACCAACAACAATTGCTTGAGCCTGGCATTTCTCTTGGAGAACTTATTGCTGCGCTTAAGGATAGCAAAGATGGAAAGCCCCTGGACTAGACGGCCTTCGCGCAGAATTTTACAAGGCTTTCTGGGACATTCTAGGCCCTACTCTTCTTGAGGTCTTTGGACGAGGGTAGATGAAGATGTGAACAAGGTGAATTGCCACTGAGCTGCCGGAGGGCAGTTTTGCATCTCCTTCCGAAGAAAGGAACCTGCATGAGACCGAAAATTGGCGCTGTCACTCCTCAACACGGACTAAAAATATTGTCAAAAGCACTTGCACCCGTCTAAAGGAAGCCATTCTTTCTTTATTGGCACTGATCAAGTCATACTGTGTTCCAGAACGTTCCATATACGATAATATTTTTTTGGTGAGAGACTTGATCAGTCTCGGTTGAACTACATCTCCTGGTTTTGGTTTTATTACTTTAGATCAAGAAAAAGCTTTGACAGTGTTTAACCATTCTTTTTTGTTTGATGTATTAAGGAGAAAGGGTTCGGGGAAAAATTTATTGCTTATGTTAAGTTATTGTACAAAAATGCATCTTGTCTGCTGAAGGTTAATAATAGTCTTTGTCACCCTTTCCCCTTTCAGCGAGGCATCCGTCAGGGCTGTCGCTATCAGGCATGCTCTACAATCTATCCGTTTGAACCTTTTTTAGCTTTACGCCGGAACTCAGTGTTAGAGGTCCTCTCTTTCACAAAACTTCAAAGTCGTTGTGATGATATTTGTTGTTTGCTATTGGCCAAAATCAAAAAGATGTTTCTCGAGGTCTCTACGTTGCCTTACCCAGTTGAGCTTGCTTCTACTGCAAAGGGTAAAATTGGAAAAAAAGTGTAGCTTTTCTGGGTGGCCCCAGATCGCCTCCTCGTCCCTGCCCTGTTTACCAGGAGGAATACAGTGGAGTACGTGAGGGGTTAATATTTAGGCTATTTCGAGGGAGTTGAAGCGTATGAAAGAAAAATTGGGTAAGAACTTCCTGGAAAAAAATTAAATTGAAAACTAGCAAGGTGGAGAGATTGTACCAATCCTTCTCTCGCTAAAGACAACGGGTGTCAATCAATAAACAACCTGGTGGTTCATTAATTTGGCATAAAGTTATCCCACTTGGAACCTCCTACATATTTGGTCACAGGCATCTCAGAGGGGTTCTGGAACTGATTTTTTCTGGGGTGGCCCCCAATTGCTGGGCCAGACATGGTCTGCCCAGACCCCGAATGTGGTTGTCAAAATCTGATGCATATCCAAGTCGGATAATGGCATCCAGATTTCCACATTAAGCGCCTATGTACAGTGGATGTGTTCCTTGGCGACCTCTCAACAAACCACCTGGTTGCAGAAAGCAGAAGGTCTGAAGATATTGTGTGGGATCCGAGTTTCGGTGGCGAGCACAGATCGCTTAGATGAGCAGTGGAGCGGCTCCACCGAACACCCGGAATTTATAGGTCGTCGCCCCAGATAACTCAGGAGCCGCGGCCCTTATCGGACGAAGATCGCCAATAGGTCGGACCGCGTGGGATAGGGTCGATTGCCAATTCAATTTACCTTAAATACTCACATCGTTCCAAAACTACCGGGGAAGTTCACCTGGGCGGAGCTCGAGCGGGAACGAGCCAGTAGCGTGCCGAACCGTGCGTAACCCGAGCGGATGGTTACCGAGATCGTCAGTCAAATGCACAATTTACCCATCGCTACTTCTCAACACGCACTTTGCTAAACCAATTGAAGAAAACACAAAAACAGCTTAAAATTTAACAGGGGATCTTATTTTACAAATCGAGGGGAGGGGGGGGGGGCGGGAAGGAACACACAAGGAGCAGAGTTAAACGGATAAATGCAAAAATGCAAGTAATGTACAAGGCACTTAAACAATCTACTTTGAGACAGGCCCACAGACAGACACGCGCTCCAAAAGAAAATGGGACCCGATGGGTTTCTTCAGTCGTAGAGCTGGCCCGGGGTACCTTGCCGCGCCTCGCGTGCGGTCACACCGACATCGAATCACCACACGTGGGAACTCGAACCCACGACCCGAAGTCCACGACCATGACCGTCTGGCAGGGCCCTCGTTCGACAACCACTCACTGGCTTTGGATGCCAGGTTGGAAAATGCTGGAACTGAGGAATGTCCTCTCCCGACCAGAACGTCTCACACACGATCCTCGTTGTTTGGCAAAACGCCCACGATCTCGCGAACTGGCCAACGCTCCCGCACGAGCACACCGTCTCTCTACTCGCTGGTCAGACACCACTTTCTTCCTCTTCAGGAGGGAGGATTTTTTTCCTCGCCACTCGCCTCCTCATTGGACGTTTTCCATCGCGCGATTGCTCGTCGCCCCTGTGAATGTCCGAAAGGCGGCGCAAGTACCGCTGATTGGACCGGGGGGGGGGGGGGGGGGCGTACGGCCCTGCGGCGACCGCCCCCCTCAAAAAGGAGAGTAATATTGGTCCTGCGTGGGCTACCCTTAATTGCGACCGTCGGCAACCTCGGCTCGCATCCCCGGATTGGGCGAGAGAGACTTCCAGGTCCGAGTGGAACTCTGCCCACGTAGTGCCTGAACGCAGCGTTTGTAATTGGTGCGGTGGAGGATGGTGGAAGGAAGCGAAGGCAGGTGTCATCGTAGAAGTTTTTGTGTTGCAAGTCAGTGTAAAAATCCTATCTATAAAATTAACTTCGCAGCGCCTATTGCACACTTAATTCCCATTAGACATAAGGGGATGGATTCCTAACTAGAAACACATACTTATCGAAATAAACTAAGCATGGGGACGGCTGTTTCTGTCTGGGTGGCACAAAGGCTTCCAATTCATAACAATATTGACCGTTGAACTTTTCCTCATTGACTTGCAACACTTGACATGTCTCAGCTCCCCAGTTTTCATCAGAGCCTTTTGAAATACTGGCAAGTCCTTTCGGAGTGCAACGTTAGAGGTATCATAACAGCCCAAAAGTTTGTGCATGAGTCAGTTAGTTTAGAGATCCTTTATTCCTCTGGAATTTCAACCTCGCAGAGTTCGTTATGCATTACTTTAACGCAGTGTTGGAAATAACAGAGTGCGGAGACCTGTATTGCAGCCATCCTTGAAGCCTGGGCTACCTTCCCTTAAAAATTTGGCGTTCGTTCTGCTCGACATTGAGTGGAAAATGTTGAAAGCAAAAATAAGTAATTCAAACCTTTCATAGACTAACATCGGGTGGACTGGGGTGGATGAGTGTAGACTCACGTCTCTATTTTCTCTGAACTTCAAATTGCCTCAAAAAAAACAAGATGGTATGTTCTCCTCAAACTTAGGGAAATTGGTCGTTGTCACTCATGGGGAAACGGCTATCTTACAAGATATGTCTGGAAGCATGTATACCTGGTTTTACAAGAAACTGTAAAAAATCGGTGGAATGAGATCTTACCTGCTGCGACTTTTTAACTGCCAAGTTTGGGAACAAAATGTATAGTTCTCCAACTCTTGGGCGTAACTGGAGACCTGAATTTGAGATGAGCACAATCAAGCCCTGGTCACAAGACATTTCCATAAGTTAATTCTTCTGTTTCTAATTTTTTGTCCTTTTTGTATTTAACTTGAAATGTTGCCCACGCTTTTATTGAATGTAAGAGATTGTCCCTCTTTCTTCTTCTTCAACAAGCTTTTCTATAATTTAATTTTGTTTTTTCCTTTCCAGTCTTTTATTTATGGAATCGGGGGGAATTATAATGTAAACCAGTTTACTCTCCGTCCTTGTCTTTCTGTTGGGCATGCTAAACTGGATTTATAAAAACGGAAAGCAAATATTGAAGGGAAAAATTAATGTGCTTTTTGTGCTTTAAAAGGTCATGGTTTCGGCATGAGTAAAAATGGAGCAGGCTTATCTTTTGAGCCTGTATTGTGCCGGTGACTTAGCGTGACACTGATGAGATTTTGCAGATTATTTTTGTGATGGAATCCGGTTTTTGTAAATAGTGTAACGTATTACACTTAACTTTTTGCATAATATGTATTGCATTCTGTGGTGGGTTCTTGACATGAACAGACACCCTTGTTTGGTGTTGCTTTTGTTGAATTTATTTTGCTGTGAATCGTTTGGATTTATTTTTATGGAGTGTGCTTTTTTTTTCTGGTGGTTTTGATACTTTAATAATAAGTATACAAAAGTCTCTCTCTCTCTCTCTCTCTCCCTCTCTCTCTCTCTCTCTCTTCTCTCTCTCCTACTCTCTCTCTCTCTCTCTCTCTCTCCCTCTCTCTTCTCTGCCCTTCTGCTCTCTCTCTCTCTCTCTCTCTCCTCTCTCTCCCTCTGTCTCTCTCTCTTCTCCTCTGTCTGCTCTCTCTCTCTCTCTCTCTGTCTCTCTCTCTCTCTCTCTCTCTCTCTCTCTCTCTCTCTCTCTCTCCTCTGTCTCCTCTCTCTCTCTCCCTCTGTCTCTCTCTCTCTCTCTCTCTCTCCCTCTGTCTCTCTCTCTCTCTCCCTCGTCTCTCCTCTCTCTCTCTCTCTCTCTCTCTCTCCTCTCTCTCTCTCTCTTTCTCTCTCTCTCTCTCTCTCTCTCTCGTCTCTCTCTCCTCTGTCTCTTCTCATCTCTCTCTCTTCTCTCTCTCTCTCTCTCCTCTCCTCTCTCTCTCTTCTCTCCCCCTCTGTCTCTTCTCTGTCTCTCTCTCTCTCTCTCTTCTCTCTCTCTCTCTGTCTGTCTCTCTCTCTGTCTCTCTCTGTCTCTCTCTGTCTCTCTCTGTCTCTCTCTTCTGTCTTCTCATTCTCTCTGTCTCTCTCTTGTCTCTCTCTCTGTCTCTCTTCTCTCATCCTCTCTCTCCTCTTCCTCTCTCTCTCTTCTCTTCTCTCTCTCTCTCTCTCTCTCTCTCTCTCTCTTGTCTCTCTCTCTCGTCTCTTCTCTCTCTCTCTCTCTCTCTCTGTCTCTCTCTTTCTCTCTCTTCTCTCTCCCCCCCCCCCCCCCTCCTCTCTCCTCTCTCTCTTCTCTCTCTCTCTCTCTCTGGCTCTTCTCTCTCTCTCTCTCGCCCTCGGTTTGGTGAGTCGGCGTGGTGTGGCGTCATGGCGGCTCCGTGTGTGCTAGCTGTGATGTACTGTGGCTGTGTTGGGCTGTTCCTATTCCTTTTCGTTTCCCTCTGTGTCACTGTCGTGTTTGTGGAGTTTTTTTTCCTTTCCCCGTTTTTCTCTCTTCCTTGTTGAGACGAGAGAGAGGGAGAGCACGCACGGAAGCTTTTTTTTTTCATAAGGCCTTTCCAGAGCTTTTGAGGCCTGCGTTTCCTAGTTGGTCAGCTGCCCTATATTCTTAAAAATACTAAAGTAATCGTTTGTTCTCTCCTTTTAGTTGATTTCAAAACAGTGATAGTGTTGCCCACCAGATCGAGCAAAGTGGCTAATGGGATTTATCTCGTAAGCACAGGATTATGTTTTAGTCCCGCCGAAGGTGTAATGATGAATACATTCTTCTCAAAAATTGGAGAACAGCGGTGAGAAAACATTGTGCTGCTTCAAAACATGAGCCACAAGATGTAGTTTTGTTTCACATACGCGTTTAGTCGACATCCGTTGTCCAAAACGGTTTGTTCCTGGAGATGAATGAAACTTTTTGTCCCTGTCTCATCATGGATACTCCTGCTACAAAGATAATATTAAGCAATGTTCGCGCCTTTCTTTCTAATGAAGCGATTCAACAAATGCTCGCGTGTTTGGCACTGTAGTGTCGAGAATTATAACGGCCCTGTTACGGACGAGGGAACGACAGATTAAAAGCATGTGGAATCATTTAGACGTTTCTGCTATGTTGTGTTAAAAAGACGGTTAGAACACGTTGAATATCTCCGATGAACTTTAAAGTGCGGAGCATGACTACAGGATTTTTGCAATGACAGAAACTTTATCTTTTATAACTGCGGGGATATGGTCACACCAATATATTGTTCCTGGCGTAAGAAAGAAACTATGCTGCAGCTGCTGCAGATGACTGGGTCATGCGACCGCAACTACCACAGGCAGGTTGAGTACGTGCACTGTTAGAGGCTGCAGGTAACCAAACCGTGTGACTACCCTGTTGAACAAAGGAACTGGGCCACGTAAAATACGGATGCGGAAGATTGGTACGTGACTTGCAATTGGGCAGAACTCCCCTTTCTAAACCACAGCCGTGTCGGTAGATTTTGGCAAAACCAGCCAAGATAGACAAACGACATACGTTAAAAGTTCAGGTCAGGATTAGAGATGGTGTCGTTAGTAATCAAGTTGAAACAGCAGAGGGCTGGAACCCTGGAAGGTTTAATTCAGTGACGATTGATAGAGATATGGAAACTGCTTCAAGAGAGTTTTTGAAACGGCCGCAAATAAGCAATTGAAAGTATTGGTAATAGGCAGGCAAAGTGTTGAGTAGCTTCCAAAGAGGTGGTTCTCGACAAGCCTTCACATACTGAACGGAATGGTGAAAGCACTGGGAGATGAGCTTCCCACCAATTGCTAATGTTGAAGGAGATGAAACGATGGACCCCCAATTTTTAAATTTTTGGGGGCTTGCATGCATGGAAACTGGAAAGCTTGGTTACGAAGTATAACAGTCAACTTGAGACATATGACAAAAAAAAGGAAAAAAAAACAAAAATTGACGTGATGAGAAGAAGATTCCCTGCCGTGCCAGTGCCAACAGGAAGAAAGCACCACTTCCGATACAAAAGGGGGTCCAGGAACACAACTACAAGTAAAACAACACAGGGTGTGGCCCCGATAATATGGTAAGGGTCCTCGCTGTAAAGTGAAACTTCTGGGGTCACTGCAGGGGGAAAAAGCCAAAACGTAGTAGTAAAGGAGAAATTGTTAGGGTTTTCTAAAGTAGAAGCCGTTCAGGCAACCGCCACACGCCGCTGCAACATTAAGGATTATTTTCCTGGAAATATTAAAGTTTTCGATTGCGACTCAGAAAACATCATGATATTCGAGAGGAAGATGTGATGACTCTGTGGAACTTCGGTCGGGTGTCTAGACCCCATGCAAGTTTTTGCAACGCCTCAGGGAAAGAGCATGACAAAAGCAGACAAGAGAATTGCAGAAGGAAGTTCTTTTTAATGCCTGGTCCTTTCTCAACCTAAACTCAAACAATTGAGATTAAAGATTGCAACCCTGAAACATGAAGGGGGGTCGAGCCCCATTGCGAAAGAATTCAAACGATCCAGCTTTAGAGAGAACAAGGCATGATATTATCTCTTACCAAGGACCCATAGCTACAAACAACTCTAAACAACTGAAGTGGGAGAAACTTTTTAGAGGGCAGTTGGTTCCTAAGTGGGTTCCAAACCCCAAGGCTGGGGTTGCACTGTGCTAAA
>CM068953.1:71651292-71689170 GCA_035128595.1 Eptatretus atami
ATAGAACAGTTATATCGGTAAGTGTGTGTTTATAGTTAGGTCTCTTTCCCCTATGTCTAATGGGAATTAAGTGTGCATGCGCTGCGAAGTTATTTTATAGATAGGATTTTTACACTTATAACAACAACTACAACAACACCTTTGCTCCATCCTGACACTCTGCTCACAGCATTGTCCACGCTCTTCGCATGCTCATGAAGCGTTTCGTTCTGGCCTGACGCGAAATGAGGGTATGCATCATTTTTCAGCCAATGGGTGCAGAGCGAGCTCCAAGAGAACAGAGCCTCTTCGGGGGGTGGGGGATCGAGACGCCCTGACACGCTCCCCGGCCAATCATGGAGAGACGACCGATTTCCCTGGCGAATGAGGTGTGCAGAGGGGTGAGACACGTCCCCCCCCCTGCCCCCGACGCGAGAGAGACAAGAAATTGACGGGACGGCGCAGTCATCTGGTTCTTCTGGTCTCGTCCTGTCGCTGGCTCTGGTCTCGTCGCATGCCGGAGGAGCATGCTGGAGCCTGATGCTGCCCTCTGTACCCGGTGCTTGCAACAGCATCGAGTTGTGGGTTCGGGTCCCGCCGATCCCGGACGTCGAAGACCGCACGAGGCAGGAAGGTCCAAGATAGCTCTGGTTCCCAGCTCATCTTCCCTCGAGCTGGGAACCTTCAATAAAGACCATTGAGGTCCATCTTCTTTTGGGTATTTGTGTGTGCGCATGTGTGTCTGTGGGCCCAGTCAATAAGTAGCAATTGTTTAAGTGCCTTGTACATTATTTGCATTTCTTCTCGATAGTCGGTTTAACTCTGCTCCCTGTGTGTTCCCTTTCCCCCCATTATAAATAAATCCCATGTTAAATGTTTCAGCTCGTTTCTGTGTTTCTTTGATTGGTTTCGCACGGTGCATGTTGGGAAATTGGGAAGCGGCAAATTGTGCATTTTGACTGACGGACCTCGGTAACCATCCACTCGGGTTACGCACAGTTTGAGCACCCTAATGGCTCGTTCCACTCGAGCTCCGCCGAGGGTGAATTTCCCCGGTAGTTTGGACGATGTGGGTATTTTGGTAAACTGAAATTGGCAATCGACCCTCTCCCACGCGGTCGACCTATTGGCGATCTTCGATCCGATAAAGGCCCCGTCGGCTACGGAGTTATCCGGGGTGACGACCTATAAATTCCGGGTGTCTGGTGGAGCCGATTCTACTGCTCCATCTAGCGGTCGTGCTCGCCGCCGAAGCTTGGCCCCACAACAATATAACACAATATGTCAAAAAGTTATGGAATGATTCAGACAAAACTTGGTGGACAAGTTGGGTGCATTCAAAATATAGACCAATTACTGCACTGAAGTCCCAAGATGGAAGCCATACATAACAATACGTGCGCGCGCACACACACACACACACACACACACACACACACACACACACACACACACATATATATACAGTATATATATATATATATATATATATATATATATATATATATATATATATATATATATGTATTATACACACAGTCACAGATATATTATGTCCTGGTAAGTACTTATAAAAGCGATTTTATTTGACGTTATAACCTTAACTTATAAGTAATTTACTGATTTCCCAACTGCGCAGATCATCAGCTGTGCACCGTTTTTCATCGAGATTTCGATCCTTTCAGCCCAGGACAAAGTAGAAAAGCACAAACAGATTTGATTTTGGTGAAGATCCAAATCCGGATACGAGAATTTTAAAGTGATTCTTCACCATTGAGAGATAGGGCCAAAAACGATATATAGCATGATGTCTCAAAAAGGTGTGAATGGATTCAGATGAAACTTGGTGGATGAGTTGGTTATGTGACAAGAACAAGTTGATTAGATTTTGGAGTTCCGGATCCGAATCCGGCCTATCAGTGGGATACAAAACGTAAACTGTTCAGCCTGTCTGAGGTATGCGCTCTACTGAGTGCCATTCCAGTTGTCTTTGTTTCAATGCTCATGTAGACTGACTCGAGTCTCTATAACGATGAGTTCCCCAATATGTGTACAGTTGAAAGGCTAGTCGACTATCTCGCCTGTCTTACCCTTTCAGCGGTATCATGTTGTTATGTCGTTATGTGGACACTTGCATTCTTACGTTTTCTTTACTCTCATGCCATGAAAGGGGTCAGAGTGTAAATTAATTAATTAATTAATTAATATAATTCAAATTTATTAATTCATCTACAATAATAAATGTGTGTGTGTTTGTGTCAGTCAGTTTGTCTCCTTCTCCTCCAAAACTCCAAAACCATAAAACATAGCGCCCCAAAACTTTGTCTGCACACGAAGGGAACTCCAATGGAGTGCATGCATGCAAACTGGGTGTTTGGGTAAATTTAAGCAGCCATTTTGAAGATAATTTATGGGGTGCTCATCACAAGAAAAAACAAACCTTACAAAGATGGCAGCACGCCATTTTGTTCAGCCTTCTGTGGCATTGCTGGGTTCTTAAGCAGCCATTTTATTTGGCCTGCTCAAAAATTCCTTGACTTGGAATAGGCCGCAATGGTTTCTAAACGATATGGCGCTCAAAAAGTTTTTTTTTTGAGCGACAAAACTTTATAGTGATCCTATAAAGTTTTGTCGCAATTAACCTTGGGAGCTCAGAGGAGTAGCGACAATCGCATCGCTCTAAGCTCCTAATTTCTATAGCATCTACATAAGCAATGTATACAGCGATTCGTAGGAATGAAGATCAGGCATTCGATGATATGAGTGAAGAAAGTGAAAAAAAAAATTTGATTGCTTCATCATGCAGAAACTGGTTTGGCCTGTTTCAAGTCAAGGCATTGTTGAGCAGCCTAAACAAAATGGCGACTTAAGACCCCAGTGAGATGACAGTGGGCTGATTAAAATGGCTTATTTTTATATTTTTGTGATGAGCACCACATCAATTATCTTTAAAAAGGGTGTTCAGATATACCCAAATACCCAGTTTTCATTCATGCATTCCCTTGGAGTTCCCTTAGTATGCATGTAAAAAGTTTTGGGCTGCTGGGTTTGAGGGTTTTAGAGTTATGGAGGACACACACACACACACACACACACACACATTTTGTTTAATGTAAAAAAAAAATCCTAACTCCAACTCATCTGTTTCAGTAACAATCGTGGTGGAATTGATATTGCTTGTTGTAGTCTCCTTGCACAACGGCAATTACAACTAGAAAGGTATATTGGGATTTCAGAATTAATAATATGTAACATGCTTACTTCTGTTAACACACCTAGAAGAGCAGATTTTTGACCGCACTCATTCCTGCTCCATTCCTTCTCTCTTCTTGTGCAACCTATTTTCCTTTTTTCCACTTCCACCTAACTCCTCCACCCTCCATTATAATTCCTTTCCACACCACTTCCTCAATTTCCTTCTTTCCCCTCATGCATACATCTACACGTTCTGTATCAAACTCTGTATCAATCATAATATAATACATATCTTGATATACAAATTCAACCTTTGCATTTGGAGACAACCTGAAACAAGTGACGTCATTTTATAAAAGTGCCAACAGAGAATGCGTTGTTTTTTTTTTTTAAACCTGTACAGTAATGCTGCAAATTTGTGAAAATATGAATTGTAATTTGCGTATACTTTAGCTCTACTTTATGCGTGTTAAAATATAAATGCTATGCGACTCAAGGCCTGAATAAATTCGTTTTGACTTTTGAGACGACTTCAGCTCTGCATCTACTCATCGGAGCATGAAATGAAAGTAAAATATCAGTGTTTTTCTAACTGGATATCCACCAGTTTTGATGCGTTGCAAATTATGTTGACAATTTCCCTTGACATATTATGTGAAGCAAAACTTTTTTATCTCCATAAAAATCATCTTCGTGAGTGACAGCAATGACACAATATATAAGGTTTCAGCCGTTTGCGTGGCATTGGTGATGATAAACTGGTTCGGCTTTTAATTAGTTCACCTTCATGGAAAGGCATAATTGTTCTTCCTGCCTGTTGAGCTGGGCAGAGGTGCATGTCTTAACAAATGCACCACAACGCCGTCAAGTAGGTGTCACTATTTGTGTTGCGGTTCATTATGCATTGTGAGAACTATGTGTGACTGCGAAAGAAGCTCCAAGCTTGCTTGACAGATAAAGCAATTATACTGAACGCCACTGGCACTAATTGCAAAAAGATATAAACAATACTTCATCCTTGAGCAACTCAAATGAATCTCGGCCTTTTAATTACCGTAAAGCATTGCCGTCAGCCGCTTGAATGTTAAGTTAAACAAAGTGATCATTTTGTCCAGGCGTGCGTAACTTGCATGCAAATCTTCCGGAGGGGATTCGTGATCGGTTTGCGATTCTGTGTCAAAGTTTTGTTGTTGCTTCCAGGAAAAACCAGCCAATTATTCTAATTACTACATCGTTGTACTCAATATTGAGCACTGTACAGTGTACAGCGATGCAACTTGCATGCATTTAGAATCGAGCTAATCTGCGACTTCAAGTTTTCATTGAGAATATACTATATGAGAAGCAGATATTTTGTCATTTATCTGTAGAGTAATGTAACAGCCTTGGCATTTTGGAGCTCAGAGAGCTTGTGCAGCATTTTGACAAGTTTGAAAATCAGTCAAGTTCTCATAAATACGTCGAACAAACGATAAAATTCACTTAACTTGCCATTTCACACAACTATTGCTTCTTCCAGCTTCCCCAGCAGGTAAAAAAAATAGATTGAAACAAGTTTAACTGCCATTGAATAGATAGATGTCGGATTGTTGTCGCTCGATGTTGCAACAAAATTTCAACCAATCTTCAATGCTTAAACGCCATTGTATGCCTGCTGGCACCAGGTCTGCTGGAAAGAGCCACCAACCATTTAAAATGTCACTTGGTCCATATATAAGAGGAATACTCCAAACACATATTTCTGTTTTATCACGGGATGCTTCAGGGAATCCGCAATGCAAATGGAACAAATTCTAATAGATTTATAAGAACAGTTAGACTATTTAGCACTGATGAATCATTGAGTAAAGCCAAATTGGTCCTCCCACTGTAGATTGAGGACAAAAGCATCCAACACAATTTTCTGCAAATTTCTTTAAGTCCATGTAATCATTATAATCCTCCATAGGAATGGGTGTAGAGTGCTTCACTCACAAAATGGTATTCAACAAGTTAAATGACACATCGCAGGAATTACATGGAGAAGGCCACACCACACATTGACCACAATAAATATCTCCAGGGCATATCATGGTTTGCTGTACTTTGTACCGTAGTGGGTCATGGCTTTTCATTAATTATATCTGGGTTTTTAAGGCCACATTTTTATCCCCCAAACTAGGCATCAGCCCTGCATGGGTCTTTTGGTTTTTGGTCCCATCAGTCTATCTCTTCATCTGTCCATGTATTCATCTGAAAGGATCAAAACGAAAATGACAACGCATTTCTTGCATAATCTCCAGATGTGTGCACTAATACATATTTGGGAATGTGACATTACACTTCAGCATTTGGTGTCGATGCTAATTTGAAATTTAATTAATTTTGAAAAAAATAATTATGGGAGAGAATAGTTCAAGATTGTATAAGGTTTCAGAAACCATTATTTATTTATATACACTTTACAATCTCCACTGCTGAAATTCAGGGTGTTCCATAAAGACCTAGACAACTTGGGTTATTAATATATTTAGAACCACAAATGATACAATGATACCCTTTAGTTTATATGATAAAGAAACTCAAAGTTTTGTGCACACCATCAATAGACTTCAATGTGAGCTCCATTTGTTGCATGCAGGACATCAAGGTGGTACACGAGTTCTTGCCATGTTTGGCTCAGAATTTTTGCGTCCACCAGTGCGTGTGCAGCTGTGATCCGAGAGTGAAGATCTTGCAGGTTTGCCACCTTAGTGTTGAAGGCAGCATCTTTGACAAACCCCCACATAATAAAATCAAGGGCAGTGATGTTTGGTGATCATGGGGGCCAGGCTGTTGGATGGTCTCGGCTCATCCAATGACCTGGAAATGAGGGGGGAGCACTGTCCTGTTGAAAAATGATATTGGGTTGCAGGTCTTCAATCTGTGGGAAGATGAATCCTTCCAACATGTTCATGTAAATTGTTGAGGTCACTGTATCCTCCACAAAGAAAAACGGAGCCACCAAGCAGTCATGGAGAAGGCCACACTGCACATTGACCATTGGACTGTCACGTATGTGTTCAATGACCACGTGGGGGTTTATTATTGCAGGCTTATCGGAGCGGTAATAATGAACAAGTGACCAGTGACCGCTCTCCGTCTTGCAAGTAAGACACTGCACAGCATAGCTTCCAAAGGAAGCAATTGCTCTGGTGAACCTTGATGGAATCCATGATGGAAGTAGTATGGTCTTCAGAAGTTCTGGAACTTCTTCTGTGTACAGTTTGTACATCAGACCCAGACTTGCTGCAGTTCTCCTGTGTGGGAGGGGATCAACATTCAATTCCTGTGGAGGGGGCTTGATGATCCGTACAGCACGACATTGCACATCATCCAGCTTTTTAATATACATGGCACTTGCAGACATACATATGAGGAGCATATTCCATTGTGCTCCAGACATGGGCTTTGTGCACTTGGGCTCAGCCAAGCGGATCCAAGTATGGAGCAATACTGCAAAGGGCACTCACTCTTTGTCCAGCTCTAATGGCGATGGAGTTCATGTGAGACTGGAAACCCAAGCTCTGGAGAACCTGACTCCAAGTATGTCAAGCTAGTGTACATGCTGCAAGGGCTTGCCACCCATGAAGAACTCTGGAGGATGCTCAGTTGGTAGTCGTCTACTGAGAGACATAATCTTGCATTTCTTGGTAGCAAACAGGACATTCCATTTCTGTGCCCACTCCAAGATCTTCTGTAGGTATTCACTCCGAGAAATGGTGGCATTCACTCCATCAAGCAGGCAGTAGATGGTACCATCATCAGCATTGAGGCAGGTAGGGTTATGCAGGTTGTCGCACAGATCGTTAATGCAGACTAGAAACAAGATGGGCCCAAGAATTGATCCTTGAGGTACTGATGTATTAATTAATTGGAGTTGGTTTGGATGTTTGGCCATTAACCACTACCTGGAAACGTCTGTCCATCAAGTAGCTGGATAACCACTGTAACAGCTGCCCTCCAACTTCATTAGTAACCAGCTTAACCAGCAAACCCTTGTGCCATACTCCAACAAATGCAGTTTTGATGTCAAGTGCTACAATTGTACCCTCCTGACGTCTGTTGAGACAAGACATCCACTCATGACTCAGATATGTGAGTAAATTGGAGGCTGAGTGACCAGGACATAAGCCAAACTGATTGTTGCTGATGAGGTCGTTTCCAATGAGATGTTTCCTCAGTGTGGTGTTGACAACTCTCTCCATAACCTTGCTGATGTAGCTTAGGAGACTAATGGGCCTATAATTGTCCGGAACAGAGCAAGAGTTCTTCTTATACACTGGCACGACATTGGCTATCTTCCAGGAGTAAGGGAAGTGGCCAAGGCTAAAGCAGAAAAGCAGAAACGAAACAGTTTGGCAAAAGGTATGGCAAGGGCTGATGCACACTCTTTGAGAACTCTATTTCCAATTCCGTCAGGTCCAGATGCTTATTTATGTCTCGCTTCTGCAGGATCCATCTGATGTCATGAGGCTGGAACTTTACAGTGTCCAAGTGAATGTTGGTGTGAGATGTGAGATCGTGAGGGTCATTTTCAGCATAATCAATTGTACACTTTGATGCAAAATGATCGCAGAAGATGTCCGCTTTCTCCTGGGAGGTGGCAAAGGCCTGACCATCATTCTGCAATATTGGGAGACTATTTAGCACTGACTAATCCTCTTCCTTTATTGTCCTTTCCCTTGTATCCTCTTCACTGTGCACAAACAATCATGGGGGTTAGTTGCCCCAGAGGTCAGTCGAGCTTTTGGCCTCTGGAGGTGTTGTCTTTTTGTCTCCGTCTCCACTTTCTGATGGTCTGAGAGGGGCAAGGCAGAACTATCATAGGTAACAGCACATGGGCTCTTGCTCCAGTTGGTATATGCCAGATAGACAGCTTTATCAGCCATTCGGCAAGTCTCAGTAAACTAGGTAATATCGGTCAGTAGAACATTGACCTCTCGATGGGGAACGAATTTCTCCATGCCTAACTTGGTGATTGTCTCAATGTTGTTGCAAGCTATGTCAGGATCTCCAGTATTTAGGGCTTGATCCTGTGCCCTACTGTGCAGATACTGTCCAAGGGATTCCCAATTTGCTTTTTTGTAATCCCATAATCGCCGATGATATGATTTATCCGAGACTAGTGGCTTTTTGAAGATGATCTCCACTGAGCTATGATCAGAAGTTCCAATGTTGGCCTTCACACTTGTGGTGTAATAAGCAGCAGAGTCAACGATGACCAAGTCCAGTAGATTATCTCCATGTGTCGACCCTTTCACCAGTTGGTCCAAGCCATGCTTCAGCCAAAAGTTGGAACATGCAATTCCAGCTCTGTCGGTTGGGTACTTGCTACCGAACCACTCCTGGTGATAAACATTGAAATCACCCAGAATCATCACACAATCTGAACCAGAGCTTTGGATGACAGAATCCAGATTTTCAGACAAGTCATCAATAAGATGACTACTGGTTCCAGGCAGGGAACAAGGGCAATACACAGTGCCAATCAGTAGGTTTCCAGCATGCATTTTCACAGTGCACCAGATGACTTCCAGGTCAGGAGGTTCCAGGTTCTGATAATGCTGAACCTGGAGCATATTGCAAACCAAATAGCAATTCCACGCCATCCATCACTGCAATCTCGTCTTAAAAGTGGCTCCTGGACTCCACTGAGCGACACATTAAGGTCAGTCACTGTTGAATTTAACAGTGATTCAGTAGCAACAATAATGCCAGTTTTACCTTTGTTTGGCTCCGTGGGCAAGCACTCCAATATTTGTCCTAAGACGTCAAACATTAGCAAGAAGTAGCCACAAGCGGCGCTATTGAAACCATCTCTTCATACTATTTGAACTTATCATGGTACAGAAGTGGTTTGGGAAGAATCGGACTACAGTGTCATCCACAAGACGAGGAACATGCCTTCCATGGCTTCTGCGACACAGTGTTCCCACCCTGTTCCCCACGGGTGCAGTTTTGTGGTTGCCATTGGCTAAAACGAGCTCATCCACCTTTTGATGGAATTTCCTCCATCAAAGGTTCCACAACCCTACCCAGGCGCTCTTCTGCCCTAAGCCATTGGCACTTCCTGGATTGCCTAGTTAGTTAACCGCCACGAAGCTTTTGGCGTTGCTCTGATAAGATTTGTCAAAAGCAGGGCCACCACATGCAGGTTTCAGAGCTCCAGCCACCTGCATGTCATGTTGGATCTTGTCTCAATTAACCATTCGATGCACTGAGCTTTCTTTTGTGGAATCAAATATTTATTTCATTTTAAACCACCATACCTGAAAGTAGAGAAAACTTTATGAGTTTCTGCATCATATGAACACATGGTATCATTGTATCATGTGTTGCACCAAATATATTAACAGCCAAAGTTGTCCCGGTCTTTTTGGAACAACCTGTGCAACTTTGAATTATTTCTTTATTTTTGTACTCTTTACCATATCCACTTCAACGCATACTTCGAATTATTTATTTATTTCTACTCTTCACCATATTCACTTCCAACACATTTTTGAATTATATATTTACTCACAGGGTTACCCGGTGTTGCCCGGGGGGGGGGGTACTGAGAAGTGGGAGAAGTAAGAGAGCCAGCAGGGCTGAGGATGGGGCAGGCGGATCGGGGGCAGGAGAAACGATGGGGTGGGGGTGGGTGGGGTTGGGGGGAACTGTGTAGATGGCAGGAGAGCCAGAACACCAGTGGGTAAAGGGGTCCTAAGGGAACACCAATGAGTAATGGGGTATTAAGGATATTCAAGGATCTTGGTGTCTTAAGTGTCTGAGGTCATATGGGTCTTTATGGTCTTAAGGGTCTTTCAGGTCATTGGGGAGTTAAGGATCTTTGAGGTCTTACAGTTCTTAAGGGTCTTCAAAGTCTTAAGGGTGTTTGTGGTCTTTGAGGTCTTAAGGGTCTTCTGGCTCTAAGGGATCTTCCTGGTCTTCAAAAGACTTAAGGGTCTTTTAGGGCCTTCGGGGTCTTAGGGGTCTTCAACACTCTTAGGGATCTTAACTGTCTTTGGGGTCCAAAGGGTCTTTCGGGTTTTCTGGGTTTCAAAGTGTCTTAATTGTGTTCGAGGATTTCAATGGTCTTAAAGGGTCATATCTCCCAAGCATGTAGAAAGTGTTCTCTCAAGCATGTAAATAGTCATCTCTCAAGCATGTATTCCTTATTCTCTCAAGCGTGTAAAAAAGGTCTTATGGTTCTTTGGGGTCTTTAACGGCTGAGGTTGTTGATGAAAACACATTTAGGACAACCCCGGTTGGACCTGGTCTGTAGGCCAAATTTTGTGGTTGTTGGCCCAGTGGTCTTTGTAAAAAAAAAAAACCGCGAACAAGGAGACAAACAGACAGACAGACATCCAATGAATGTTATTTATTGGATAGCGAGTTGAGGCCATGCCGGTTTGGGTTTATTTAAGGGTCTTAGGGTCTTCAAAAGTCTTAAGGTTCTTTGGGGTCTTTGACGTTTTAAAGAGTATTCGGGATCTTAATGGTCTTTGGGATATTAATGGTCTTCGAGGTCTTCAAGGGTCTCGAGGTGTTCTGGCTCTAAAGGGTCTTGACGATTTTTGGGGTCTAATGTGTCCTTGGGGTATTGATGGTCTTCAAAAGACTTAAGGCTCTTTGGGGTCTAAAGGATCTTAGGGGTCTCAACGGTCTTTGGGATATTCGGGGTTTAAAAGGGTCTGAATGGTGTTTGGGGAATTCAATGGTCTTGAAAGTTTTATGGGTCTTTGGGGTCTTTAGCATCTTAAGGGGTCTTATCTCCCAAACATGTAAAAAGACTTCTCTCAAGTATGTAATCTAATCTCTGAATCATATAAAAAGCATTTATGGGGGGGATCTTAGGGTGTCTTTAAAGGCTGAGGGTGTGATGGAAATACCCTGAGGACAATCCCTGAGTCGGACTTGGTCTGTACTTGGCAGAGATCATGCAACAGTTAAAGCGACGGTTGTTTCTTCTGCTTAATCGTGGGGGACACGGCACGGCACGGCACGGCATGACACGACATGACAGCACGGACATGGCACGACATCCTCTCTCAATCATGGCGGATGACCTCACTGTACTACACAACCACCAAGGATGGATCTACTATCGGCACATTTGTGGAAAATCGAAAACTATTCGCCCGTTGAGTTAAATCGTACCACGATGTAACCCGTAATTACAATACAAATATGGCGGTCAACTTCTGAGTATGGTGTCACGGCAAAGTGTGAAGAACAAGAATATTCCGACTTTTAATCGCAAAATTTCCGACTTTATAAATCGGAAAAAGGACACAAGGGATCGATTAGCGTCGAGGTGGTCTGAGAATTTGGGTTTCCCTTTAAGCTATGTTAGAGGATGTGAAAAATGACATCAAATGTCCAGTCACAGTCAATAATGAATATTTGTGTAAAAACTGTTGGACGGATGGAAGCTGTGAAGGAGGCAGAGAGCGCGAGCATTGTAAAGCTCCATTTCTTAGAGCAAATTGATCCTATACAGAGTTATACAACATTATTTTAAAACCATACATCTTCAAGGGACGGGTGTGGTGTGGTGATTGTGAATAAGAACGTACTGTACACCACTTACCATAGCAGATAGATTTGGCTTACCACAGCACGAAAACGGTGAAGGTATTATTTATTCAGTTTGGTTCCAATTGTGCGTGGAGTCAGGCCAGCTGTGCAGTGAGCCAATGGGTGGAAGACACAGCTCGACTAATTAGGTGTGCTGGCCTTTGGCCGTGTTATATGTCACATGATATCTGTTAACCATTGTGATTGCATATAAATGAAAAAGCCAGAAAAGTGATTTCTAAAGGCTCGGGTGGTGGATGAACATACCCTAAGGACAATCACCAGATCGGACTTGGGCTGTGTGCCAAATTTGGTGGTTAACGGTGAAGCGGTCCTCGCAAAAAACGCGAACAAACAGAATTTTATTTCGTGTATTTCGCATTTTCACTCAACAGACAGACAGACAGACATCCACTGAATCTTATTTATTACATTTATACGCTTTACCATATCCACTACCAACAAATAACTTTGAATTATTTATTTATTTATTGAGTTATGTATATACATAGCATGGTTACCCGACGTTGTCCGGGTGAGGGTGGGGTGGGATCTCCTCCCAAGCATGTAAAAAGTCTTCTCTCAAGCGTGTATTCTAATCTTTTCGATTTCGCATTTTCACAATTTTTGCCTATTCATGAGAGAGTCGAGATAAGGGAAAATCAAAAATCCGGTGAAATTTGGCCAGCATCCTTATATGCATCTTATCGTAATATCTCCACCACCAACACAACTTTATTAACCATCTGTTGGTATAAATAGTACTGCAGCATAGCAAACCAATTGTCTCGACTTTTCATAAAAGCACCAAAATTGGTACATATGTTGACTAATGTATTCTGAACAATTCTGGATATGGAGCCACTCGAGATTTTGCCTTGGTCAGCTTTGGCAGCCATTTTCCAAAATGGCCGCCATTCTACTTTAACAACATGGGATATCTGTCATTGTTATTCTCTTGTAGGTTTACAATGATCTACAATGAGTTCAAGGCAGGCCACTTCACAGTGCAAAAGACCAAGAGGGCATTCTCAGCAATTCCTCTTGACCAAGCGCATGAACAAAACAATGCCCGTGTCAAGGGTGACGGAGGTGCCGTTGGCCTGACAAACAATCCCAGTGCTCTGAGGCTCTGGATGGTCGCCGGACCCGAGGTGGCCAGAGTGATCATGGAGTTTGAGGAGGCGAACATGCATCCAAATGCAATGAGGAGACACGTCACCATGAAGAAACACCGCGTGCACAGAAGCATTTGCCAAAGATGTACAATCACTTGTGGCTGTCATTGAAGAGCTGGGGAATCCCTTCGAGGAGGATAGTCCAGATTTTCTGGTCCTAGACACCAAGGAGATTGCCGATCCTGCAGTGATTGAAACAGTTCGCACTGCAAGCAGATTGGACAAGAACAGTTTCAGGCATACTCAAAGGATTGCCTCATCGACAGAACCAGGACTATTGACGAGCCTATAAAGAGGAACAAACTCCCCTCTTCGGAACAGACAGAAGACCAAAAGCACCAAAGGAAAGGAAGCATCTGTGAAGAAGATATGGCCTTATTTGCAAGGCTCTACTTAGGCTGCCAGAACCCGATGCGAACCTGGACGAGTTTTCCGTCATGAAAATCAAGCATGCCCTCCCGCTTTATCTGATGCAGGTAAGCTACACCTGGCTAGCAAAAGCGACTTGCTGGTGTGCCTTGAAGGCGTTCCTGAAGCTCAGTCTGATGCACCTGCTGTCACTTCTGTTGTCCTTGACGGCACCTCATCGTGCAGATGTTGAAGCCTGGCACTGCCAAGACATTTGAAGAATATGCCCACCAAGTCTTCATCCCATAGGTCGAGAGGCAGCTGCTCGTGCTTCACGTCTCGACCTCGTTTGGGATAGCTACAAAGATGGTCCTTGAAGACGGCGACAAGGGAGAAACGAGGAAAAGGGGTGCGAGGCGCGTGGTGAGCACCGCAGCCATACAGGAAACTGGCAGAGTTTCCTACGTGTCGAGCAAACAAGGTGGAGCTCTTCACCTTCCTGTCCGATGTGCTGGTGCAGTCCTTCCATGACGAGGCAAAGGAGCTGGTAGTCGCTGATGGTGAAGCAGTCATCTGCCTTCCAAGGCAGGAAGATGAAAGTCTCTGGCTCCATGCGGTCAAGAAGAGGCGGACACTCACATCATGCTACATGTGGCCCATGCTGCAGAACATGACCACTCGGATTCAAGTTCGAACCGTAGACACCGGCGGCGTCTCTTGCGCGGTGATGATAGACCAGGCACTACCACGCGTGATGAACTCTGGATTGCCTTTGGGACGGGCAAGAACTACCGCTACATCCCTGCCCATGAAATAGCTGCCTCCCTCGGTCCACAGAAGGCACGTGCCCTCCCTGTCTTCCATGCCATGACCGGATGTGACACGGTATCAGCATTCGTGGGGCATGGAAAGAAATCTGCCTGGGCCAATGGAACTCGTTTCCAGAACTGACAGATTCTCTGGTGACCCTGACCACCACGCCAGTCAACATCCAGGATGACACAATGCACTGCATTGAAAGGTTTGTGGTGCTCCTCTATGACCGCACCAGTCCATATACGGACGTCAACGAGGCCAGAAAGAAACTCTTCGCCAAGAGGAACTCCGTCCAGCACATCCCACTACCTACGATGCTTTGGAACAGCATGTGAAGAGATCAGTCTTCCAGGGTGGCTATGTCTGGGGGCAGGTCTTGGTCCCTCAACCCGTGCTTCCATCACCAACAAGCTGGGGCTGCGGCAAACAGAGGATGGGTCCTACGAACCGCTCTGGGCCACACTCCCTGAGGCTTCAAAAAGCTGCTTCGAGCTGGTGTCGTGCGCTGCAAAAAAGGCTGTAGAAACGGCTGCAAATGCAAGAAGGCTAATCTGCAATGCACTGGACTGTGTGCTTGTGAAGGAGAATGCCAGTAGACAGACGCAGTAGACACAGACTGAGATATTGGCCTAGCTTAGAATGTGCAAATGCAAAGTCGCATTGCTTGTAAAAGTGTTGACTTCTTGATCCAGAGCCAGTACACTTGAGCTCAGAAACTCATATTGTACTAGACTGATGTATGCGTGTACCATGTGTCCTGGCAGAATGGTAGTAGACAGTAAACCGTAGCCGCTTCAAAGTGAAGTGTGGAATAATTTACTACATTTTCTGAGTTTGTCATTATCACGATTATCAGTTCCTTTTCAAATAAGAGTAAAGAATGTAATCTATAATGCAATTTTTGTTGATTCCAAACCCATTGAATGTGATGAATATCATTTGACTCTTGTTCTCCAGGCAATAATGGGTACTTTTCAGCTAAAAGTTTCAGGAGAGCAGCAATTTACAAATCAAATAATGGCTTTTTTCCGAAAATACTGGCTCATATATTTGAATACGACTTTTCATGGTCAATTTACTGAATTTTACACTTTCGTTATTCTACCACCAATACAATAAGAAAATAAGACCATATAGCCAATTTCGCTACAGTAGAATGGTGGCCATTTTTGAAAATGTGCGCCGAACCTGACCAAGGCACAATCTCGGGTGGCTCCATATCTAGAATTGTTCGGAATACATTATTCTACATGTGTACCAATTTTGGTGCTTTTATGCAAATTTGAACAATTAATCTGAAATATCAGACTACGCTGCAGGAATAAAAACAAAATTAATGAAGATGAAAAACGTTTTAAAGTCCAAGTCGGACCCCAACATTCACGGATCCGCATTTTGCGGATCCCGCGTATTTGCGGTTCATAAAATGTGACCTGCTTCTGTATTTGTGGCCCTGTGCTTCACATATTCGCATTTTTTGCGTATTCACAAGAGAGTCGAGATCATCGAATAATGTCTCCCCAATGTGATCAACATAAGGCATTTTTAGGGCATTTAAGCACATATTAGGCCATGTAGTGTGCCTTGTTTACAGGTACATATTCAATGTTGCATTGACTTTTCACTGATACCAACAGGGTAGCCAATCCAAACGTACTGTATATTCATCCAGACACTCAACTTGTTGACGTGGGTTAGTGATATGAGTTTCACTGAGATCTGCAATGTCAAAATTACATCCACGTGCATCTCGTAACATGTCAGTTATAATAACAGCTGTTGAAGAGTGAGATAAAGCAGGCAATGCAATTATCACACCCTCTTACCTTATTTAAGGCATCATACTATGACAAAGAGCTGCTCAAACACAAGTGATATTAATGGCCCAGGCATCTATTTCAGGCAAGGGATGGCCATTGTCGTTGCTTGCTCGTTAAATGTGAGTTTGCTGATATTGATTCTCATGCCATTCAACAACTACTACCTCACTGCACTGGCATAACCCCAGGACAAACCAGTCTATTCAAGTTCGATGATCTTACACATACACTATTTTCCTCATTTCTTCCAAAATTATTCAAGACTTTGTGTGCAATTCATTCTGTTGGCTGTAAAAAAAAAAAAAAAACTTTCAAACGTGACTTGGAATATAATGGAGTCGCATCGCCTTTGTCATGAGGTTTTTATTTTTGCTGTTCAGATGGAGGTGGTAGAAGAAGATGAGCTTTGCAACTTTGAACTGAGCCTATTCATATTCCTTTGTGAAGAAAGAGTGAAATCAATGCAGCAGATAAATCATTCATCATGATTGTGGCTTTGCACACCCAAAAGTGCATTGTATGCATGCACAATCTATATTCGTAAGCAGTTTATCGCAATACTTAGCCAACAAAAAATGCTGACAATCGGGTGGTAGGCATAGTTCTGGAGGAAGTTAATAAGTGGAAATATGTCCTGTGGCAAAAACAGACTGGCTTTGCTTATTTTCTACAATCACAAATTGATAACTGCAATTACATCTCCATTATCTTATTGTCACCTGCAAGACAAAATGATGCATTTTTTACTCTTGAATGAAAATGTAACAATTTACTGATGACCTATTGACACTGATTTGAGTTCCATTCACCATGGCATGCATGAGCAATGAAAATCCTGCAGCCAGCAATTTGGCCAGCAATAATATTAGTTGTACAGTACCTCTTGTGAATGTATATTGGACTGGGATTTGAATATAAATTAGTCCTCCTGGTTGCATCAATACTTAGATGTGATTGCACTGATTATGCAGTGCCACCACTTATTAGGTTAGAAATTTGGCTAGCATCCTTAGATGTATCTTTTTGTATTTATCTTCCCACTGCTATGCAGCATAAGATCAGGTCAGGTCAGGTATGAGAGCATACAATGGAGCAGCGCGTCACTGCATCCACTTTCAGCCGGTACTCCAGGGGCCCTCATCTGGCCATCCCCCAGGCAGATGCCTGGCCCGTCTCCATCTCCTTGAGATAACGATCAACCTGTGGCCGACTACGAGGCACGTGGTTGGCCCATTGGCCTCCTCCACTCACAAGGCTCCTTCGCTGAGAGAATCTGGTGAGCAGGATCGGCATCAGGAAAACGAGCCACATGTCCATACAGTCGCAGCTGATGCTCACGGACTATGCAGGTAACAAATCTCATTTGAGTCACTTTCTCAGCAACCACTCGTTGGACAAAAAGTCCGACCAAGGTTCAGTGGATGAATCCAAGTATACTCTGAAGAGACCGGGTACCAAAGGAATTAAGTCTCCCTCTCAGATCCCTGGTCAGAGCCCAAGTCTCACATCCATAGAGCAAGACTGGAAGCACCAAGGACGTGAAGACTCAGACTTTCGTTCTCCTGCACAGGTACCAACAGTGCCACACCCCATTATCCAGTAAATCCATGACTCCCCAGGCCTGACCCAGACATCTATTGACCTCAGTCTCACAGCCAGCAGAGACCTGAACATCACTGCCAAGGTAAGTGTGTCTCTTCATGACCTCAACATCCTCACCACAAACAGGTACAGACAAGGCAGCAGAATCCAAGATGTCATTGAAAGCCTGGATCTTAGGTATGACCCAGGAAACCCAACTCCTCAATCAGCACCTCGAGGGCCCCCAAAAGGATATCCAGTCTCTGCAAAGATGACTGCATCAACTGCAAAATCAAGGTCAGAGATATTGACATTCCCAAAATGATGCGCCACAGCTTGATCTCTCTGACATCCTCCACAGAACCCAGTCCATACAAGCACTGAAATGTGTGGGGGCCAGTAGAAACCCATGGTGAACTCCATTGACAACTGGAAATACGTCGGAGATGGTATCACCACAACTCACAGCACTCTCAGGCCCAGAGCATAGCTCAGACATCAGATTGATCAGTTTTTTTTGGCATGCCACGAAGACCAAGATTCCTCCAGAGGGCATCCCGATTCACTGAATTTAATGTTTTGCAGAGATCAACATAGGCTGCCAGCAGCCCCTGCCGAAACTATCATCTGCGTTCAGTGAGGACACAAAGGGCAAGGATATGGTCTATCATTGACCTCTTTGGTGTAAAGCCTGACTGCTCTGGATGCTTATGCTCAAGCAGATGGTGGCGAACCCTATAAAAATTATTCGGGCAAAGACCTTGCCCGGCACTGAGAGCAGCATCACCTCTAGGTAGTTGCGGCAGTCTTGGTGATCACCCTTCCCTTTCCACAGAGCGATGGCAAGGCCCCTCTTCCAGTCAGTTGGGATGATGCCTGTGTTCCAGGCATAGCACAGAATTGCATGCAACGATATGAGTACAGCATTTCCACCAGCCTTGTAAAGTTCAGCATGGATTTCTCAAATCCAAGGAGCTGTACCCCATTTCAACCGGTTCACCACAGCCTGTGTTTCCACAAACGAAGGTTGATCGCAGTTGAAGGGAGAGTCAACATTAGGAATTGTAACACCCCTGACATCCAACTCAACAGCTTGTGGATCATCCTGGTACAACCACTCAAAGTAACCGGCCCAGCTGGCCTGCACTTCGGACTCCTCTGTCAAGAGCCCACCACCCTCCGCTCCAACTACAGGAAACTGAGGGACAGGCTTGGATGAATGCAATGCACAAATTACCCTGTAAGCAGGACGAAAATCACTTGACCAGAGGTGATGGTCGACCCCCTCACAGATTCTTAGCACATAGGCCTCCTTGTCCACCCTTAGCGCACCTACAGTTTTACATCTCAACTCACTAAACAACTCAGCTCTGCCATTAAGCCTGGCCCTGTGGCTCTGGTCAATGGTATCCAGTGTCCCTTAAGAGACAAAATTCTTCTTCGCCCTCTGGTGAGTTCCAAGACATCCACCGGCAACATCAAGGATGTTGGTCTTGAAGGCACTCCACAGCTCTTCAGGTTTCCCCAAAGCATCCAGACCCCTCCCCCCCCCTAAATCCACACTCAGCCTGTTCGCAAACGCCTCAGCTACCCTCTCATTATTTTGCTTTCCAACATACAGCTTTTACTGCAATTACATGTCGAAAGCCGCTGTCACACCTTGACGATTTAGCCAGCGTATGCCGATGTATGAAAAATTTGTCTAAAACGCTGGCACACGTCGAATACGTTATGGGTAAATTTTGTATACGTTAAGAGCATGCTGAAGCACGCTGAAGCACGCTGGCATACGTCGTAGTACAAACATACGTGGTAGTACATACGTCGACAAATTTTAACATGCTCAAAAATTTTTGACGTATGCCAGCATATGATTCGCACGTTCCGCATACGCTGGCCATAAGTTGTAGGCACGTTACCTGATCGTTGACACGTCGACACACGTTACTTGTAAGTTACTCATAAGTCGAAACACGTCGACGTATGGGTTAGCGTCAGTGTTCCAGACTCCATGTTTTTTTATAATATTTTTTTCATCGGCATGACGGTGATGTTGACACTTCGATTTCAAGTGCGTTATAATATAATATAATTAATAGGCTGCCGCACAACGATTTAAATCATAAACCGCACTAGAAAACGAAGTGTCAACATCACCGTCATGCCGAAAAAAAAAAACCAAAACATGGGGTCTGGAACACTACGGGTTCCCCTGTGTGAAGCCCATTTTTATATACCAATTCCCCTAAACGCTGCCAATATGCCATTATACAGTAGCTGTAAGTTAGTAACGCGTTCAGTAAGTTCTGTGGTCGTCCGGAAGATGTCAAATATATCTACATACGTCACTATGCGTTGGAGATACGTTACACATAGGTTCAAAGCACGTTACTCATAGCTTCAAAGCACGTTACTCATAGGTAGAAATAAGTTTCGGGTACGCTAAACATTACCTCGACGTGTTTCGACTTATGAGTAACTTACAAGTAACGTTGTCGACGTGTGTCAACGATCGCATAACATGCCTACAACTTATGGCCAGCGTATGCGGAACGTGTGCGTCATACGCTGGCATACGTCTAAAAATTTTGAGCATGCTTAAAATTGTCGACGTGCTCGGCGTACTACGACGTATGCCAGCGTGCTTCAGCGTGCTCTTAACGTATACAAAACTTACCCATAACGTATTCACGTGTGCCAGCGTATTCGGCAATTTTTTCATACGTCGGCATACGCTGGCTAAAACGTCAAGGTGTGATAGGGCCTTGACACTTCGATGTCTAGTGCAGTTATGATTTGAATCGTCGAGCGGCAGCCTTTTAATAGGCTACGCCACGTGATCGTCGGTGATACGCTGCCGCGCGCTATGCATACGTTAGACTATCGTTGGGCATAGGTTGTGAACGCCAACAACACGCTAAGCATTCGTTGTAAAAGTTATCATTATGTTATCGAAACGTTCTGTGTACATTACTAATACGTTATGCATATGTCCAACTCGTTATGATTAGGCCAAAAACTGAAAAAATACATCAATAGTTCAGCGTACACCAGCGTTTTACATACATTTTGATACGTTGCCGTACGCTGGCTAAAACGTCAAGGTGTGACAGCGGCTTAATATTTGATAATCATACATAAGGCCTGCACCACAGCTCTCCATCCTTTCCTATCTTGGGCAATAAGTTATTCATCTTCTTTCATTGTAATCCCAGTTTTGATTAGATCCTTCACCACTGTCTGCTTCCATCTGGTTCTTGGTTTATCCACTGAACTGCTGCTGTTCATCCTACTTTTGTATATACTTGTCATGAGATCTTTCCTCATCCATTATTTCAATATATCCAAACTACTTGTCTCCATTTGCGTATTCTCACACTCACTGGAATTGCATATTTTCACATGCACTGGAATTTGTTGAAGTCTTTCTCTGATACCTTCATTACCTCTGTGACCGAACGTGGATGCAGGTTTTGTTTTCACCACATTGGTCAGTCTGTGAGAAGGATAACTCAAAAATTTTAAGATTAATTCAGACGAAAATTGGTGGACATTGAAAATTGGGTGTGTGACAACGACAAATTGATTAGATTCTGGGTGAATATCTGGATCTGGATCGAGATACTAAAAATTTTAAGTGATTCTTCACCATTGAAAAATAGGGTCCACAACTATATTCACTATTGCATTACATTTCGAAAAGTTACAGTTGGATTCGGATGAAACTTGGTGGACATTTTGGGTGTGCAACAAGGACAATTGATTCGATTTTGGTGAAAATCTTTATCCGGATACTGTATTTTTTTCAGTGATTATTCACTTTTGAGAGAGAGAGGCTGTTGAATTAATGCCTGCGGGAGGGAGGGATGCGATGACTCTGCCTGTCATCCTTCTGAGGTCGGCAAAATGAGTGCCAGCTTGCTGGTAACCTGTGCCGGAGTGGCAACCCGTCCAGGATTGTGCCCAATAGCCAAGGAGACTGCTTCGGCAGCACCAACACTGCACAGAGTATGGTCCCAATGGATGGATGGAGAGATGGGGACAAACATAAAATAAAGTACTGTCGGATCCCGACATTTGTGGGAGATATGTTCCTGAAAAATGTTGCGAATGTCGAATCCAAAAATGTCGGGGCAATGGATCAATGGCAAAAAGGGGGATAGGTTCCCAGCGGTTCGTGTTTCAAACGGGAAAATCAAACACCCGATGAAAAACCATGAATACGTGAAGTATAGGGCTGCTAATGTAGAAGCAGGTCAGAAAAAACACAAATACTCCCGCAAATACGTTTGCGAAAAATCCACGAATAAACCCGCGAATATGTGAAACACAGGGCCGCGAATGTAGAAGCTGGTCACATTTTATGAACCACGAATGTAGAAGCAGGTCACATTTTATGAACAGCGAATACGGGGAGTCTGCGAATAGCTAAACTGCGAATGTCGGTGTCCAACAGTATAGCATTATATTTTAAAACGTCGGGGACGGATTCAAACAAAACTAGGTGGATGATTTGGGTAGGTGACAAGAACAAGCTGATTAGATGTTTGTTAAGGTCCGGTTCCAGATCTGGCCTATCAGTGGGATACAAAACGTTCTACCAAGTGCTGTTCTAAAATATAAAATTATCCCATTTCAAAGATAACATATTTCTCAACAAATGCATTTAAAAGGAATCTATTTCATTTTTGTCATCTCTTTTTTAAGGGTTGGATGACCTATCTATCAAATGTGGATGATCCATCTCTAAAAATCAGTCCAACTATTGAATAACGCCATTCTTACCTTATCCAATATGTTCCTTCTTTTTAGCAAAAGCGACTTTAGAGTTTTGTAAACTGTCACAGCCCCTGCCCTTCTTTCTGTAACATTTTTTGTTATTTTAAAAGTATGCCTTTTTATTTAAATATGAAACATTTGTTCTTCTTGTCTGTTCAATAACATGATTTCGCATCTTTTATTTGTTTGTTAAGGATTGCTAAACCAAAATACTTGGTAACTTCTTCCATCTATTCTAATAAATGCCAGTGTGTGTGTGTGTGTGTGTGTGTGTGTGTGTGTGTGTCAAGTGTGTGTGTCAGTGTGTGTGTCAGTGTGTGTGTCAGTGTATGTGTCTCCTCCTGAACTCCAAAACATGAAACCGAGTAGCCTGAAACTTTGCATGCATAGTAAGGGAACACCAAGGAAGTGCAAGAGTGAAAATTGCATGTTTTGGTTAATTAAAACACCCGTTTTGAAGATAAATAAGGGCATTATTTAATCATATCCATTATCAGACACATCCTAGGCAACCTCGCTCTCTGGGGTCTTAAGGTATATCCTGGTTTACCTAACTGGGGTCTTAATTCACCATTTTTTTGGCCTTCTCAACCATGCCTTAACTTGGAACAGGCTGACATAATTTCTTAATGAAAAGTTTTTTTTTTCACTTTCCTCACTCATATTAACGAATGTCTGAGCGTCATACCTATGAATCACTGGATACATTGCAATGCTTGTAAATGCCCAGAGACACCTGCGTTTGCGACTACATTTAATTTCCCCACATGCCATAACCTCGAGAATCTCTTGAACTAAGCCTGATTACAAAATTTAAGCTCCAGATTTGAACTTCGCAGCAGTTCTGACTGCAAAAAAGTGTTCATTTGTCCAATTTGGACATATTTGATATTGTGGGCATCTCCGTGAGATGTGTGTTTCATATGTTCCGGCGATCGCTAATCGCTTGCCAAGTGAGCCATTCCTTATCAACCGTTTTGTTGGAGTACTGAAGCCACTTGGTGAGCACTCTACAATATTCACACTGCCACTTAATATTATATATAGATCAACGTGAACAATGTTCAGGGGCTGCTTTCCCTATTGGCTGTTCGTATAGACAATATCTATTGGACTGAGGAAGCCGGCTGTGAAGCTGGTAAAACGTTGCCTGAGACCAGGTCTGCTCTTGCTTATTCCTCGATTTAGCAGGGTGGATCAAGTTTTACTTTTGGTTGGAAGTGTCGACTTCTTTAAAAATGTGTAATCCCAACTGCCCCGAAATTATATTATATTATATTAACTGCTCCCCGAGTTTGGTTGCCGTGTCAATTGTAAGGTATCGCAGAATCACCGAAGTGTAACGCTGCTAGGCTGGTAAGTCTGTCAAGCGGCTACGACTCTGAAATAACTACAGCCCATTGGAGCACTGAGTTATCTGTGGTTGGCAGCCTCAGGATTGGATGATCGAGAAATATTTGAGTGCTTCCCCTCGTGGCGATCCCCGACAATATATTAAAAATATATATATGTATATATAATAATGTGTATATATATTTATATAATTGTAATATATTATTATATAAATATATTATAATAAATATATATATATATATATATAAATATACACACATTATATATATATATATATATATATATATTATGAGTCAAACCCGTGCTCCTTGAAGTTTCCAAAGTGAGGGTTCATTAGGACGTCAATATATCCAGTGTTCCCGATGTGATTTATCGAATTTCTTTATATACAATGTTTCTTGTTACATTTTTGTGTCAAATGCACCTTCTGAGGTAGTCAGCATGTGCAGAAGAGGGTTTTACATTGCAGACGCTGTTTTCTCGGAGTGGAATTGCGCTTCTCATCGGTGATGGTCTGTCGAAGACAGACGTAATGACGTCAGCGAATGACGATGATGTCATGACGTCATTACGCCTCTCGGCGGTGACCTCACACATCGCCATGCAAATGAATGTAAAATTAGAAAATCACCATAAATTCCCAAACCTGTCCATTTGGCACGATCTCATATAGCCTATGTTGTACATTAGACCACAGACACGCACATGCCAAAAGTGGCGACAATCTGTCTGGCAGTTTCGGAGGAGTTACGTCCACAAAATATGGCTTAGCGTTAAAATATATATATTATTATAATATATATATATATATATATATATATATATGTATTGTGTGTGTGTGTGTGTGTGTGTATTTTGAGCAAATACAACCCATCACCTTGCTGATGGGGGTGGGGGGGGGGGGTTGAAGGAGGGAGGGAGAGAGGGAGGGAAGGGAGAGAGAGGAAGATAGGAGAGGGAGGGGGTAGAGAGAGGAGCAGGAGGGAGGGGAAGCTCGAAGGGGGATGGGTGGGGAGAGCTATGCCGCACCAAACGTTGCTATACTGCGGGAGGGAGGGATGCGAGGAGGGGGTGAGAGAGAGAGAGAGAGAGAGAGAGAGAGAGAGAGAGAGAGAGAGAGAGAGAGAGAGAGAGAGAGAGAGAGAGAATGAAAAAAAAAGAAGAGAGAAAAGTGAGGGGTGGAGGTGGGTTTGGTAAAGAGAATGATATGTTATGTTTAATGACTGATCACACACACACAAAACAAACTCCTGTCAGAACAGCTGTACATGTAACGACACAACAGAGTTTATCATGTAATCCGCTGGCACATCTGCAAAAACTTTGATGTTCCAGTTCAAAAAATTTGTGGAACATGAACCAAAAGTATTCACTGAAAACATTGAAGTACCTCCCGCTCACGAACGAACTAATGATCCTATTGAGCGTAACATCGAAAACAAAGCATTGTGACCAGATATAAGGCGCTGTCACACCTTGACGATTTAGCCAGCAATGGCAACGTATAAAAATGTATGTAAAACGTTGGCGTACGCTGAAATTTTGACGTTTAAAAAAAACTTTTGGTCGTATTCATAACGTGTTGGTCGTATGCATAACATATTAGTAATGGGCACAGAACGTTTCGTTGTCTTATAGATAACTTATACCAACGAATGCTTAGCCTGTTGTCGGCGTTCACAACCTATGCCCAATGATAGTTTAACTTAGGCATAGCGCGCTGCACGTATCGCCGACAACTCGTGGCGTAGCCTGTAAAACCTGCCGCACGCCGATTTAAATCATAACCGCCTGAAAATTGAAAGTGTCAACCACGCAGTCACACCTTGACGATTTAACCAGCGTATGCCGACCTATAAAAAATTTGCCGAACCAAGCTGGCACACGTCGAATACAGTATGGGTAAGTTGTGTATACGTTAAGAGCAGCTGAAAACATGAAGTACCTGTCATATTTCGTGGTACGTCTAGTACGTCGTGAAATTCAAGCATGCTGAAAATTTTACGACGTACTCGCGTATGGCTCACACGTTCCGCTACGCTGGGAATAAGTTGTAGGCACGTTATGCGATCGTTGACACACGTCGACACAAGTTCCTTGTAAGTTACTCATAAGTCGAAACACGTTGAGGTAATGTTTAGCATACCCCAAACTTATTTTCTCCGTCAAGGCACATTTTCTTTTTTTCTCCTTGGCTCCGTGAAGGTACGTGACGAAATATCTGAAGTTGTTGTGTTGTTTTTTATTTATTTTATTATTTTTTTAGTCTATCACTAATTTTAAAATATATTCGGACATTTGCTTTTAAGTTTCGACGTCGACGTGACAATATCCTCAAACAGAAAATATTCACAGAGGAGGAACTAAGATAAGACATGAGCAAATTGAAGAGGCAATCGGACGTGACGTAACGGCACGTGAGAAATATTGGAAGTTATTGTGTTGTTTTTTTTAAACGCTGCCAATACGCATTATACGGTAGCTGTAAATTAGAAACACGTTCAGTAAGTTCTGTGGTCGTCCGGAAGGCTCAATCAAATACGTCTACATACGTCAATATGCTTGGAGGTACGTTACACATAGGTTCAAAGCACGTTACTCATAGGTTAGAAATAAGTTTTTGGTACGCTAAGCATTACCTCGACGTGTTTCGACTTATGAGTAACTTACAAGTAACGTGCCTCGATGTGTGTCAACGATCGCAGAACGTGCCTCGACGTGTGTGCAACGATCGTGTAACGTGCCTACAACACGTTACTCGTAGGTTATAAATAAGTTTCTGGTACGCTAATCATTACTGACTGGTTTAGACTTATGAGTAACTTAAAGTAACGTGTTCGACATGTGTCAACGATCGCATAACGTGCCTACAACTTATGGCAGCGTAGCGAATGTGTGAGTCATACGCTGCATACGTCGTAAAATTTCAAGCATGCTAAAATTTGAGGACAACCGCAAAGTACAACGATGAAAGCCAGCGTACTACGA
The DNA here is from genome assembly GCA_035128595.1 of Eptatretus atami. Classification (NCBI taxonomy): domain Eukaryota; kingdom Metazoa; phylum Chordata; class Myxini; order Myxiniformes; family Myxinidae; genus Eptatretus; species Eptatretus atami. The sequence goes on from CM068953.1 coordinate 71,677,913, forward strand.
CGTATGGCAGTTTTTCAGTGTGCTCTTAACGTATACAAAACTTACCCATAAACGTATTCGACGTGTGCCAGCGTTTTAGACAAATTTTTCATAAGTCGGCATACGCTGGCTAAATCGTCAATGTGTGACAGCGCTTTACACTTAGGTACAAAAAAACGAGAAGGCATTGCTTATTGAGGTGGTAATTGCAGGGATTTTGGACTAAACGATGCAGAAATAAAGAAAATGACCAAACACCAAGACCACAAGCATGAAGTGAGAAGATCCCGGAAGCTGAAGAATGCCAAGGTTGTACCAGTGATAGCTGGACCTACAGGAATGATGACAAAGAACCTCACAGAGATATTAAACTTAGGTGCAGTACCCTGGGTACTTACCAGGTTGTGGCTGGATAAGATAATCAGGCAACCACTGGTAGACATGGATGGCCCACAAAATATATAATGAGAAGAAAGTAAATACCTATGGATTTTTTTTTAATGCCATGAACAAACCTTGGTACATCACAGGTTTTAAAGGTTTGGTCGTTTCATCGAAATTGTGTGTGTGGCTTCAGAAAAGAAAGCAAATACATATTTTGGGGGCAAACCCCCCCTCCCCCCTGCCGAACCCCTACTTTCTGGGGAACCTTTTTGGGTCTCAGCACGTGTCCTTAGGTGGGTGGGAGGTTTCATGAATTTCTCAATACAATTCATATTTTGAGTTTTCAGCCTTATGAAACTGCTCTATCTCTCTGCATATAAACACATTCACGGGTTCCCATTCACAGTTTTGCCATTTACTGCATGTGCAAACATTCACTGGTTCTGTAATATCTCAACACAATTATTATTTTGAGTTTCCACCCGTACAACACCAATATTTCTCCGCATGTCAACACAACCGCGCATTCAGCAATTTCTCAGTAAAATTGAGATTCTCGGTTTCCACCTGTGAGATGCCGAAATTTTTCGCTCACATTCGCAGATTTGGCATTTGCAGTTTCGCCATCTACCACGTATAGAAACATAATATACACACCTTCTGGTGGGGTCAGCTGCGGTAACATTTTTGCCCAAGTCCTTCATGAACCGGCTGTCCATGCCTGACGTTCAACTCCACATAACAGGAATGTGGAAGTTAATGGTTCATGGTTTGGTATTCGTCATTTCTCCATTGTCTGTTTGCTTCTGGGCTCCCACCGCAGGAGTATCCCGCTGGTTTATTATATTTTTTATATAGATCGATAGATTTGGTTTTTGAGATGTATCAGTAGTTTATGATAATGTATCAGTAGATATGATAATGAGATGTATCAGTATAATACATGGGTGCACCCGGGCATGGTTAAGCAGAGTCATGTGATCCGCCCATGATCCGATACTGTGCTGTGCTGTGTTGTACCTGTGTCGGAATTGAACCTGTTGTTCCCACTTCAGAGCCTTCGTCCCTGTCTATCGAGTGCAATACACTTTTAAGAACATTTCCTTAAGATTTTTACATCTTCAATCATTTCTCTACTCTTTGGTGGAGATGCCAGGGATGGTGGTACTGATATTGGCCAGATGAAAGGCACCTTGGTATCTTTAATGTCTACCATTTATTCTGTGATAGGTGTTGATCATTGTGAGTTGATGCATCGTGAAAGGTAAGATTCATAATGGTGAAGTGAAAAAATATATGGAATTTTTCATTTTCATTTTTTGTTATTTTTTGATTTGTAGGTGGCTACAAGAAATGTCCACATTCATTTGTTTGTTTCAAGAGATAACATATTATCTGTGCAGTATCTTGGCAAGACAATCCATTCATATATTTTCGCACAGCAGCAGCAGCTCATTATGTGGTCCATGCTTTGTAGAGGCTGCCAAAAAATGTGGAATATCAGCCCTCAAGAGACCGCTTTTGGATTGGAATATCAATTCCCTGCAAAATTACAATTGAGTGCACTGATGTCATTTTGAACAAGCGTTGGCACTGTTCCTTCATACTCACAGAGTGAACCATTTCAACCATTGATTAAAAGCCATACGGTCAAAGTAGGGAGAGTCACAGTGTGCACTGGAGTTACAACCTGATTAATGCATCACCTGAAGCACATTCCCATTATTTTTTTTGCCAAAGATGGTGCAATCTATCATATTACAACGACTTATTGACAACAGATACAAGTTTTTAGTTGTCAACATATGGATATTTGCACAATGGGAAATTTCTATAATATAAAAATAGGGGCAACATCCATGGGTGCTCACCTGATAGTGGCTGGATAAGAATAAGGGAACCACTGGTAGGTGTGGATGACCCCCAAAATATGCAACAGAGAAAAAAGAAAATACCTATTTTTGGAGGGAAACGGCTGATTTTTTTTTAATGCCTTGAGCAAACTTTTGTACATCACGGGTGATGAAGGTTGTGATCAAGTTTCATCAAAATTGTGTGTGAAGCTCCTAATCAAATGGAAGACCAAGAAGGAACTCGAAGAAGTAAAAAGCAAAGATGGAGGAACCTGGATAGGATTCGGGTTTTAGCCGCTTCGCCACTACCTTCAAACCCGTCCAGGCGCAACCAGGTAAGCCTTACAGAAAAATTCCTGCAACAATTCACTTTTCCTTAGAGAGATAGCTAATGGAAGAGAGAGAGAAATAGAGTGAGATATGAAAGAGAAGTAAAAGAAAGAATTAGAATGAAAAGTGAATTGTGGGAAAAGAGAAAATAAAAGAACAAATATCTAATTTGGGAAACAAACCCCCCATAGAATCCTTTAGACCCCGATATTCTAATGCCATAAACAAACTTTGGTACATCACCGGTGTTTAAGGTGGTGGTCAAGTTTCATTGGAATTGAGTGTGTAGTTTCGGAGATGAAAGCAAATACATGTTTTGGTGGGCAACCTGACATTGTTGTGATGCATGCACACACACACACACACACACACTTCTGACTTACTCCCACACTTCAGTCTGTGTCTCTGTGTCTCTCTCTCTCTCTCTCTCTCTCTCTCTCTTGTTCTGATAAAGTGTTAATGCTGGAAAATTTGGCTTCTCCTTACTTCCCACGGTGGTTAGCATACTTTGATCAATGTTCTGGAGATGCTAGTCAATGGAAGGGCTCTAGTTTGTTTGTACACTTGATAGAGGAACTGTAGATGTGATTTTTGTCATGAGACAGGTGCATGATAAAGCTATACAGTATACAAGGTGATAGAAAACTTCATTTTGCCTTTGCTCATTTGGAGAAAGCTTGTGATCGGGTTCCTTGAGAAATGGATTTCTGGTGTTTGTGGAAAAATGGAGTAGCAAAGAAGACCTGCTTTCTCTTTTCATAAAAGCCAACTTTCTCTCATGCACTGATTTATTCCATATGACTGAAGGCTATCCTATCCATTCTCTAGACCCTGGAAGAAACTGAATCCTTTGGAGAGGTGGCTGCGCTCAAGCAGCTTGCCTTCTCAACATGGAAAGCTAACCCGACTGTGGGCAATTTCAGTTCATTTCATAATGCTCATAACAAGCTCATTTCTCATTTCTCATTTCTCATAACATAATGCTCATTTCAGAAATTGTTCAAAAATATATCGTGCATATAGCTGGTGTTGGCTTAATGGTTAGGGTGGTGGGCTTGGGATCCCAGGATCCTGAGTTCAAATCCCACTCAACTGGTGAATTAATACCAGGTGGGGTTGACTCTGCCTGTCATTCTTCTGAGGTCGGCAAAAAATGTGTGCCAGCATGCTGGTATACTGTGTCGGAGTGGCGACCCATCCAGGATTGTGTCCAACTATACGACCCGTGAACCCATTGGTTTCCCGGTGTGAGAGCGGTTGATAAAAAAAAATCATTAAAAAAAAAAAAGATAGCTCCAGCGAACTATACTGTTGATGTTGTTTGCATTGATCAAATATTCAAGAAGAGTACTTGACTGAATCGTGAATTGATTTTTAAATAATTTTTTCGTTGCCCGATTTGAACGAAACTTGATACTGCACACCACAGGAGAATGGTAAGTAAGGTGAGCCCAAAAAATTTGCGCTATCGTGTACCGTTTTGGCTGTATTTCAGGAACATACATACATACAAGATGAGAGTTTTAGTAATATAATATAGATTGCTAAGAAGACTGCTTAGACAGCACCAATGCTCTGCACAGAGTGTGGGCCCGATGGATGGATGGAATCGTGCATGTCCATCTGGAGGCATGCCAGAAAATTCCATCTCGCAAATTGCAAGGCTGTAATATCCAATCAATCTCCTTCCTCCAAGTCACGGTGGCATCTTATCTCGTCTGTTTCTGGTGTATGCACCCCCACCATCCTCTCCCTTACCTCAACTGGCATTACTGTAGACTTTGCTGGAGATAAGGCAGAATATCTAAAGTCTGTGTTTGCTTCCAATTATTGTGTACCCAACCCAACTCGTTCTGACCCCATCATACACAGATATTCCCACTGTCTCTTGGACACTGTGTCCTCACCCGAGAAGGTAGAGATAGTTCTGTGAAGCCTTGACTCTGCTTCGGCAATGAACCCTAATGGCCCATGTTCTCAAATCATGCTTTGTCATTCGTGCTTCCCCTTTATCTGCCTTATTCAGTCTGCCCTTCTCCTTTGATGACCTCTCATCAGCTTGGAAGTCAGCTAACATCATTTTAATCTTAAAGATGGGTGCAAAAAACTTATCCTATTAACTAAAGAACAGTGAGTTTACATCCAACTACAAGCAATGTCAAGGAATCCATCATTGCTACTGATGTCAAGTTTTTCCTGTTTGCACACAGCCTAATCTCTGACCATCTGTTTGGATTCTGTCATGGTCACTCAACTCTGAACATGCTTTGCTCTTCTCTAAGCAATGATTGGCTTCCAAAAATCTCAATAAAGAGTTCCAGACCACTTCTGTGGACATATATTAGGAATCCGACACATAATTTATAATTTCCTCTACTCACGTAGCCAACATGTTGCTATCAATGGAGCTCTCTCCTTCCCTCTCCCAGTAGAGGCTGAAGTTGACAAAGGCAGTGCTTTTTGTCCAAAGGCAGTGTCCTCATCTACTGTATGTGAATGATCTGTCCAATGATGAAGATGAAGATGTCACGAGAGGAGGATGAAGATGTCACTCCAATCATTTAGCTGTGGAGTGCTTGGGAAACCCTCTCATACTTTTTGCAGATGACTCTACATTGTGTCGTGCAGTACCCAATCTTATACTGCTCGGTACATTTCAGCTGCGTCACTCTCTGCTGATCTGGAATTGATTAGATGCTGACTTCAATCCTGGAAAATGTCACTGTCTCACCTTGTTGCTCCAGAAGGATTGTCAAACAAACCCACCCATCTATTTCCATGGTCAGCTGCTGGAAGAGGTTCAGTCTCTTGAACCTCTGGGTCTCACAGTCAGCCATGATCTCTCCTTGACCAACCACGTTGCAAAGCTGGCCTCAAACGCCAGCCTCACTTCAAAGTAAGGCTTTGAAAAAGCCACAAGGCATCCTCCATTGATCCAAGTCTTTCTTTGGAACATCAGAGCTACTCACAATCTACTAGGCCTTTTTCCATAGTTCAATCGCATAATGCTTTCCCCTATGACCTGGAACACCAGCATCACATTTGTCTCTCCTGGATTCTGTGGAACATAATGATCTCAACATTTTTGGAATCTTCCACGATGAGGCAGAAATACAAGGTTTGTTGCTTTTGCATCGCAGGCAAGTGCGTGGTCCCTCTGCTATATATATATTTTTTTTACTATCCTTTCTCCAATTTTCCTCACTCTTCTCTCTCGGTCATCTGACTCTCCCCAGCAAACTTATGATGGTGAGGATGCATACCTTCTTCCAGTAACCATCTTCTGTTTAAACTTCCAAAATCCAAGGTGATTGCACACCTCAATTCCCACTTTTCTCTCTATCAAACCATCTTCCAGAGGCCGTTCTTTCACATTTTTCCCTCCAGGGCTTCAAGCATGCAGTGCACCACCATCTCACATCCTGACACATCATCCCATTAACCCTTTCTAACCAAAGATTCTCTCTCTCTCTCTCTTTCTCCTTTCCTGTTTATTCCCATTCTGGTTGTGTCTAATTTTTGCCCCATGACTGCACTGTCAATTTAATCTTGCTCTTCAATGAGCCTCATTCTCATCGAGAAAAGAACGACTTTGGATTGTCTAAAACGATAGCGATGATAACTCAGACTGTTTACCAAAGAAAAACAAGAACAGAGAGAGGTAAAACAGAAAAGTTTGAGACCAAAATGGGACTACATCAAAGACCCGTTCCCAGTACTCTGCTATTTATTATGATCATAGATGTAGGAAGATGAAGATGTCACGAGAGGGCTGTTGTGTGAATTAATTTATTCTGATTATTTGGTGGTGACTACAGAAAGTTCTGAGCAACTTCAGTGGATATTGGACAGATGGTGAGTGTGTCTATAATAGAAGGGTCTGAATAAGTAGCGCATCCATAATCATACAAATGCGTTTATTAAAGGCGTACAAGAACTGAAACAAAACTCTCAGAATAATAAATAATCAACAATAATCACTATTTCCATGATCATCAGTGGAGCTATAAAACAAGTAGGACAAAATTAAATCAAATGGGGGTGGGATGATTAAAATAAAAAAGAATAAATGTTTCTTGAGATCTGGCTAAATATGAATGGAGTTGTCATAAATATACAATAGACAAATTAGGCATTAAAAATATAGTGCTGTTTTCTGTACCCCATCCTTCACAATGGGAATTTATAATACAGATATTTCGATGAAATTTGTTAAACTTATAGATTGTACCTTCCTCTATGTTTCTGTCCATTCTTTTTCATGGAAAAGCGTAAACCATTTCCATTAATTCGATATTTGTCAGTGCATAATGACTCTTCAACGTGGATTTTCATCACTCATTTCTTTAAAATTTCTCAATGATAAATGTCTTTTTTTTTAAATTGCATATTACTTCTGAGTTTCTGCTCGTAATAGCAACTGCAAGTGTTTCTGTGTTATTTGAGTTATTGCAAGTAAAATCAATGGCTCAGTGTTGTGTGCACTGTAATCATAAATGCATCTTAATTGGCATAGTTTATTTAATTGTATGGCTTACCATTATATGGATGATATTACATACTGTATCTCATTTCATTTCAAAGATTATTACCAGAGCTTCATATTGTGAATGTCTCAAATGAGTTTAACTTTGAGCTCACAAAGAAAATATTAAATGGATATTAGTACAGGACGTGATATTTGCCTTACACTGAGGCCGCACACTAGATCAGCACCCTATGGGGGCAGTATTGCATTCAGATTCCTCAGTCAGCACCTCCATTCAGTGTGTTCTAGTTATTTTATATGTAACAAATATGATCTTTAAATTTTATTTGATGACAGAAGAGACAACAATCTGGGAAAAGCTCCATTGTTTTTATTTTAATTGCTCAGCCCATTTTGCAGCATATTGGTGTTGACAGAAGACATCGGTGTCATCAGCGTTTCCATCGTCAACATGAGGAAGACCATGCATTTTGTCATTGTCACACACATCACCACCACTTTCATTCTTGAAGAGTCAACAAAAGTGATCAGTGATCTACCCAATGAAGCCTTTCCTCCTCTGTGGAATTTAATTCATGGACATGATTTCTGACCTCATTTCGACTGTGGGGTGCATTACAAAAGTTCTCATTATGTCTGCTCAATAACACAGCACTTCTTGTAGTTAATTTAGACAGCTGTTCCAAGGTAAATTTGTAATATTATTTCATTTGATAAACAATATGAATCCTCAAACCCAGCACAAGCAATGGATGATACTGTACAAGGTGTTGCAAAAAGATCCGGACAAATTTGGTTGTTAATATATTTAGAACCACAAATGATACAATGATACCCTTTGGTTTATATGATACAGAAACTTATATAGTTTTATGTACAACATCAATATACTTCAATGTGAGCTCCGTTTGTCACGAGCAGGAGATCAAGGTGGTACACGAGTTCTTGCCATGTTCGGCTCAGCATGTTTGCGACCTCCAGTGTGCATGCACCTGTGCTCCGAGAACGAATATCCTGCAGGTGTGCTACCTTGGTGTTGTAGACAACATATTTTATAAACCCCCACAGAAAAAAATCAAGGGGGGTTATGTTTGGTGATCGTGGGGGCCAGGCAGTTGGTCCATCTCAGCTAATCAAGCGACCTGGAAATGTTTCATTAAGGATAGCTTGAACGACTAAGGACCAATGAGGGGGAATGCCGTCCTGTTGAAAAATGATATCGGGTTGCAGGTCTTCAATCTGTGGGAAGGCGAATTCTTCCAACATGTTCATGTAAATTGTTGAGGTCAATGTATCTTCTGCAAAGAAAAACGGACCCACCAAGCGGTCACGGAGAAGGCCATAACACAAATTTACCTTTGGACTGTTGCATATGTGTTCAATGATCAAGGTTTTCAGAGCTCCAGATCCTCACATTGTTCCGGTTGACCTTCCCCGATCCATGAAAACAAGCTTTGTCTGTGAACATGACCATTTTCAGGTAATCTTCATCATCCTCTTTGTGACTGAGCATTAGCATGGCTCTCTCTCTCTCTCTCTCTCTCTCTCTCTCTCTCTCTCTCTCTCTCTCTCTCTCTCTCTCTCTCTCTCTCTAACGGATCTTGCGTTTTGATCAGTTATTTGGTTTGAGTTCCTGCAGAATCTGCACCTTATTGGCAGAAAGCTTCTGTCTGTTATGCAAAATCCTGTGTACAGTGGTTGTTGATAGTCCCAGTTCTCTGGATGCAAATCAAACTGATTTTCTGGGACTTTGTTGAAATAATTCACACACTCGTTCAATGTCTGCTACACTTGTGCTTGGTCGGTACTTCTCTGTTTCTGACAACTTCCAGTCTCCTTAAACCTCCTGTACCACTCTCTGATACTAGTCCGTGATGCTGGATTCCTTCCATACGTGGTATGGAAATTACACTGAACTTGTGGGTCGGATCTTGTCTCGATTAAACATTCGAGACGCTGAGATTTCTCCTATTGAGTCGCCGTTTTATTTTAAGTGAAACCACCAGTTCTGAAAATGAAGAAAGCTTTATGAGTTTCTGTATCATAAAAAGGGTATCTTTGTATCATTTGTTGGACTAAATATATTAACAACCAAAGTTGTCCAGGTCTTTTTGGAACACCCTGTATGATTATGAAACACATCACATGAGTAAATTAGCAATCACCATTGGGAAATGTTGACATAATCCCAAGCAACAAGGTCAATTTTTTATGGTATTCCCACACTGATATTTGGTTAACCACTCTATCAGTAGAAATAAAACTGCTTTCATGGGATTCCTGATAATGTCAGCATTCCAGTGAAATATGACACGTAGCTATTCGAAAATTTAATTACAATGAAGCAGGTCACCTGTTATGCATGCTTTCTTCCACCCCATCTCTCACATTAAAAAAAACAATCATGCCAATAATTAATCAATGTTAATGAATATGTACAGCAATAAAACTTGCAATGAGAGAAAGTAGAAGAGTTCAACTTTCCTAAACTGCAAACAATTAAAAATAGCCATTGTCTTGTACGTACTGAAACAACATTTTGTGTAGCATCGGAATCGTTTTGTGATGGCTGTGACACACACACACACACACACACACACACACACACACACACACCACACACACACACACACACACACACACACACACACACACCACACACACACACACACACACACACACACTATTATGAAGCACATTTGTAAAACAATACTTTTTTTACAAATGGCACTTTTGATGGAAAAGCCTTTTCTACTGAGTTAAATACAATTGCATATAATTAACAATGGAAAGTCGAGTTTTTATTATTCAACATCCATTCATACTTTGCAGAGAAATATCGACTCTCCATTATGGGAAGTTATTTAAGTGTTTTATGACCTAATTTAGGGACAAGTAAGAATTACAGGATGACCTGTATTAAGAGAAATGTTTTTAAAAAAAAGCTTTTGCCTTTTTCATTGTTGAGACATTGCAATGATGGTGCGTCTTGCTTGCACACTGTCAACGTTTGTGCAGACCTTCATTTATTACTCGGAAATACAAACCGTCGCTTCGCTGAGTAACATTAAGTGTGGGGGGGGGGGGGTGGGGAGGAGAAAGAGGGAGAGTGGAGAGAGAAGGAGGAAGGAAAAGGAAGGGAGGGGAGAGAGGGGAGGGGAGAGTGCGGAGGGGTGGAGAGGGAGCGGGTGAGAGGAGAGGAGAGGGAGGGATTCCAGCAGATGTGACGCCAAATGTAATGTCCATCCGAGAGAGGGCACACACATTGATGAATCATGCTGCCTGTGAGACACCAGGTTGACAGTTTATAGCTGGATCTGGATTCAAACCAAGGCGAGGCAGCTTAGAGCGAGCGTGCATGCCTCTTGGATATCCTGCCATGATATAGCGATTCATTGCTTTATATATATTTTTTATTTTCATTTCATAATTTATATTTCATTTTATTTCATTTTAACCCAAGGTGACCCTCAAAAATGTTCATACTGATCAGATGTAGCATTCTACCTATGCAATGACGTCATAACGAAGGCACCTATGACGTCATTAAAAAAATCACACTCATTCCCCATGAGGTGTACTTCCTATGTGCCAAGTTTCAATTTTTTCCTTGGTGAAATTCAATTTTTTATGTTTTTCCAGCATAGTTACCACATAACGTGACATATGACGTCATAATTATCATTAAAACATTCTACATGAGTTGTCGCACCAATAGTGAAAATTTAGTCTCAATCCGATAAGTGGTTGCGGAGAAAAACACGAAAGTTCTGTTCAGACAAACAGACAAACGGACCCAAATGCAATACCCTCTCCTTCAGCGAGGGTAATTAACTCAGGTGTAACCAATCACCTTCAAAATAACACACCAAGTTAATTGGCCTCCACCTGTGTTAAACTGTAGTGATTCTGATTATTTCAGAATAAAATCAGCTGTTCCTGTATTTTTTTTTCTTCTGCTGGGTAGTGCATTTATGCCTGGTGTTGGCTTCATGGTTAGGGTGGTGGGCTTAAAACATCCTAGGATCCTGAGTTAAAATCCCACGCAGCTGTTGAATTAATACCAGGTGGGGTTGACTCTGCCTGTCATCTTTCCGAGGTCAGCAAAATGAGTGCCAGCTTGCTGATATCCTGTGTCGGAGTGGCGACCCGCCCAGGATTGTACCCAATAGCCAAGGAGACTGCTTCGGCAGCACCAACGCTCTGCACAGAGTATGGTCCCA
>CM068953.1:71689195-71707463 GCA_035128595.1 Eptatretus atami
AGTAAACAGGTTCCTTCTTGCCATCCTAACATATTGGCCAGACTTGTGGAGTGCTTGGATGCTGTTGGCACAAGCACCCAGTGACCAGTCTTTGCCATAAAGGCCTGCAGCTCTTTCAAAGTTGCCATTGGCCTCTTGGTGGTCTCTCTGATCAGTCTTCTCCTTACATAGTCATCCAGTTTAGAGGGACGGCTGATCTAGGCAGGGTCTTGGGTACCACGCCTCCACGTCATATTCAAGCCCTTAAAATATTTTTATACCCATCCCCTGATCTATGCCTTTCCACAATCTTATTCCCAGAGGTCTTTTTAAAGCTCCTTTCAATATCGTGGTTGAGTTTTTGCTGTGAAATGCACTATCATCCATCCATCCATTGGACCATACTCTGTGCAGAGCGTTGGTGCTGCCGAAGCAGGTCTCCTTGGCTATTGGGTACAATCCTGGGCGGGTCGCCACTCCGACACAGGATATCAGCAAGCTGGCACTCATTTTGCTGACCTCGGAAAGATGACAGCAGAGTCAACCCCACCTGGTATTAATTCAACAGCTGCGTGGGATTTAACTCAGGATCCTAGGATGTTTTAAGCCCACCACCCTAACATGAAGCCAACACCAGGCATAAATGCACTACCCAGCAGAAGAAAAAAAAATACAGGAACAGCTGATTTTATTCTGAAATAAATCAGAATCACTACAGTTTAACACAGGTGGAGAGCCAATTAACTTGGTGTGTTATTTTGAAGTGATTGGTTACACCTGGTTAATTACCCTCGCTGAAGGAGGGGTATTGCATTTGGTCCGTTTGTTGTTGTCTGAACAGAACTTTCGTGTTTTTCTCCGCAACCACTTATCGGATTGAGACTAAATTTTCACTATTGGTGCGACAACTCATGTAGAATTTTTTAATGATAATTATGACGTCATATGTCACGTTATGTGGTAACTATGCTGGAAAAACATAAAAAATTGAATTTCAGCCAAGGAAAAAATTGAAACTTGGCACATAGGAAGTACACCTCATGGGGAATGAGTGTGATTTTTTTAATGACGTCATAGGTGCCTTCGTTATGACGTCATTGCATAGTAGAATGCTACATCTGATCAGTATGAACATTTTTGAGGGTCACCTTGGGTTAAATGAAATAAAATGAAATATAAATTATGAAATGAAAAAAAAAATATATATAAAGCAATGAATCGCTATATCATGGCAGGATATCCAAGAGGCATGCACGCTCGCTCTAAGCTGCCTCGCCTTGGTTGAATCCAGACCAGCTATAAACTTCAACCTGGTGTCTCCAGGCAGCATGATTCATCAATGTGTGTGCCCTCTCTCGGATGGACATTACATTTGGCGTCACATCTGCTGGGAATCCCTCCCTCTCCTCTCCTCTCACCCGCTCCTCTCCACCCTCCGCACCTCTCCCTCCCCTCTCTCCCCTCCCTTCCTTTCCTTCCTCCCTTCTCTCTCACTCTCCCTCTTTCTCCTCCCCACCCCCCCCCCCACACTAATGTTACCATCAGCGAAGCACGGTTTGTATTTCCGAGTAATAAATGAAGGTCTGCACAAACGTTGACAGTGTGCAAGCAAGACGCACCATCATTGCAATGCGTCTCAACAATGAAAAAGGCAAAAGCTTTTTTTAAAAACATTTCTCTTAATACAGGTCATCCTGTAATTCTTACTTGTCCCTAAATTAGGTCTATAAAACACTTAAATAACTTCCCATAATGGAGAGTCGATATTTCTCTGCAAAGTATGAATGGATGTGAATAATAAAAACTCGACTTTCCATTGTTAATTATATGCAATTGTATTTAACTCAGTAGAAAAGGCTTTCCATCAAAAGTGCCATTTGTAAAAAAAGTATTGTTTTTACAAATGTGCTTCATAATAGGTTGTGTGTGTGTGTGTGTGTGTGTGTGTGTGTGTGTGTGTGTGTGTGTGTGTGTGTGTGTGTGTGTGTGTGTGTGTGTGTGTGTGGTGTGTGTGTGTGTCACCAGCCATCACAAAACGATTCCGATGCTACACAAAATGTTGTTTCAGTACGTACAAGACAATGGCTATTTTTAATTGTTTGCAGTTTAGGAAAGTTGAACTCTTCTACTTTCTCTCATTGCAAGTTTTATTGCTGTACATATCATTAACATTGATTAATTATTGGCATGATGTTTTTTTAATGTGAGAGATGGGGGTGGAAGAAAGCATGCATAACAGGTGACCTGCTTCATTGTAATTAAATTTTCGATAGCTACGTGTCATATTTCACTGGAAATGCGACATTATCAGGAATCCCATGAAAGCAGTTTTATTTCTACTGATAGAGTTGTTAACCAAATATCAGTGTGGGATACCATAAAAAATTGACCTTTGTTGCTTGGGATTATGTCAACATTTCCCAATGGTGATTGCTAATTTACTCATGTGATGTGTTTCATAATCAATACAGGGTGTTCCAAAAAGACCTGGACAACTTTGGTTGTTAATATATTTAGTCCAACAAATGATACAAAGATACCCTTTTTATGATACAGAAACTCATAAAGCTTTCTTCATTTTCAGAATGGTGGTTTCACTTAAAATAAAAACGGCGACTCAATAGGAGAAATCTCAGCGTCTCGAATGTTTAATCGAGACAAGATCCGACCCACAAGTTCAGTGTAATTTCCATACCACGTATGGAAGGAATCCAGCATCACGGCGACTAGTATCAGAGAGTGGTACAGGAGGTTTAAGGAGACTGGAAGTTGTCAGAAACAGAGAAGTACCGACCAAGCACAAGTGTAGCAGACATTGAACGAGTGTGTGAATTATTTCAACAAAGTCCAGAAAATCATTTGATTTGCATCCAGAGAACTGGACTATCAACAACCACTGTACACAGGATTTTGCATAACAGACAGAAGCTTTCTGCCATAAGGTGCAGATTCGCAGAACTCAAACCAAATAACTGATCAAAACGCAAGATCCGTTAGAGAGAGAGAGAGAGAGAGAGAGAGAGAGAGAGAGAGAGAGAGAGAGAGAGAGAGAGAGAGAGCCATGCTAATGCTCAGTCACAAAGAGGATGATGAAGATTACCTGAAAATGGTCATGTTCACAGACAAAGCTTGTTTTCATGGATCGGGGAAGGTCAACCGGAACAATGTGAGGATCTGGAGCTCTGAAAACCTTATCATTGAACACATATGCAACAGTCCAAAGTAAATTTGTGTTATGGCCTTCTCCGTGACCGCTTGTGGGTCCGTTTTTCTTTGCAGAAGATACATTGACCTCAACAATTTACATGAACATGTTGGAAGAATTCGCCTTCCACAGATTGAAGACCTGCAACCGATATCATTTTTCAACAGGACGGCATTCCCCCTTCATTGGTCCTTAGTCGTTCAAGCTATCCTTAATGAAACATTTCCAGGTCGCTGATTAGCTGAGATGAGACCAACTGCCTGGCCCCCACGATCACCAAACATAACCCCCCTTGATTTTTTCTTGTGGGGTTTATAAAATATGTTGTCTACAACACCAAGGTAGCACACCTGCAGGATATTCGTTCTCGGACACAGGTGCATGCACACTGGAGGTCGCAAACATGCTGAGCCGAACATGGCAAGAACTCTGTGTACCACCTTGATCTCCTGCTCGTGACAAACGGAGCTCACATTGAAGTAATTGATGTTGTACATAAAACTATATAAGTTTTTGTATCATATAAACCAAAGGGTATCATTGTATCATTTGTGGTTCTAAATATATTAACAACCAAATTTGTCGGATCTTTTTGCAACACCTTGTACAGTATCATCCCATTGCTTGTGCTGGGTTTGAGGATTCATATGTTTATCAAATGAAAATAATATAAAATTTACCTTGGAACAGCTGTCTAAATTAACTACAAGAAGTGCTGTGTTATTGAGCAGACATAATGAGAACTTTTGTAATGCACCCACAGTCGAAATGAGGTCAGAAATCATGTCCATAATTAAATTCCACAGAGGAGGAAAGCTTCATTGGGTAGATCACTGATCACTTTTGTTGACTCTTCAAGAATGAAAGTGGTGGTGATGTGTGTGACAATGACAAAATGCATGCTTCCTCATTGTTGACGATGGAACGCTGATGACACCGATGTCTTCTGTCAACACCAATATGCTGCAAAATGGGCTGAGCAATTAAAATAAAAACAATGGAGCTTTTCCCAGATTGTTGTCTCTTCTGTCATCAAATAAAATTTAAAGATCATATTGTTACATATAAAATAACTAGAACACACTGAATGGAGGTGCTGACTGAGGAATCTGAATGCAATACTGCCCCCATAGGGTGCTGATCTAGTGTGCGGCCTCAGTGTTAAGGCAAATATCACGTCCTGTACTAATATCCATTTAATATTTTCTTTGTGAGCTCAAAGTTAAACTCATTTGAGACATTCACAATATGAAGCTCTGGTAATAATCTTTGAAATGAAATGAGATACAGTATGTAATATCACCATATAATGGTAAGCCATACAATTAAATAAACTATGCCAATTAAGATGCATTTTAGATTACAGTGCACACAACACTGAGCCATTGATTTTACTTGCAATAACTCAAATAACACAGAAAACACTTGCAGTTGCTATTACGAGCAGAAACTCAGAAGTAATATGCAATTTAAAAAAAAAGACATTTATCATTGAGAAATTTTAAAGAAATGAGTGATGAAAATCCACGTTAAGAGTCATTATGCACTGACAAATATCGAATTAATGGAAATGGTTTACGCTTTTCATGAAAAAGAATGGACAGAACATAGAGGAAGGTACAATCTATAAGTTTAACAAATTTCATCGAAATATCTGTATTATAAATTCCCATTGTGAAGGATGGGTACAGAAAACAGCACTATATTTTTAATGCCTAATTTGTCTATTGTATATTTATGACAACTCCATTCATATTTAGCCAGATCTCAAGAAACATTTATTCTTTTTTATTTAATCATTCCCACCCCCATTTGATTTAATTTTGTCCTACTTGTTTATAGCTCCACTGATGAATCATGGAAATAGTGATTATTGTTGATTATTTATTATTCTGAGAGTTTGTTTCAGTTCTTGTACGCCTTTAATAAACGCATTTGTATGATTATGGATGCGCTACTTATTCAGACCCTTCTATTAAGACACACTCACCATCTGTCCAATATCCACTGAAGTTGCTCAGAACTTTCTGTAGTCACCACCAAAATCAGAAAAATAATTCACACAACAGCCCTCTCGACATCCATCTTCCTACATCTATGACATTAATAAATAGCAGAGTACTGGGAACGGGTCTTTTGATGTAGTCCCATTTTGGTCTCAAACTTTTCTGTTTTACCTCTCTCTGTTCTTGTTTTTCTTTGGTAAACAGTCTGAGTTATCATCGCTATCGTTTTAGACAATCCAAAGTCGTTCTTTTCTCGATGAGAATGAGGCTCATTGAAGAGCAAGATTAAATTGACAGTGCAGTCATGGGGCAAAAATTAGACACAACCAGAATGGGAATAAACAGGAAAGGAGAAAGAGAGAGAGAGAGAATCTTTGGTTTAGAAAGGTGTTAATGGGATATGTGTCAGGATGTGAGATGGTGGTGCACTGCATGCTTGAAGCCCTGGAGGGAAAATGTTGAAAGAACGGCCTCTGGAAGATGGTTTGATAGAGAGAAAAGTGGGGAATTGAGTGTGTGCAATCACCTTGGATTTTGGAAGTTTAAACAGAAGATGGTTACTGGAAGAAGGTATGCATCCTCAACCATCATAAGTTTGCTGGGAGAGTCAGATGACCGAGAGAGAAGAGTGAGGAAATTTGAGAAAGGATAGTAAAAAAAAAATATATATATAGCAGAGGGACACGCACTTGCCTGCGATGCAAAAGCAACAAACCTTGTATTTCTGCCTCATCGTGGAAGATTCCAAAAATGTTTGAGATCATTATGTTCCACAGAATCCAGGAGAGACAAATGTGATGCTGGTGTTCCAGGTCATAGGGGAAAGCATTATGCGATTTGAACTATGGAAAAGGCCTAGTAGATTGTGAGTAGCTCTGATGTTCCAAAGAAAGACTTGATCAATGGAGGATGCCTTGTGGCTTTTTCAAAGCCTTACTTTGAAGTGAGGCTGGCGTTGAGGCCAGCTTTGCAACGTGGTTGGTCAAAGAGAGAGATCATGGCTGACTGTGAGACCCAGAGGTTCAAGAGACTGAACCTCTTCCAGCAGCTGACCATGGAAATAGATGGTGGGTTTGTTGACAATCCTTCTGGAGCAACAAGGTGAGACAGTGACATTTTCCAGGATTGAAGTCAGCATCTAATCAATTCCAGATCAGCAGAGAGTACGCAGCTGAAATGTACCGAGCAGTATAAGATTGGGTACTGCACGACACAATGTAGAGTCATCTGCAAAAAGTATGAGAGGGTTTCCCAAGCACTCCACAGCTAAATGATTGGAGTGACATCTTCATCCTCTCTCCGTGACATCTTCATCTTCATCATTGGACAGATCATTCACATACAGTAGATGAGGACACTGCCTTTGGACAAAAAGCACTGCCTTTTCAACTTCAGGCTCTACTGGGAGAGGGAAGGAGAGAGCTCCATTGATAGCAACATGTTGGCTACGTGAGTAGAGAAATTATTAAAATTATGTGTCGCGATTCCTAATATATGTCCACAGAAGTGGTCTGGAACTCTTTATTGAGATTTTTGGAAGCCAATCATTGCTTAGTAGAAGAGCAAAGCATGTTCAGAGTTGAGTGACCATGACAGAATCCAAACAGATGGTCAGAGATTAGGCTGTGTGCAAACAGGAAAACTTGACATCAGTAGCAATGATGGATTCCTTACATGCTTGTAGTTGGATGTAAACTCACTGTTCTTTAGTTAATAGGATAGTTTTTTGCACCCATCTTTAAGATTAAAAATGATGTTAGCTGACTTCCAAGCTGATGAGAGGTCATCAAAGGAAAGGCAGACTGAATAAGCAGATAAAGGGAAGCACGAATGACAAAGCATGATTTGAGAACATGCCATTAGGGGTTCATTGCCGAAGCAGAGTCAAGGCTTCACAGAACTATCTCTACCTTCTCGGGTGAGGACACAGTGTCCAAGAGACAGTGGGAATATCTGTGTATGATGGGGTCAGAACGAGTTGGGTTGGGTACACAATAATTGGAAGCAAAACAAGACTTTAGATATTCTGCCTTATCTCCAGCAAAGTCTACAGTAATGCCAGTTGAGGTAAGGGAGAGGATGGTGGGGTGGCATACACCAGAAACAGACGAGATAAGATGCCACCGTGACTTGGAGGAAGGAGAATTGGATTGGATATTACAGCCTTGCAATTGCGAGATGAATTTCTGGCATGCCTCCAGATGGACATGCACGATTCCATCCATCCATCGGGCCCACACTCTGTGCAGAAGCATTGTGCTGTCTAAGCAGTCTTCTTAGCAATCTATATTATATTTCTTAAAACTCTCATCTTGTATGTATGTAATGTTCCTGAAATACAGCCAAAACGTTACACGATAGCGCAAATTTTTGGGCTCCACCTTACTTACCATTCTCCTGTGGTGTGCAGTATCAAGTTTCGTTCAAATCGGGCAACGAAAAAATTATTTAAAAATCAATTCACGATTCAGTCAAAGTACTCTTCTTGAATATTGATCAATGCAAAACAACATCAACAGTATAGTTCGCTGGAGCTATCTTTTTTTTTTTTTAATGATTTTTTTTTATCAACCGCTCTCACACGGGAAACCAATGGTTCACGGGTCGTATAGTTGGACACAATCCTGGATGGGTCGCCACTCCGACACCAGTATACCAGCATGCTGGCACACATTTTTTGCCGACCTCAGAAGAATGACAGGCAGAGTCAACCCCACCTTGGTATTAATTCACCAGTTGAGTGGGATTTTGAACTCAGGATCCTGGGATCCCAAGCCCAACCACCCTAACCATTAAGCCAACACCAGCTATATGCACGATATATTTTTGAACTCAATTTCTGAAATGAGCATTATGTTATTGAGAAATGAGAAATAGAGAATGAGCTTTTATGAGCATTATGAAATGAACTGAAATTGCCACAGTCGGGTTAGCTTTCCATGTTGAGAAGGCAAGCTGCTTGAGCGCAGCCACCTCTCCAAAGGATTCAGTTTCTTCCAGGGTCTAGAGAAATGGATAGGATAGCCTTTCAGTCAGATGGAATAAATCAGTGCATGAGAGAAAGTTGGCTTTTAGAAAAGAGAAAGCAGGTCTTCTTTGAGAGCTACTCATTTTTCCACAAACACCAGAAATCCATTTCTCAAGGAACCCGATCACAAGCTTTTCTCCAATGAGCAAAGCAAAAATCAAGTTTTCCTATCGACCTTGTATACTGTATAGCTTTATCATGCACCTGTTCTCATGACAAAAATCACATCTACAGTTCCTCTATCAAGCGTACAAACAAAACTAGAAGCTTCTGCTTCCCCTTCCATGACTAGCATCTCCAGAACATTGATCAAAGTATGCTAACCACCTGGGAAGTAAGGAGAAGCCAAATTTTCCACTTAACACTTTATCAGAACGAGGGAAGAAGAGAGAAGAAGAGAGAGAGAGAGAGAGAGAGAGACACACGAGCACACAGAGAACACAGAGACACACAGAGACCACAAAAGAGACTGAAGTGTGGAGTCAAGTCAGAGGTGTGTGTGTGTTGTAGGGTGTGTGTGCATGCATCACAACAATGTCAGGTTGCCCACCAAAACATGTATTTGCTTTCATCTCCGAAACTACACACTCAATTCCAATAAACTTGACACACCTTAAACACGGTGATGTTACCAAAGTTTATATGGCATAGAATATCGGGTCATAAAGGATTCTATGGGGGGTTATGTTTCCCAATTAGATATTTGTTCTTTATATTTTCTCTTTTCCCACAATTCACTTCATTCATTCTTTCTTTTACTCTCTTTCATATCTCACTCTATTCTCTCTCCTTTCCATTAGCTATCTCTCAAGAAAAGTGAATTGTTGCAGGAATTTTTCTGTAAGCTTACCTGGTTGCGTGGACGGGTTTGAAGGTATGCGAAGCGGCTAAAACCCCGAAAATCCTCCAGGTTCCTTCCATCTTTCTTATTTCTTCTCGAGTTCCTTCTTGGTCTTCATTTGATTAGGAGCTTCACACCACAATTTTGATGAAACTTGATTCACAACCTTCATCACCCGTGATGCTACAAAAGTTTGCTCAAGCGCATTAAAAAAAAAATCCAGCCGTTTCCCTCCCAAAAATAGGTATTTTCTTTTTCTCTGTTGCAATATTTTGGGGTGTCATCCACACTACCAGTAGTTCCCTTATTCTTATCAAGCCACTATCAGGTGAGCACCCATGGATCGTTGCCCCTATTTTTATATTATAGAAATTTCCCATTGTGCAAATATCCATATGTTGACAACTAAAAACTTGTATCTGTTGTCAATAAGTCGTTTGTAATATGATAGATTGCACCATCTTTGGCAAAAAAAAATAATGGGAAGTGCTTCAGGTGATGCATTAAATCAGGTTGTAACTCCAGTGCACACTGTGACTCTCCCTACTTTGACCGTATGGCTTTTTAATCAATGGTTGAAATGTCACTCTGTGAGTAGAAGGAACAGGCCAACGCTTGTTCAAATGACATCAGTGCATCAATTGTAATTTTGCAGGGAATTGATATTCCAATCCAAAAGGGTCTCTGAGGGCTGATATTCCACATTTTTTGGCAGCCTCTACAAAGCATGACCACATAATGAGCTGCTGCTGCTGTGCGAAAATATATGAATGGATGTCTTGCCAAGATTACTGCACAGATAATATATGTTATCTCTTTGAAACAAACAAATGAATTGGACATTTTTGTAGCCACCTACAAATCAAAAAATAACAAAAAAATGAAATGAAAATTCCATATATTTTTTTCACTTCACCATTATGGAATCTTACCTTTCACGATGCATCAACTCACAATGATTCAACACCTATCACAGAAATAAATGGTAGACATTAAAGATACCAAGGTGCCTTTCATCTGGCCAATATCAGTACCACCATCCCTGGCATCTCCACCAAAGAGTAGAGAAAGATTGAAGATGTAAAAATCTTAAGGAAATGTTCTTAAAAGTGATATTGCACTCGATAGACAGGGACGAAGCTCTGAAGTGGGAACAACAGGTTCAATTCCGACCACAGGTACAACACAGCACAGCACAGTATCGGATCATGGGCGGATCACATGACTCTGCTTAACCATGCCCGGGTGCACCCATGTATTATACTGATACATCTCCATTATCATATCTACTGATACATTTATCACTAAACTACTGATCATCTCAAAACCAAATCTATCGATCTATATAAAAAATATAATAACAGCGGGATACTCCTGCGTGGGAGCCCAGAAGCAAACAGACAATGGAGACAAAATACGAAATACCAAACCAATGAACCATTAACTTCCACATTCCTGTTATGTGGAGTGAACGTCAGGCATGGACAGCCGGTTCATGAAGACTTTGGGCAAAAAATGTACCGCAGCTGACCCCACCAGAAGGTGTGTATATTATGGTTTCTATACGTGGTAGATGGCGAAACTGCAAATGCCAAATCTGCGAATGTGAGCGAAAAATTTCGGCATCTCACAGGTGGAAACCGAGAATCTTCAATTTTACTGAGAAATTGCTGAATGCCGCGGTTGTGTGACATGCGGAGAAATATTGGTGTTGTACGGGTGGAAAACTCAAATAATAATTGTGTTGAGATATTACAGAACCAGTGAATGTTTGCACATGCAGTATAATGGCAAAACTGTGAATGGGAACCCGTGAATGTGTTATATGCAGAGAGATAGAGCAGTTTCATAAGGCTGAAAACTCAAAATAATGAATTGTATTGAAAATTCATGAACCTCCACCCACCTAAGGACACGTGCTGAGACCCAAAAGGTTCCCCAGAATAGTAGGGGTTCGGCAGGGGGAGGGGGGGTTGCCCCAAAATATGTATTGCTTCTTTCTGAAGCCACACACACAATTTCGATGAAATTGACCATAACCTTTAAAACTGTGTGTACAAGTTTGTTCATGGCATTAAAAAAAAATCCAAGTATTACTTTCTTCTCCATATATATTTTGTGGCCATCCATGTCTACAGTGGTTGCCTGATTATCTTATCCAGCCACAACCTGGTAAGTACCAGGGTACTGCACCTAAGTTTAATATCTCTGTGAGGTTCTTTGTCATCATTCCTGTAGGTTCCAGCTATCACTGGTACAACCTGGCATTCTTCAGCTTCCGGGATCTTCTCACTCTCATGCTTGTTGTCTTGGTGTTTGGTCATTTTCTTTATTTCTGCATCGTTTAGTCCAAAAATCCCTGCAATTACCACCTCAATAAGCAAATGCCTTCTCGTTTTTTTTGTACCTAAGTGTAAAGACGCTGTCACACATTGACGATTTAGCCAGCGTATGCCGACTTATAAAAATTTGTCTAAAACGCTGGCACACGTCGAATACGTTATGGGTAGTTTGTATACGTTAAGAGCACACTGAAAAACACTGCCATACGTCGTAGTACGCTGGCTTTCATCGTTGTATTGCGTTGTCCTCAAATTTAGCATGCTGAAATTTACGACGTATGCCAGCGTATGAACTCACACATTCTGCCTACGCGTAGCCATAAGTTGTAGGCACGTTTGCGATCGTTGACACATGTCGCAGACAACGTTACTTGTAAGTTACTCATAAGTCTAAACAAGTCAGGTAATGATTAGCGTACCAGAAACTTATTTATAACTACGAGAACGTGTGTAGGCCGTTACACGATCGTTGCACCACACGTCGAGCACGTTCTGCGATCGTTGACACACATCGAGGCACGTTACTTTGTAAGTTACTCATAAGTCGAAACACGTCGAGGTAATGCTTAGCGTACCAAAAACTTATTTCTAACCTATGAGTAACGTGCTTTGAACCTATGTGTAACGTACCTCCAACGCATATTGACGTTGATGTAGACATCCTCTTGGCAAGAAGGAAGCTGTTACTCAAAAGTGCCCACCTTGAGTCCCATTTGAGGTATGCAAAAAACCACTCCGGAGATTCTGAAACCATGTGGCAAAACGTTTTGTGATCTGATGAAACCTAGATGGAACTTTTTGTCCAGAATGCAAAATGTTACATTTGGTGAAAACCCAACACAGCACTTCACCCAAAGAACACCACCCCTACTGTGAAGCATGGTGGTGGTGGGCATCATGTTATGGGGATGTTTCTCTTCAGCAGGGACTGTGGTACTTGATAGGATAGAAGTGAAAATGAATGGAGCAAAATAGAGAAAAATTCGAGAGAACCTGCTGCCGTCTGCAAGAAAGCTGAAATTGGGATGGAAGTTCACCTTTCAACTTGACAATGACCCGAAGCACACAGCCAAAGATACACTGGAGTGGCTAAGGAACTAAAAGATAAATGCCCTTCAGTGTCCTAGTCAGATCCCCGACATAAATCCAATTGAAAATATGTGGCATGACTTGAAGATTGTTGTCCATCAACACTCCATACACAACTTGACTGAAGGCTTGAACAGTTTTGTCCAGAAGATATACAAATATTGCCCATCAAGGTGTGCAAAGCTGGTAGAGACCTAGCCCAACAAACTCTCAGCTATAATCGCTGTGAAAGGTGCTTCACCAAGTATCAACTCGGGGGGGGGGGGGGGGCAGGGGGACAAGGGGGTAACACTTATCTAACCAGAATATTCTAGTTTTGTATTTTTATTCATTTTCTGAAATTCATGAATTTATTTTTCATTGGAAGTTGTGGGTTATGATGTGCAAATAAAGGTGGAAAAAATCTGATTTAATGCAATTTAATTCCCAGGCTATAAGGCAACAAAAGGTGAAAAGTTTGAAAGGGGATTTAGACTTTCTATAGGCACTCTATGCGTGTCTGTACGTCTGTAAAGCTGCTATCCAAATCTGTAATATGATAAGTTGCCAGAAAAGGAATTGTATAACTTTTCACACATCAACCGATGGTAAATGTTCTCCATACATTTGTAACCTCTCCTTGAAAGAAAATAAAATGTATCGAAGCATAACTTTCCAAAGCAACAAAGAAAACATAAACCGCTTGTAAAATGCAAACCACATAAAGGTACATTGAAGTATTTATTTATCACTGTTGTGAAAATGTAGTTGCATTCAAGTTCCCCCCTCACACCCCCACCCACTACCCCACATCAACAACTGGTACATTCCAGTGAAAATTGTTGCAAAAATGTGCACATCAAAAAGTTTAAATAATACATGGATAAATAATAACAATCACAACGTGGTCATGTGTTCATCACGATACAGGAGCAAAAATGGGGAGTGTGGCAGGACCAAATGAATGGTGGTTAAGGTTTCCAGCGATAAAGATAGCTGTATGCCACTGCATAATCAGCTTCTTTTCAGGCAAGTTTATTGAAAAAGCCTTCAAAAGCTGAAGGATATAGTTTGAATAAAAATGCTCGTGAGGTGGCCTAACTAATTTCAATTTCACTTAGGTGGGTGGACTAATTAATCGGATGTATCTTTTTGGCAGTCTGCATGTAAATCAAAAATATTAATCCCTTTGAATTGCTAATACAATTTATGAAAGTTTGTACAATTAAACTTTGATATGGTGTGAAGAGGGGGAATGTGCTTTTGTGTAAACGTTATCATTAGTTCTGCAGAAGTGTCAGTTTTCTATGGATCATTTGTTTAGCAAGAGAATAATTAATGGATGCACGAGCATTTTTCTGGAAGACTGAGCAACACAGTATAGGGCATGGCTTGGCATGCCGACAAGTAGCAACACCCTGCATTGTAATTGTGCGTAACCAAGACCAGAAGAGGGGTTAGGAGGTGCTGTATTTCATTGTGGTGTGGTTCAACCTCCTCCAGTGTAATTCATGCATGTTGCACCTGGTTTATTATTCCAATTTTTCTGCTTTTTTATTCGCCTTTGAAATTCATTCCCATTATTCACGTTATTTGAGAGCATACGGAATATTAATTTTCTCTCATGTGCATTACAAGATTTTCTCTCTGGGTATATCATTTAATATTTAATTGTCAGGAACTTATATTCTGGCCTTTGAGTCATTTCACCTCTTGACGATGAGCAGAAAGAAAAATAAATAATTAAAATAGCAGTACAATGCAGTACTACGGAGATTAAATGACAGCTCTAATTTTATAAGTTCCAATGACTTCTACAAATCATTTGAATAATTTACATTCTACTTCTTCTTCTCCTCCTCTTCTCTTTATAAGGGGTGAGATCTGATGGCCCCCAGCTGCTTCTACCCTGCCTTGACCACAATACTCTTCCACCTTCCTCTGTCTTCAGCCAACTCTCTCCACTCTCCAACCGCTCCTACCTTACCGATATCCCTCCTCACACAATCCTACCATCTCAAACCTGGCCACCTCTGTTGCTCTTCTCTTCAGTTATTGTTGTTGATTAGCCCCGGTCGGTTCTGCTCGTACAGTGCCTGTGGCACAGAGATAGCCATTTGACGTCCCGGGAGTGACCCAAATATCCCTCACATGTACGATGTTGTACTCTTGCTTTCGTGGAGCTAGGACAGCACAGTCTTCCATAACGTGTTAATTGTATTTGGGGTGGCTTGGCAGAGTGTGAAGGTACAGTCGGGCATTCCTGTCAGTGAACAACCTCCACCGACACTAATACCTCATTTTCCCCATATATGTGGTCATTTATTCACTTGGGTGAAAAACTCAAAATACAACTTTTAGACCTGTGGGCCCATCGGGGCCCATTTTAGGGGCCCCCCAAATTTGGGCGCCCCCGCTGCCCACAATCTTCCAGAGCCATATCACCAGGTTGTAGTGGTCCGATTTGACTGATCTTGGTATCAAAATGCTCGTAAAAGGCGAGATCTTTCGAATCGCGTAAAGTAAATCACTCCGAAAGGTAAATTCAAAAAGTTATAGTTTGGGGCGCCTTTGACCTTGGCCCGCCGCTCCCAGCCAAACCGATGGTCCCAATTTTTTAGTGTGAGAATACCCCTTCATATACTCCAACACCTCAGCATAAATGAAAATGGGATCTCAATGGGTTCAAGTGTGATGATGGTTTTTAGGGGACTCGGTGCTGGTGCTGGACACACAATACGCCACAATACATAGCACAATATTTGAACACAAGATTTCCAATACACTATATCAGTATATTGTTCATAAATTTTCCACATGCACATGCAGGAACTGGAAGCGATACTAGTACGAGTAAGAGTTTTCCTAGCATATTATAGTCAATATTTTTTGCCAATCAATGTTTTATTTGACAGCTGTGTTTCTTTTTTACTGATTGTGTAGGTTCTACCTGTAGCAGTTTTTGGTTCTATGGAGAAGAATATAAGAAATGTTAAAATGCAGTGATCTTCAATGTCAGGAAAAAAGAAACTATTTGCGGGCCCGTTTGGAATGAAGAAAATTCACTTTCACTTCATGATGGTCCTGAAAGGCTTCCATGATGCAGGCAAGCCACCATTTTCCATCGTAGTGCACTGTGACTAACCTGAGAGTTTCCTGTTAAAAGTGGTGTAGATTTTAAATAGCTGACTCGATACGGTGTTCTTCTAAGGCTGAATTCGTGTACTTGAAGAGCAGTTTCAGAAATATGGATGAAAGCATGAAAGTTTTTAGTTCCAGTTATGGTTTTGCCGTTTTTAACCTTTCTTCCAGATTCGTTCGTCCTCGTCATACGCCTCTGGATCCCGCAACTGAACTTTATGTCATTCAAACCATTTTCAGCAAAGGCGAAAAATCTTTTGGAGAAATAATTTGACTGTCGTAAGGCTACGCAGGCTCCACGTGTTGCTTCTCGTTTGACTGTACCTCCCACGCACTCTGAAGGGCCCTTGCCATGACTTATGACAAAAAATGCCATTCTGCGTCAATACCATACTCTGATTTGTGACGACATAGGTTTATGAAGGCTTGCAATTCTTATATTGGCCAGCGCAACCGTCTGAGAAATAGTAAAGTTTCTTTACATTTCCAAAGCTAGATTTCAAGTGTTCAATGAGCATTCTTTGGAAGAGGTGGACTGAGACGTCGTGAGTATTGCATTCTGATATAATCCGTGAACGAATCGTGGTATAATTTGGCATCGCGATTTGAAATAGTAAACCCAGGGCTGAATTGTCGCTTGAGAGCAGTTCCAATGGAATCCTTGGGCCGCATCCTGTACGACAAACGAATAGTTCTTGAGAAGTCTCCAATAATGAAAATTCTCCTTCACCGATTTGTCTTTCTTATTTTCAGAAACTGAGATTGGGCCTTGGCAATGAAGTCGTGTCTCACTAATTTCACCGGCGTTCACAGAATTGATTAATGAATTCTTCCAAAGGCCAAACCATGGAGCTCAGTTCAGATCTGTCGGTGGATGTCCACGTTAAAACTGAATTTCATCAATATCCTCTAGTTCATAAGCACTCAGTAGCTCGGTTTTGAAGTCTTTCAGTTGAATGGGCAACTTTCACAAGTTCTGAAATAACATACCGTTGTGCTGGGTTACAAACTACGCGTGCTATCACATGATGATAGCTAGGAAGTTCGGCTATCTGTGTGCATTTTGGAACCAAACCATCATGAGTTTCACATTTTGATGCATCGTACATACACATACACTGTGTGTAGCGGCCTGAACGGGCCAGGACACACTCCGAGGACGTGAGCATGGCGAACTTCGTGAATCCAACTTTCAAGCCAGGTTCTTCCTCTTGAATTTCTGAAACAGTTCCTTGAGATTGTTTAGTACCAGGCGCTTTTGAATTTTGTCTTTTCCATGTCATTCCTGACCACCACACAGTCCTTTTTTCCCGGCATTATTCGGCTGACTTCATCACTTCGGTAAATTCGGTACGGCGGATTTCACTTCGTCAGGCAATATTTTACCCTGTTTGGGATTTGGAGACGATGCATACCATTTTCTTCTCTAAATTTTTGGCTTGCACAGCCATTCTTTGGGAGCAACTGAATTCATCATCATCCTCTGATGCTCATATTCCTAGCAAATATTGTCAGTATACGTATTTGCTCTGAACGGCTCGAAACAACATATTTTTCTTTCAGGCTTTTGATCACCTCTGGCATGCAGTTTTCATCACATTTTGACGCTGTATTTTGTGTTTTCTCCGCAGTGCTTGGTCCAGCAACTAGTTTTAATTTCTTCGCACAGAATCTTCCACTTTACTTCGCTTTTCAGGAACGTACCCTGGGTTCTTTCCGCCTTTTGTTTGTCGAATGGGCTTCGCCTATCATCGATAACGACTGGTTTAATAGGTCAACTTCTGCTTCTCGCTCAAAAAACCTCCTCGTCCTCATCTGTCGAAATAAGATTCTGCAATGCCTTCGATAGTACCTTCTGATGGTAATTTCGAACTGGTCGAAGATGATTCTTCAATACGCTCTGGCGACAACTGAGAAAGTTTTTTTCTGCACGAAGTAAAAAGTCTGTCATCTTTTTTCACCTTTGAAGAAAATTTCATCAGCATACCATTTGACACATTGCGAAGATCTTTTCGTTGTTTCGTTTTATGGCAGCTGAACGGATCGCAACAGTATTTTCGGAACTCCTTTCGATCTTCAGTCGCCATGCTTACTGTAAAATATGCAAAAACTGAGATTAGCCCATTTATACCTTAATTTGATGATGGTTATACAAAAAATGTACACTTAAAAATCAATAGACACAATAGGCAGATTAATTTTTCGCAAATCATGCAAAATATATATATATATATAATATATATATATATATATATATATATATATATATATAATATATATATATATTAGTCCAGAGATGATGATTGTCAATTTCAGACATAAAGTCGCCTGCCAGCAGGTGACGTCATTGGAACGATGACGGCAAACGTCGCCCAATGTCGAGTCAATTATAATTAGTGATATGTGGACCCGAACAATAAAACCATCATCAACACTTGAACCCATTGAGATCCCATTTTAATTTATGCTGAGGTGTTGGAGTATTTGAAGGGGGTATTCTCACACGAAAAAATCGGGATCATCGGTTTGGCTGGGGGGCGGGGGTCCCAAGGTCAAAGGGCGCCCAAAACTATAACTTTTTGAATTACTGTTTTGGGGTGATTTTACTTTACGTGATTCGAAAGATCTCGCTTTTACGAGCATTTTGATACCAAGATC
>CM068953.1:71708111-71728583 GCA_035128595.1 Eptatretus atami
TCTCCGAATGTCTCTGTTCCCCACTGTTTTGTCCTTCACTCTCCCTCCCCTCTTGTCTCCTGCCCCCCTTGTTGTGTATTGTGTGTTAGCTCTCATACGAGCTTTGACAATGTATACAAAAATAAAAATAAAATAAAAAATTACAGATAATTTTTTTTCAAACTGACCAGATCAAGTGTTGTACATGCCGAATTATGATGTCATAATGAAGGCACCGACGACATCATCATGATCAAATCTTATTCCCTATTGGGAGTACTTGACAATGAGCCACGTGTAAATGTTTTTCCATGGAGTGGCTTCGGAGATATTGTTGCGGAGCCGGGTATCGGCTGCGTGCACGACCGCTAGGTGGAGCAGTAGGGTCGACTCTACCGAACACCCGGCATCTAGATCGTACCTTTCGGAAAACTCCGACAGGGGTCCCTTACCGGACCGTGAATCGTCAATAATTCCACCACGTGGTACAGGGTTACTTGCAATCTTCAAAATACCTAGAGCTCCACGTGGCGAGTTACCAAGTATTCACATCCTCGACGGCCCTCGTACGAGTCGAGCCGTTAGCATGCCCGACCCGTGCGCAAGCCGAGCGGACGGTTGTCGAAGTTCCGTCGGCCCAAACGTAAATTTACATTGGCAACAGCCTTTGTAATTCACCAACACGCGTCATGCTAAGCCAATGGAAGAAACACAGCAACGAACTGATACATTTAACAAATGTATTTATTTATAATGGGGGAAAGGGGAAGCATGCAAGAAGCAGAGTTATCACGACTAATGAGATGCAAGTATGTACAGCAAAGAGCACTTATACAATTCCTACTTACAGACGGGCATACACACACACACACACACACACACACACACACACACACACACACA
Organism: Eptatretus atami; assembly: GCA_035128595.1. Taxonomy (NCBI): domain Eukaryota; kingdom Metazoa; phylum Chordata; class Myxini; order Myxiniformes; family Myxinidae; genus Eptatretus; species Eptatretus atami. The sequence continues at coordinate 71,708,994 of CM068953.1, forward strand.
CACACAAGAACCGGTGGCCACAGGCTTTATTGAGGCCTCCACTCAGAGGGAAAGGCTAGCTGAAGACCAGAGCCTGCACTCGGACCTGTCCGCCTCGTGAGGGTACGTTGAGCTGGCGGGGTGGTGGGACTCGAACCTGTAGCAGCCCAGGTGTCCACACGACCGGCTCCCGGTGAACGGAGGCCGGCAGGGCTAAGTCTGGCATGGCGAAAAACTGGCTTCAAAGAAACCACCACCGGGGACCTTTCGCGTGTGAGGCGAACGTGATAACCACTCTTGGTCAGGCGAACGTTATCACCACTCGCGTCACAAGTTTCTCTCTCTCGTGGAAAAATGGAGCCGGAGCTTTACCCTTCCCCCTCCCTCAGCCGAACCTCGGTGTCGTGGTCTATGTCTTCCCTCATTGGCTGGTTTGGCGCGCAGAATGCGATCGTCGCCATGTTATTGGCCAAAACGGGCGCCAAGGCCATTGATTGGACTGGGGGGGGCGTGATGGGGTGTCTCGACTCTCCGCCCCCCGACGAGGCTTCGCTTCTCTTGGAGTCCACTCTGTGCCCTTTGACTGACTTACGGCCACCTCGTCCGCCCATCCCCAGATTGGGCGAGAGAGACGTCAGGTCTTCGTGAACTCCGCCCACATACGTGCTGACACACATGTAGGCCATGGTGTCGGTGTGAGAAAGCGAGGTCAAGGCATGTTGTTGTAGTTGATGTTGGTGGTGTAAAAATAAAAGAAAACCCTGACTATCAAAATAACTCACAGCGCAAGAACATTTATTCACCCTTTAAACAAGGGATGGGCACCCTAAATAAAAAACACATACTTACCAATATAACTGTTCTATAGGACCTGTATGTTTGTGTGCACAAGGCTTCCAAATTCGTAACAATATAGAGGTGCAAAGTTTATCGGTTTTTCCAAGATGGCGGCTGTACCATGTGACCTATGACACATTATAAATATAAATTCGTACATTAGGAGGCATGCCTATGTTCAAAATTTCGTGTCAATTGGATCAACAGTTGCAAAGAAATTTTTTCGAATTACTTATTGAATCAAGCGTTATGCTTGTTGAATTATGATGACATGATGAAGAAAGCGATGACATCACCATTAGCACATTTATTCCCCATGGGGAGTACTTGACAAAAAATCATGTGTAATTTATTTTCCATGGAGTGGTTTTGGGGATATAGAGGTGCAATTTTTTTCGATTTTTCCAAGATGGCGCCTGTACCACGTGACCTATGACGTCTTAATTATGACTAAAAAAATCTACTGGACGAGGCGCACCTACCTATTTGGAAAATTTCCTGTCAATCAGATTAACGGTTGCTGAAAAAATGAATTTTTTAAATGCAGACACGTACGCACGCACGTACGGCACACGGACGCGACCAATCACGTAATCCCACTTTTCACTTTGTGGGCGCAGGGTAAAAACAAGAGTAAAAACAAAATTAACTTGAAGGGCACTCAGTAGACCGCAAACCTCTGATATGTAATGCCTGATCCATGAGAACATATCAGGCCCAATACATTTTTGAAATACCATGCGATATATCGTTTTTGGCCCAATCTCTCAATGGTGAAGAATCACTTTACAAATTAAATAATTCTCGTATCCAGATCCAAATTCGGATCTTCACCAAAATCGAATCAGTTCGTCTTTCCCACACAGCTAACCTGTCCACCAAGTTTCATCCGAATCCGTTCACAACCTTTTGAGATATCATGCTGCATCGTTTTTTGCCCCATGTCTCAATGGTGAAGAATCACTTTAAAAAAATTATCAGATCCGTATCTAGATTCGGATCTCCACCAAAATCTAATCAGTTTGTCCTTGTCGCACGCCCAATCTGTGCACAAAATTTCATCCGGATTCGCCAGCAACTTTTTGAGATATCCTGCACACAACCAAACAAACAAACAGACAGAAAGGGATGAAAACATAACCTCCTTCACCTTTGGTGGTGGAGGTAAATATTTTAAGAGGCGACTATTGCAATATTTACCAATACTATCACTTTGCAATGATTGTATGAAACATTAAAAATGATATGAGAGAACTGGTATGTACTTCATGTGATTACAAATGTGAGTGGGATTTTAAAGCCTAACATTATTTACTTCAAAAAATATACTAAGCTGTTTCTCTTTTAGCAAAATGGCCAAAAAAAGATATTCTAGCTTCTTGTAAGTCTTTACTAATAGTTCTTAACCATTACTGATGTAATGTTAATATGCCTAATTGCTGTACTCTTGCTATTGTTCTGCTATTTTTTCTCAAGCCTTACCAAGTGTACCAGAATAGAATGAGCATTGTCCCAGATATGTCTTCACTTGATTGTTTAGGCCGCCTTTCGAGTGAATTGGTGTCTCTTTATAGTTTAGGATGGACAGGCTGCCATAACGGGGCACGTGCATCAATTTCCGGCACTCAAAGCTATTATAAGATGACAGAGTCTGCACAGAGAACTTGTAATCTCCAAAATGAAAGCTCTTGCACACGTGTCATTTCGTTCTCAAAGCGAGGCTTTGTCTGCTGATGACTGCGAGGGTGTTATGAAGCAATATTCCTCTGTGGATAGCTGAACGATTCTGCTGGTGCTTCATATTATACGACCTACAGGTACAGAACCTTTGGACTCAAAATCTTAAATACGAAGCATTATACTTTCATGACGATGAATTTATCATGAATCCACATGCTCGGTAACTTCATTGCTTGTTTGCAATTTTACAAAATCGAGAGCCTTTGGAAGGTATCAATGCCGAGCTGGCAGCACAATTTTCACTTATTTGATAATGCAAACTGCACAATTGAACTTAAGTGTTGAGAACTATCAAAGTAAAGCATTGTGGAACAAACAATCACAATCGCTTTGCTTTTAGGAACTCATTGCTGAGAAGTATACATTTGTTGTAGTAATTGCTATTATAATCAGATATTTCACCGAAGAAACACCAAGTTCTAAGTGCAAAGCAAAGGTCCAGCTGTCTGAAGGTATAATTAAGGGAGATACAAAGTGCCCTCCCTTTATATAGAATGGTTTCTCTGGATTAAACTTTAACACAGAGACTGAAAATTCGTTTCTCGGCTTCCACTGGACGAAATTGGCTGAAATTTTTCAAAATAAATCCATTGTACATCGAAGTAATATGTTCAAAATTTCAGCAACGTCCATTTCCGCATTCTTGGATTTTTAAGGAAAACCCTCAAAATTAACGTTGGTGTCCGTCTGTCCGTCCGTCTGTGTGCCAAAAATGTGTTGGCGCTCATATCTCAAAGGTTATACATTGAAACGAACTGAAACTTAGAATATATCATATCCACACATTTGATCTGGCATCATTGCTGACCTGGTAGCTCATGAAATAGGTTTGTTCTGCTGTTGTTTATTGTGTGTTCTTGTCACATCTGCTCATTCATCAGATGTATTGGCGCCCTACAAATATAGGTTAAAACCCGTCAGGAGGTAAAGTTTTTTTTGTGTACTTTGAAAACGAAAGCACATAAGATAATGTGCATGTGTGTGTGATTACTTTGTTTATAAACTTGGCACCCCTTTATATGAACTTTTTTTAGAGCATTACCTGGTTCCGCCAAAGAACACAAGGGAAGTACAGCATGCAAACGAGATTTTTTTGAATGTGCCTTATTTTCTATCTTCTGGCATTTTCCACAAGCCATGGAATGTCCTTTCTTTTCTATTGTTTGGCATTTTCTGCAAGCTATGCAATGTCCCATATTTTCTATAGTTTGCCACATGACCAATGATACCATAATTATAACCATATAAAGTCATACCATATATAGCTATCTACTACTATCTATCTATAATTCCAGCAATCGTGTGTGTGTGTGTGTGTGTGTGTGTGTGTGTGTGTGTGTGTGTGTGTGTGTGTGTGTGTCTGTCTTGTCTGTTTGTCTGAAACCGCCTTTCTCGACGACCGCCGGTCCGATCTGATTGAAACTTGCCAGGAATATTGTCGGGCCCCGCAGATGTGCCTTTTCGAGGTTTGATGTCAATCGACGAGCGGTTCCCAAGTTACGGCCATTTATCTGTCAACCAATGACAAGACACGGTGCTATGACATCACGAATGACGTCACAATTAATGTTGTTTTTTTGCACGATTGATGGTCCGATCTGATTGAAACTTGCCAGGAATATTGCTGGGGACCCGCAGATGTGCCTTTTCAAGGTTGATATTAATCGGATAAGCGTTCCCAAGTTACGGCCATTTATCTGTCGACCAATGACAAACACGGTGCTATGACGTCACGAATGACGTCACAATTCATGTTTATTTTATTATTTTTATTATTTTTATTTTTTTTGCACGATTGACGGTCCGATCTTGATTGAAACTTGCCAGGAATATTTCTGGGACCCGCGGATGTGCCTTTTTGAGGTTTGATATTAATCAGACGAGCATTCCCAAGTTACGGCCATTTATCTGTCGACCAATATCTGCGAGAGAGGGGACAGAGAGGGGATGAGAGTGGGGGCGAGAGAGAGGGGGAGAGAGAATGGCGAGACTAGGGGGAGAGAGGGGGCAAGAGAGGGGGAGAGGAGGGCAAGAGAGAGGGGCGAGAAGAGGGGGAGAGGGGGCGAGAGAGGGGGGCGAGAGAGAGGCGAGAGAGGTGCACATACTGGCACTCACCTACGGGCCGCACCTACGGGCCCACACTAGTACTAAAAAAATAGAATATTGTTGTAGTATTCGCGCCGCCCGACATGCGAATGACCGCATTTCACCAATAGCAGCCGGTTCGCCCACCGAACGGACAATCCAGTCGTGACTTTCTTCAATGGCGTCAGAAACCAGTCACGGATGGGTTTTCAATCCCACCACAACCTTGTCCGTACCCTACTCTGCGCTACAGGTCCGATCGCCAAATCTTCGATTTACCTAATTATTGCACAGGTAGGTCACTGAGAGGTTGTACCTCAACGGGACCGCTTGGAACGAGCCGCTTAAGCAGCCCGCTTCCTTTTGGGATAACCGAGCGGGGTAATATGCGGCAGTCCCGTTGGACCCGATCACTTTACCCGCTATTTAAAAGCCAACTAATATTCCGCAATACAGATGGCATTTATGGGGGCATGGACGCAACGAACAGGTTTACATTTAAACCAGCACATTTATTTACTCTTCGTATGCAGGAACAATCATGCAGTCATTCAAAAACACCAACATGCACGTATACAGAACAAGCAATGAATGCGGCAGGCACGTGGCGAAGACAAAGCGCTACAACCGTCTATAAGTATTATTAATGTACAGTTACTTACACAGTTTTACTTACGGGACTCGGCGCCACAACATTCATTCGAAAGAAAAGCAGGAAAAACCCCATCAAAGGCAATGGGGTCAGACTGGACCTCTGGTCTTTATGGCGTGGGACTTGGCAGACCAAACGAGTCCCACGAGACCGTTGCAGGTTACCTGCACCCTCGTGGTGTCTGTTGGGCGACCCGCGACGTCCCGTCCCACAGCAGCTCGCGTAGCCGCGTCGAGCTCGGGCCTTCCGTGTGGCAGGCGAGCTCTCTCCGGCTCTCTCCACACGAACGCGCTTGGGCGACCGCGGATGCTCCTTCCCCACGGCAGCTGGTGTAGCCGCCGTCGAGCTCGGGCCTTGCCAAGGCCGGGTGATTCGGTCTCAGTCGGACATGGACTGAGAACGGACATGGGGGGGGTCAATCAAGGTCAAAGGTCACGGGGTCAAGGGGTCAAGGTCACCGGGTAACTTAAATTTCTCAATTTCATCCGATCGAGACGGGACCAACGCCATTCGCAGATAATCAAAATGAAATGACACAGTTGATTGACGACATTCACTCCGACTTCCGGTTTTCGAGTTATGACGTCATAAATTGAGTAAAACGTCAATTTTTCATGTTGTTTTGTCCTTTATAGACGGCCAAACCGTTGGATAGAATGAGATGAAACTTGGCATATGTGATCCTGGGAACGGACATAAGGGGATCAAGGTCAAGGTCAAGGTCAAAGGTCACGGGGTCAAGGTCACCGGATAACGTCAATTTCTCAATTTCATCCGATCGAGACGGGACCAACGCCATTCAACAGATAACTGTACCCGCCCTTGGGCGGGTACTTTGCTTATATTACTAAAACTCTCATCTTGTGTATATATATATATAATATTTTATATGTATAATATATAATATATATATATATATATATATATATATATATATATACAGGGTGGCCTGAAAGTCACTTACCCTTCCCAGTGAAGCATTGTTCTTGAACTCTTTTAATATAGACGTTTTATGTTACATACTTACAATAATTAATTTGTCATGTATCTGTATGTGCTCCATCATTCTTCTGAGTCAGTGTTCCGCATACCATGGGCGGAGGGGCGAGGCAGAGGGGAAGGGATGGAGGGGAGTGCGAGAAATTATCAGGGTAAAGTAACTTTCGGGCTACCCTGTATATATATATATAATATATATTTATATATATTAATATATATATATATATAATATTATATATATATATATATATATATAGCAGTACACGGGATAGCAGTACAACATAGCTGGTAGCAGACGACAGACCGTACACGGGGAATGACAAAATACGCATTATGCAAAATGCAAGTGGTACTATGGAACGCAAGACTTCCGAAACATTGTCTGCATGTCTGCTAAGTGCCACAGCAATTTCATAGGGATCGTTTGACGGCGAGCCGAGTTTTTAGTGTGCAAGCTTGGTATTATAATAGAAGCGATACCCGTGCACATGCACGGGATAGCAGTACAACATAGCTGGTAGCAGACGACAGACTGTACATGGGGAATGACAAAAATACGCATTGTGCAAAATGCAAGTGGTCTATGGAACGCCAAGACTTCCCAAACATTGTCGGCATGCCGCTAAGTGCCACAGCAATTTCATAGGATCGTGTGACGGCGAGCCGAGTTTTTAGTGTGCAAGCTTGTATTATAATAGAGATATATATATAGTATGTGAACACCACAAAGGGAAAACCAGAGATGTCACTTTTATAAATTTCAGGGTTATTGCACCTGCCAATAGTTGGCAACATAAGGTTTCTCTCACAAATATTAACAAATAACCAGGGGTGTCACAAATTTATATGTGTAAAGTTTAGCCGTGCAATGAAAAAACAAGTGTTGTCAAAGCTGAACAAGTAGAAACCCAGAGTTGTCATACTTTACTCCTGGTTATCTCCCTTTCATTCATGTTAACTGTTCCAGATAATATTCAGAGTTGAGAAACTAAAAAATGAAAGGTTGTAAAACTTTCACAGCATAAACTCTGAGCACTACAATAGCCTATTTGGTTATATCATGGGCTCCATAGTTGGGCATATCGTGGTTCAAGCCTGGTCAAACCTTTATTGTGACTTTTATGGACCCACGCTGTGGCTTAATGGTTAGCGCATCTGCGTACCCACCGTCATTCGATGTACCCACCACCCAATCAACCTGATTAGGTATATGAGGGAGTCACATGAGGTGACTTCGGCTATCGCGGGGGTAGTTTATCCTTGGTTTCCTCCCGTTTTCCATCATATTAAGTAGTACGGAGTAAGAAGGAGAATCCGTCGTCATATAAGCGAAATACCCTTGATTATGCATTGAACACCAATCAAACAAAAAAACAATGACCGTTTAATGTTGAAAAAAATAATCTGTGATCACCAAAGTCATGTAATGTATGCTAATAACAACAAGCATGAATTTGCTACACATCCTGGGATAAAATTGCATGGCAATTAAAACAAGGGAATAACCAGTGATGTCAGTTTGCAACATTGATTCGTTCTTTGCTCTTAAATTAAATAACACAGAAGCTTGGCAAATGCTACATGCTTAAATTGATCGGCCAATGATCACTCTTCCTTTTACTGGACAAGAAATCTATATGACAGTTATGAAACAGTCCACCAAGTCTTGAAACTTTGTTTTCAGTTTCTTCAAAATTGACTTATCCTACATCTCTGTTTTCCCTTGTGGTCTTCATGTGTGTGTATATACATATTATATAATATATATATATAATATATAATATAATATATATATATATATACAATATATACAAATATATACATACATATATACACACACATATATATATTAATATAATTAATATATATATAAATAATATATATATATATTATATATATATATACAACACACACACACACACATATATATATGTGTGTGTATATAATATATATATGTATATGTATATATATATATGTATGTTCCGAAATACAGCCAAAACGGTACACGATAGCACAAAAATTTTAGGCACCTTACAAACCATTCACCTGCGGTAAGCAGTATCAAGTTTCGTTCAAATCAGGCAACGAAAATTTTTTTTTTAAATCAATTCCCGATTCAGTCAAGTTTTGCTAAGACGATCATAAAGCGCAAGGACAAACCATGGAGAATGTGTTGATATACCTCGAGAAACCTGTTGGCGACGATGATTCCTGAGGAAAATGCTCAAATTTTCTTCAAGTTAAAGTTTGAGCACTAAATAATATTAAAATGTGTCTGTTTTATCAACCGTTGTCACACGGGACCCAACGGGTTCACGGGTCGTCTCGTACCATATAAAGTATTTTCGTCGATTGGTAGGGGACGGGAGGGGGACATGTCCCCCCCACTTTTTATCAAGGGGGGCAACATATCGATTGTCCCCCCCCACTTTTCCATTGAACGTAAGTTACGTAACACAAAACGAGCTGTTCTAGTACAACCAGGCCGAGATGCTCCTCAAATACAAGAAATAATTTTAAATCTCTATTAAAGTTTTATTGGTCTATTATAGTTCTATTAAAGATGATAGTGTAACAATTCAACATTGAGAATCCGTGCTTCCCAAGCCATGGTCTCCCACCGGCCAAGCGTCCATAGCGACGTCGCTTTTTATCCTTCGATGTCGCTCTTCCTATCATTGTGAACAGAGAATTCGCCAAGCGTTGGATTGTTCACCCACTAACAGGGAACGTGACCTGGACATTTTGAGGTATGTTGGGACGTTTTCGGACTTTGTATCGTCATTTTATTAGTGTTTTATTAGTGCGCCACGCCTCGGATAGTGTTAGGCCGCAATGCTCGGGGCCCCTTTAGCGACCAAATAGTTTATTTCACCTTTCTAACTTCTATCGCCGGATGCCTGATATTATTACTGCACGATGATGTTGTGTTAATTTTTGTGACTTTGCACCGTCGAGTTATAACCAATAAAAGATTTTGCGGTCTGCTATGCTGATTGAGATGGTGGAGCTTGTGCAAGATGACGCGGTTTCACTCTACCGGTTCGCACGAACGGACGGAAAGATATTTGTGTAATTCTGTTTTCATTATTTCGCAGTCGATAACAGTGGCCTAAATCCTAACATTGAAAAACTGGGTGAAAATCGAAGGAAATGGGTATTTTGGCGACTAAATTAGCTTTGAATACTTGGGAAACATAAAATAAAATGCGCTGATTCACTCGCTTTTGCGGCGTTAAAGTAAATAATTTTTTCATCGGTACTTGGACTTAGGGAGGTATAGACCTACAAAACGAGAGGTATCATTCGGTCGTCGGACTTATGAGATTAAATTATAGTTTTAAAAGGTAGCTGTTGAAAAATATGCAAAATTCACCTAAGCGGTTCGGACAACGAACGGAAAATTATTTTTGAATTCTGTTCTCGGATTATACAGTATCTCTATAGGTAGTAATGAGATTACCTCGAAAATCCGATTTAAAACGGCTTAGGCTTAGTAACTTAGCCGCGGCTTGCATTTTTACTAGGAAAAATAACGTTCCAGAAGGAATTTCTCTTCATCATCCGAATAATTTTCCGTTTGCACGAGGACAAAGACGAAGGATAGACCGACAGAATAAGGTGTCTCATTAAACTGTGTGATTTGGAATGATAAATTAGAGATTTTAAATGCAGCGTTGAAAATAAATAAAAAGATTGTCAGCTTCTTCTACCATGTCACCCCGCAACGGTTCTGGGCCCCTTTAGCGACCAAAATGGTTTATTTCACCTTTCTAACTTATATCGCACTATACTTAAACAAAACGTACGGGCACGCACTATACTAAACAAAGGCACACGGTTTCAAAGTTGTTGTGGTTTTTTTTTTTTTGCACGTACGGGCACGCACGTACGGGCACGCACTAGTGAAATGATGAACGTATTTACAAATCAACAAACTATGTACAATAATTGGAAAGAGAGAGTGCAAGTCCGGACGGCAACAGATCTTAATCCTCGTCTCCTGGTCTCGTGGTTTGTGAGAGGTAAAGAATTACATAAATGTTCACATTACAACTGATTTTAGCTCATTCCTTTGGTGAACCCTTTTGATGGAATGCAAATCATTATCAAGAACACAATCTTCAACGACGACGCTAACTATGACCAATAATATCATAATCATCTCACTCAACTTTACTCATTGGTTAATTAAATGCAGATTAAATAAAATGGTGAATATTAATAATCCAGGTAATAAAATACCAGGGTATCTGACCCTAACCAAAAGTAATAAAAGTAATAAGTGCGTAGCCGGAACTAAGCGAGTAATGGAATGCTAAATTGGGAGCTCAGATGCTAAATTAAGAACTGAACTCGTATCGGCACTCTTTAGTAATACACTAGCAAAGTATCGCCCATGGGCGGGTACAGTTATCTTTGAATGGCGTTGTCCGTCTCGATCGGATGAAATTGAGAAATTGACGTTATCCGGTGACCTTGACCCCGTGACCTTTGACCTTGACCTTGACCTTGATCCCTTATGTCCGTCCCAAGGATCAATATGCCAAGTTTCATCTCATTCTATCCAACGGTTTGGTCGTCTATAAAGGACAACAAACGTGAAAAATTGAGTTTTAGTCAATTTATGACGTCATAACTCGAAAACCGGAAGTTGGAAGTGAATGTCGTCAATCAACTGTGTCATTTAATTTTGATAATCTGTCGAAAGGCGTTGGTCCCGTCTTGATCGGATGAAATTGAGAAATTGAAGTTACCCGGTGACCTTGACCCTTGACCCCGTGACCTTTGACCTTGAACTTGACCCCCCCCATGTCCGTTCTCATGTCCCAAGATCACTCATGCCAAGTTTCATCTCATTCCATCCAACGGTTCGGCCGCCTATAAAGGACGAACAAACAAAGAAACAAACAAACACCATACATACATACAAACATATTCTATTTTTTTAGTATAGTAGATGTGCTACGCAAAGCTTATCACATGTCACATTGTGCCTGGAGGATAGTGACCTAGCCAAAAGTATGTTGACCTTAAAAATGCCCTTTTACGCAAAAATAACCCTTATAATTCACATGTCAAAATTTATTCAACTGAAATGTAATTCCCTTCTCGTTTCATAGAGGATATGGATATCAGAAAGTTTTTCGCGACAGCATCAAGTACATCCCCGACCACTCCCTGGAGCAATCAAGTTCCCAGAAAGAGGTGGACGATTCAAAGGAGAAGATAGCAGAAAAGGGTGCATGTGCGAGTACTCGGCCTAATTCCCAGATCAGCCTTTTCAACCTCATGATGTCAGTTGTTACCAGTCCAAATACTGCCAAAGCAAGGTTGAAGTTTCAACAACAGTGGTTCAAAGATTTTCCGTGGCTTCATTTTGATCAGAGCATCGGCAGTGTACTCTGTCACACCTGTATGGACGCTTCTCGTGAAAAACTTACCGAACTTGCCCACTGTGCAGAAGACGCATTTGTCTCAAAGGGCTTTCGGAACTGGAAAAAGGCTACAGAAAAATTCAGACAACACGAACGATCAACACACATAGGCTTGCCTCTTAAATCTGAAATGTCGCAGAAGTCAACCTGGTGTCCATGTGCAGCTGAGCAGCAAACTGCTAGAAGAGCAAGATCTGCACGGTCAGCACTTCTGAAGATTATCACCTCACTGCAATATTTAGCCCGACAAGGTTTTGCAATTCGTGGAAGGATGCCTCTGAAGGGAATTTCAAAATGCTCTTACAGTTGCGGACCGAGGATGACGTAAACCTCAAGACGTGGCTGTCAAGGAAGATGACGTTCACAAGTGGAGAAATTCAGAACGAAATTCTACAGTTGATGAGTCATGCCATCCTCAGAAATTCTGCAGTAACGTGAATGAAATGTCCACTCAGTTCGACTCGTAACTGAGGGAACGCAAGATATTCGGGTAATGAGCAGGAGTCGGTGTGTGTGCGCTATGTGACGGATTCCTTTGATGTTCAAGAAGATCTCATCGGCTCTACCAAGTATCTGTCAACAACAGGAGTATCACTTTGTAAGATGCTTCAGGATGTCTAATTCGGTGTCAACTCCCTATTGAACACCTAGAGCGCAGACTTACGATGGGCAAGCAACATGTCCGGAAAGTACAAGGGCTTTCAAGCACAGCTAAAAAACTCCAACCGCTGGCCAATTATGTTCACTGCGGAGCTCATGTCACCCAACTCATTACATCCAAAGCCCTACATACGCACCTTTCATAAGAGACGCCTTGATTATGTCCAGGTACTCAGCAACATCTACAACTCTGTAAAATTCAAGCATCTGTACTTGAATATCCACGCTGACGATGCTGACATCTTGCCCTACACCCAGGACAATTTGCCGAAGCGTTGGTTAACTCGTTCTCCTGCCTGAAATCGATATTGGATAACATGAAGCGGTACTGGATGCCCTTAACAAGCAAGTGATGACTTTGGTAGAACACTGCATGCAGCCAAACAAGGTATTCGAAGCTGTCTTTCATCAGGAAAGTGTGTTCTCGTTCTGTTTGCATCATTGCCCGTTCTCCAATCCCTTGAATACCTCAATAAGGCACTTCAGGGTTCACAAGTTACCGTCTCTGGTATGCTTACTGCTGCAAAGGTAACTGCACAGAATCTCCAATCTCTCCGTACTGACCCGATGTTTAAGGAGGTTTTCGAAGCAGCACAACAGAAGCTCCAGCAGTGCCAACTAGATCCATGGACCTCCCTCGTAAGCGCAAGCTTCCGAAGAGACTTGATGGAGGCACGCAGGAATACACTGCAATTCTGCAGAGGAGGTATACAGAGTTGAATTTTTCAAAGTCATCGACAGCGCCATCCGAGAACTTGAACGAGTACTTCACATCAACCGACCTCATGGCGTATAGAGACTTGGGTGAAATGCTCCTGTCTGGGTCATTCAAACCACAAACAGTCCGCAAATATCCCAACTGTCGGATTCCCTAGATCAAAAACTTGGCTTCTTTCGTAACCAGTTCAGTGGGTCATCTGTTGAGGATTACCGTAAGATATTTGTAGACATGGTGCCGGAGGTCCGTCGAATGTTCCCACAGTAGAACGTTTCTTAGGCTTCTATTTGGTTTCCCCAGCAAGTTCATGCGAAGCTGAACGGTCATTCAGCGCACTCAGACGTATGAAGACTTGGTACGTTCCACAATGACCAACAACCCTCAACCATCTCATGATCTGTCATGTTCACCGAGATCGTCTGACTGCACGACCCCTAAGACATTGCTACAAAGTTTTTAACTGGATCGGCAGACAAGAGGGTTCATATTTTTGGCAAGTTTTAAGGTAAGTTACCGTACTCGTGTAATATCAATTGTATGTCAGTCTAGTTTTCAGTTTATGTTTAGTGAATCAGTTCAAGGGTCGTGAGAAGGAGGCTTGATCAACAATTATATATATATATATATATATATATATATATATATATATATATATATATATGTATATATATTATATTAATCATACACATTTCAAAGTTCAAGTGTCATCAATGAAATACATATATATATATATAATATATTATATATATATAATATATATATATATATATATATATATATATATTTCTTTGATGATACTTGAAACTTTGAAATGTGTATGATTAATCTTCTATATATTAATACTGAAGGACCAATTTTGTGCTCCTCCTAGCGGTCGCGTCACGTTTTTCTCGGTACTGTGACCTGGACTGAAAGAAACTTCGTACCTGTAAGAGTGCATCGCACATAGTGGCAATAGTCAACTTTCAACTCTGAAGCAGAATAAACACTTTTCGTTACATTCGTTTACATGGCGACGTGTGACGTCACCGCTGAGAGGCGTCATGACGTCATGACATCATCGGTCATTCGCTGACGTCATTACGTCTGCCGTCGACAGGCCGTTACCGCTGAGAGGTGTAATTGGTCGTAGTCTATAGAACTGGTCACCCTAAAAAGGCGGAGTTGTTACATGTTTTTCAAAACATCCACTTTCCACTTTGACTACAGACCAGAAAAACCACAGATATCTAGATATCTTAGTATGAGAAGAAAGGTAATTTTGGCTAGTTTAATGTGAAAAAAAACAAAAATAAAAAATATGCAATAGTTTTTGTGTAACAGGCAAATAAGTGATACAAGTCAGGGGTGGAGTAAACAGGCGGAGGCGGCGGACGTGGTGAGTCAAATTTGGAATAAACTGATTTATTTCAATCAATAAGCTTTAATCTAATCTATTTTGTTATTTTTTAGGTGAGTAACACTTGGGACTGCTGTTGCATGATGCAAAATTGATTATTCAACTCGTTATTATTCAGCAAACCCTGACCAATAGTACAAACTCCTAAAAGAGATCTAGTAAATATATTTACATAGTTATGTATCTAGCAGATTCTCAGGATTAATTTGGCACTTGAATTGTCCAAAACGGCCAAAGGATAACTGATCCACATCCAATTTACTCAGAAGGGTGAATTCGAGATAAACGCGAAAATGTGTTTTCCTTGTAATGCATTATCCATTAAAGTTCATAATAAAAATACCATATTCGCCGTTAATTAGTGGTTTTTGATAATTTTTCTCACACAATGCATGTAGCTTGGTGATGTCTATCAACACAGAGAAAACTGAAAAATTGAATATTTTGACCCTGTAACGCAAATGATGACCAGTTCATGAACTACGACCAATTCCACTCCTCGAAAATAGCGTCTGCAATGTAAAACCCTCTTCTGCACATGCTGACTACTCAGAATGTGAATTTGACACAAAAAAATGTAACAAGAAACATTGTATCTTCTATATATTAAGACTGAAGGACCAATTTGTGGCTCCTCCTAGCGGTCGCGTCACGTTTTTCTCGGTACTTGACTGGACTGAAAGAAACTTCGTACTGTAAGAGTGCATCGCACATCGTGGAAATAGTCAACTTTCAACTCTGAAGCAGAATAAACACTTTTCGTTGAGACGGGCGGAGAGAAGAGGCGGGGGCAAGGTAAGCAAATTTTTGGGCGGGGGAGCAAATTGAAAGCGGGAGACGGGGGAATGGGCGGGGATGAGTGGGTGGGGGCTGGGTGAATTAGGCGGGTTGAGTGTGAGGGGTGGACAGGGGGCGGGGGCCCGGGGGCAAGTGGGGGGGAATCAAGAGACGGGGGGGTGGGGCCAGGGTAATTAAATTTTGGGCGGGGTTAAGCAAATTGAAGGTGGGGTGGGAGGCGGGGGGGGAATGGGGCAGGGGCAGGGGATGAGTAGGCGGGAAGCACGCCCTGTCCAGTCCATGTCCCTCGAGTGTGGGTGAGCTGGTGAGGGTGGTTGAATGAACGGAATCCTCCGTCTGTGACGGGGTTTCGGCTAGTGTTTAATTAATTTCGCTCCGTCTGCTTACATTTGATAAAAAGATGGTCGATAGATGGTCAGATTAATTTAAGGGATTTGGTGATCAGAAGGCAGCATGTCAACGAGCGTATAAAATCAAGAATTTGCAAGGGTAGACTTGCTGTGTCCACGCCGGCAGGCTTCGTGGTCTGGACATGCAATGTCCCCCCCACTTTTCAAAAGCAATCGACGCCCATGATATAAAGGGGCCTTTTCTATGCCCCTGGTATTTTCCCCAAAAATCTCTAGGACAAGTGAGATGCGAATATTTAACATGAACTTATTTTGATGAAGTTCTTTTATAGCGAGAAAATACATGTGAATATGAAGCTGGAATGTTCTGAAACATTGCAACTTTGACAAAATGATTAACTGTTTAATCTCAACAATTAACTTTCTCATTTTATTCAGTTGTTTTTATGAGGCTGAACCTTTCTTGATACTTCGAACTTGATGATTGTTGTGAGGTCAGTTTTTATAATGTAATGAAGCACTTGACAGAATGGATTCAGAAATACGTTTTTCCTGCACAACTGGCTCATGGTGCACCCATAACCTCACCCGTATTGGAAATGTCATGGTGTCATAACACGTTATATTAACCAGACAGTCACACTGACTTAAAGCTCGAATTTCATATGTTGCATGAACTGCGTCTTCACCTTTTCAGTGAAATAACATTTTCAGATCTTCAAGTGACAATAGTTTAACTTTTCACACCACATGTCTTTGCAACTCTGTGCACTTTACTCATACTTGTCAACATTGGAGGGTGCCATTGATCACTTTTTGGAGTATTTCCTTTTTAAATAGGTTTCCCTAACGGAGCTTGTTCCGTTCTTTCCTTTACTCCTGTATTTTGCAGAGGACAATTGTTTTTGCTTTTGAAACAAGATTAGAGTGCTACTCCGAAAGTACATTTCATTGAATGTTCCAGTGAGTGTTGAGTTTTTTTCGACATAGTTTTTGATGTTACATCTCTATTTTCTATCTCAGTTGGTCATACCTCAGAGCATTGATTTATTACCTCCGCCACCTGAGGTGGACGGAGGTTATGTTTTCACTCCTGTCTGTCTGTCTGTTTGTTGTTTGTGAACAAAATATCTCAAAAAGTTGTGGACGGATAACGATTAAATTTGGTGGAGAGCTTGGGTAAGTGACAAGGACGAAATTGTTAGATTTTGGTGAATATCCAAATCCAGATCCAGATGCAAGAATTAAAAAAATATTTTTCACCATTGAAAGCTTGGGCCAAAAACGACATGCAGCAGGATATCTCAAAAAGTTGAAGATGGATTCGGACAAAACTTGGTGGGCAGGTTGGGTATGTAACAAAGAAGAAGTGATTCGACTTTGGTGAAGATCCGAACCCGGATCCGATAATTTTTTATGTGATTCTTCACCATTGAGTGAGTAGAGACTGGCTAAAACGACATATAGCAGGATATCTCAAAAAAATTGGGGACGGATTCGAATGAAACTTGGAGGGCAGGTTGGAGATGTAACAATGAAGAATTGACTCGATTTTGGTGAATATCCGAATTCGGATCCAGATCTGAGAATTTTTTGAGTAATTCTTCGACATTGACAGAAGAAACTTGGTGGATTAGTTGGTTAGGTGACCAGAACAAGCCGATTAGATTTTAGTTCAGGTCGGAATCCAGATTCAGCCTATCAGTGGGATACAAAACGTAAAGTAATCAGCCTGGTGGAGGTATCCACTCTACCGATTGACCTTGTAGTTGTTGCTTTTACGATGTAGTTTAAAAGTGTGCATGAGGCACGCTCAATTGTACCACCACAATTTTTTTATGCTGGAGGAATTTCCACTCTGCAAACAATGTGCACATCAAATTTGGCACTTGAAAGAGCTGGTTTTGACAAAGAGATCTTATTACCTATGCTTGCACTAATTCTCCTGCAGCAAAGCAAGATGAAGGCTAAAATGATTCTTAAAGCAAGCCAGCCATCCAAAATATTAAAACAAGTCAGACAATGACAAGGCAGTGTTCTGGGCCCAGTCCTATTCCTAATCTTCATAAATGATCTCTCTGACTCTCTGGAAAATCCTCTTTATCTATGTGCTGATGAATCCACCCTCTGCCGTGACATCCCTCACCATTCAGACACACAGGTTGGAGCCTCTTCTCTCTATTCATACCTTGACAAAATCACAAGCTGGTCAAACACTTGGAATATGTCTTTCAATCTTGACAAATCTCACGATTTCTCTCAAAGAACCATTTGATAACCCCCTGAACACACCCCCCTCAATCAGCCATGATCTTTCTTGGGCAAACCACATTTCATAGTTGGCATCCAAAGCCAGCCGCCGAATGGGCACCCTAGATCATACAAAGTCATTCCTTGGCACACCTGATCTCCCATCCACCTACAAGGCTTTCTTCCACAGCTTGATGGAGTTCTGCCCTCCCCTCTGGGCTGACTCCCCTGCCTCACATCTTGCTAAGCTCGATGCTGTGGAAACCAAGGCCTTCAAAATTATTGTACTCTCCACGATTAATCTGAGTCTATGGGCCTATCACTTCCCCACTGCAGACAGGTCGCTGGTTTCTGTCTTATATCGCTTCCTTTCTGGTCTTACACCCTCTGCTCTTTCAATGCTTTGTTCCCCCCCCCCCAGATATCTGCAAGGCACACACATCCACTATCAACAATCTTCTGGTGAAATTACCGAAATCCACGATCACTGCTCACCTCCACTCCTATTTTGTTCCTTTTTCCCATCTGTGGAACCAACTTCCACATTCTCTTCAATCTTATTTTTCCCTCCAAGTATTCAAGACTGCTCTTCACCCCCATCTCAGATCGTCACCAAACCAAAACCATAATATTTTCTACCGCCGTTAACCCCACACCCACCCAAATACTTACTACTTCCAAATTGTCAGTTTTCCTTCCTGAGAGTTTCCTTCTGTATCCATCTTATCCATCTTGTGCATCCTCTCCTGCCCCCCAATTCCCATTTCTCCCCAAACCCATTGTTTGTCCAAGTCTGTCTCAATCTTGGCCTTCAACTCTGCTGTTTGTGTCCCTCCACACCCCTCTCTCGACGGCTCCTTTTGCCCAGTTATGTCCTGATCCTATCGAGGCTTATATGGGCTGTGGCCTTGCCTTCTATCCTCACCTAACCTCTTGGTTTTGTGGCTACCACTTAGAAAAGTGTTGCTTGTGATGAGTACTGCAAGGATAATACAAGATGGCTATGGGTGGGCTTTGGCCTACATATTTTATGAGCGGAGCATCAGGGTGCATGCCTAAGTCATGTTGGAGTACTGGAGAGGGCAGAATAAGTTCATGGCATTTGGCAGTTATTTATAGTTATCTATATATATATATATATATGTATATATTATATATATATATTATATATATATATATATATAATTATATATATATATATATACGAGGTCCGTCTTAAAAGTAACGGGACTGAGCCTGCTGTGTGCTTCACTTACACAACTTGAATGAACGGGTTGCGTCACAGTTTTTCACACACTTCCAGCAATATTTACAATTGGTGATGGTTGACTGTGCTCATTGTGTGATTTTTTTTACAGGTCATGCTTTACACGTTGTCTAGTATGAGTTGTCACACTATGAGTCGTGAACAGAGAGCCAATCTGAAGTTTCTTGCGAAGCTTGGCAAAACACCTTCCGAATCCTTCGCAGATGGTCCCCAAGCTGTTGTCCGAGCAACCAGAAACAGCAAAGAGTCACTGTCTGTCAAGACATTATCGAGCGCCTCGAGGCTGATCCAGACCTACTCGGGAGAGTCATTACTGGAGATGAATCGTGGATATTCAAATATGATCCTGAGACCAAACCGCAGAGTCATCAGTGTTAAAATCCGACATCACCAAGACCAAAGAAAGCAAGGATGTCGA
>CM068953.1:71739725-71755350 GCA_035128595.1 Eptatretus atami
CGCCTCCATGCTTGACGGTTGGGACTGTGTTCTTGGGGTTGTATGCTTCACCTTTCTTTTGTCAAATGAAAGCAACATCTCTGTGCCCGAAAAGCTCCATTTTCATCTCATCCGACCACAGAACTGAGGACCGCGGGGAATCAAGAGACGGGGCGGGTGGGGCCAGGGTAATTAAATTTTTGGGCTCCGGCGGGTTTTTTATTTTTTTATTGTTTATTTAAGCAAATTGAAGGTGGGGTGGAGGCAGGGGGAATTGGGCAGGGCAGGGGATGAGTAGGCGGGAAAGCACGCCCTGGTCCAGTCCATGGTCCCTCGAGTGGGGTATAGCTGGTGAGGGTGGTTTGATGAACGGAATCCTCCGGGTCTTGACGGCGGTTCGGCTAGTGTTTAATTAATTTCGCTCCGTCTGCTTACATTGATAAAAAAAGATGTCGATAGATGCAGATTAATTTAGGGATTTGTGTGATCAGAAGGCAGCATGTTCAACGAGCGTATAAAATCAAGAAAATTTGCAAAGGTAGACTTGCTGTGTCCACGCCGGCACGAAGTGGGCCTTCGTGGTCTGGACTGCAATGTCCCCCCACTTTTCAAAAGCAATCGCGCCCAATGATATAAAGGGCCTTTTCTATGCCCTGGTATTTTCCCCAAAATCTCTAGGACAAGTGGATGCGAATAATTAACATGAACTATTTTGATGAAGTTCTTTTTATAGCGAGAAAATACATGTGAATATTGAAGCTGGAATGTTCTGGAAACATTGCACTTTGACAAAATGATTAACTGTTTAATCTCAACAATTAATTCTCATTTTATTCAGTTGTTTTTATGAGGCTGAAACCTTTCTGAGACTTCGAACTGATGATTGTTGTGAGAGCTCAGTTTTTTTATAATGTAATGAAGCACTGACAGAATGGATTCAGAATACGTTTTTCCTGCCACAACTGCTCATTGCACCCATAACCTCACCCGTATTGGAAAATTCATGGTGCTCATACACGTTATATTAACCAGACAGTCACACTACTTAAAGCTCGAATTATATGTTGCATGAACTGGCTTCACCTTTCAGTGAAATACATTTTCAATCTTCAAGTGACAATAGTTTGAACTTTCACACCACATGTCTTTGCAACTCTGTCACTTTATACTTCATCTTGTCAACATTGGGAGGTGCCATTGATCACTTTTAGATATTTCCTTTTTAAATAGGTTTCCCTAAACGAGTTGTTTCCGTTCCTTTCTTACTCTGTATTTGCAGAGGACAATTGTTTTGCTTTTGAAACAAGATTAGAGTGCTACTCCGAAAGTAATTTCATTGAATGTTCCCAGTGAGTGTTGAGTTTTTTTTGCGACATAGTTTTTGAATGTTACATCTCTATTTTCTATCTCAGTTGGTCATACCTCAGAGCATTATTTATTTACCTCCGCCACCTGAGGTGGACAGGAGGTTTGTTTTTCACTCCTGGTCTGGTGGTCTGTTTGTTTGTTTGTGGAACAAAATATCTCAAAAGTTGTGGACGGATAACGATTAAATTTGGTGGGAGCTTGGGTAAGTGACAGAGGACGAAATGTTTAGATTTTGGTGAATTATCCAAATCCAGATCCATGCAAAATTAAAAAAATATTTTTCACCAATTGAAAGCTGGGCGCAAAACACCATGCGCCAGGATATATCTCAAAAAGTTAAGATGGATTCGGACAAAAACTGGTGGGCAGCGTGGGTATTGTAACAAAGAAGAAGTGATCGACTTTGGTGAAGTCCGAAACCCGGATCGATAATTTTTAGTGATTCTTCACCATTGAGTGAGTAGAACTGCTAAAACGACATAATAGCAGGAATCTTCAAAAAAATTGGGGACGTTTCGAATGAAACTTGGGGCAGGTTGGAAGATGTAACAATGAAGAATTGACTCGATTTTTGGTGAATATCCGAATTCGATCCAGATCTGAGAATTTTTTGAGTAATTCTTCGGACATTGACAGAAGAAACTTGTGGATTAGTTGGTTAGGTGACCAGAACAACCGATTAAGATTTAGTTAGGTCGGAATCCAGATTCAGCCTATCAGTGGGATACAAAACGTAAAGTAATCAGCTGGGTTGGAGGGGTATCCACTCTACCGTTGACCTTGTAAGTTGTTGCTTTTACCGAGTTAGTTTAAAAGGTGCATTGAGGCAACGCCCAATTGTTCCACCACAATTTTTTATGCTGGAGGAATTTCCACTCTGGCAAACATGTGCACATCAAAATTTTGGCACTTGAAAGAGCTGGTTTTTGACAAAGAGATTCTTATTACTGCTTGCACTATTCTCCCTGCAGGCAAAGCAAGATGAAGGCTAAAATGATTCTTAAAGCAAGCCAGCCCATCCAAAATATTAAAACAGTCAGAACAATGACCAAGGCAGTGTTCTGGGCCAGTCCTATTCCTAATCTTGCAAAATGATCTCTCTGACTCCTGGAAATCTCTTATCTATGTGCTGATGAATCCCCCTCTGCCGTGACATCCCTCACATTCAGACACCACAGGTTGGAGCTCTTTCCTCTCATTCATACCTTGACAAAATCACAAGCTGGTCAAAACATGGAATATGTCTTTCAATCTTGACCAAATCTTCAACGATTCTCTCAAAGAACCATTTGATAACCCCCTGAACACACCCCCTCATCAGCCATGATCTTTCTTGGGCAACCAACATTTCATAAGTGTGCATCCAAAGCCAGCCGCCGAATGGGCACCCTAAGATCATAACAAAGTCGCCTTGGCACACCTGATCTCCCATCCACCTACAAGCTTTCCTTCCACAGCTTGATGGAGTCTGCCCTCTCCTCTGGGCTGACTCCCCTGCCTCACATCTTGCTAAGCTCGATGCTGGGGAACCAAGGCCTTCAAAAATTATTACTTCTCCCGATTAATCTTGAGTCATATTGGGCCTATCCACTTCCCCACTGCAGACAGTCGCTGGTTTTCTGTCTTATATCGCTTCCTTTCTGGTCTTACAACCCTCTGCTTCTTTCAATGCTTTGTTCCCCCCCCCCAGATATCTTGCAAGGCACCACACATTCCACTATCAACAATTTCTGGTGAAAATTACGAAATCCACGAATCACTGCTCACCCTCCACTCCTATTTTGTTCTTTTTCATCTGTGGAACAACTTCCACTTCTCTTCAATCTTATTTTTCCTCCAAGTATTCAAGATGCTCTTCACCCCCATCTCAAGATCGTCACGCAAACCAAAACCATAATATTTTTACCGCCGTTAACCCACACCCACCACATAATACTTTATACTTCAATTGTCAGTTTTCCTTTCCTGAAGTTTCCTTCTGTATCCATCTTATCCAGTCTTGTGCATCTCTCCTGCCCCGCAATTCCCATTTCTCCCCAAACCCATTGTTTGTTCCAAGTCTGTCTCAATGCTTGGCCGTTCAACTCTGCTGTTGTGTCACCTCCAACCCCTCTCTCGACGGCTCCTTTTGCCAGTATTGTGCCTATCCTATCGAGGCTTATATGGGCTTGTGGCCTTGCCTCTATCCCACTAACCTCTGTGGTTTTCGTGGCTACACTTTAGAAAAGTGTTGCTTGATGGAGTAACTGCAAGGATAATACAGAGATGGCTTATGGGTGGGCTTGGCCTACATATTTTATGAGGGAGCATCAGGGCATGCCTAAGTCATGTTGGACGTACTGAGAGAGGGCAGAATAAGTTCATGCATTTTGGCAGTTATTTATAGTTTATTCTATATATATAATATATATGTATATATATAATATATAGATATATATAATTATATATATATAATATATATAGTATATTACGAGGTCCGTCGTTAAAAGTAACGGGACTTGAGCCTCTGTGGCTTCACTTACACAACTTGAATGACACGGGTTGCTCACAGTTTTTCACAACATTCCAGCAATATTTACAATTGGTGATGGTTGACTGTGCTCATATTGTGTGATTTTTTTTACAGGTCATGCTTTACACGTTGTCTAGTATGAGTTGTCACACCTATGAGTCGTGAACAGAGAGCCAATTCTGAAGTTTCTTGCGAAGCTTGGCAAAACACCTTCCAATCCTTCGCAGATGGTCCCCAAGCTGTTGTCCCGAAGCACCAGAAAACAGCAAAGATCACAGTCTCGTCAAGACATTATCGAGCGCCTCGAGGCTCGATCCATGACCTTACTCGGGGAGTCATATGGAGATTGAATCTGTTGGAATTCAATTTGACTCCTGAGACCAAACCGCAGAGTCATCAGTGTAAAATCCGACATCACCAGACCAAAGAAAGCAAGGAGTCGAAGTCGAAGGCAAGGTGATGTCTCATCGCGTTTTTTGACATCAAGAGCATTGTCCACTTCAAGGTTTCACCACAGTCAAATCAATACGTGCACACGGAGATCCTCCGGCACCTCATGTGATCAGTCCGGGACAAGAGGAGGGATCTGTGGGCAGAACAAGCCTGGGTGCTCCCAACCATGAATGACGCCCTGCTCACAGTGCCTGATCATCCGACAGTTCTGTTTGAGAGAGAACGTTGGCCAACTCCGGACGCAAAACCTCCGTATTCCCAGACTTGGCCCGTTGTGATTTTTTTCCGATTCACCAAGACTCAAGGGGGTTGATTCAAGGGGACCCGATTTCCTGATGTGGAGGCCATAAAAAAAGGGCCGTGATGACAGAGCTCCGGAGGATTCCAGAAGAAACCTCCGATGGTGCATCGAAGCATGGAAGAAGAAGGATGGCACAAGTGTGTGAGACGTGAAGGGAAACTATTTTGAGGGGCAAGCTGTGATTTCAATATATTTTTTGGAATAAATTTCTGTGGTCATTACCGTTACTTTTTAGATTGGACCTCATATATATATATATATATATAATATATATATTAATACTATATATATAATATATATATATATATATACACACAAACAATATATATATAATTTAATATATTATACAGTATATATATATTATATATATATATATATATATATATATATATGTTGAATGAGCTCACTTGGCTGTGCTTGGATGGTTTTAGGGTAGAGGAAGTAGCAGCTGAAATGCGAATCCTTTCCAGGTTCCTCCTGAATGACTTCATCTTTGCTTTTGGCTTTTGGATTCCTTTTTTTTTTTCTTCCATGTGATTTGAATTTATTTTAATTCCATTTGAATTCAATTGAATATGAATAATAATAGAAAGAAAACGTCACGGGTCAGGGTCAAGTGTCCGATCAAAGCGGGGTTGCATCAAAACAGGACGTCTTGGTTCCTGGTCATCACTGCCACAGTTATAAAGTGGCCATTCTAATTATGTCTCATTAATTATGTAACACACCAAGTACAACAAATTACATAAATACCACCACACAAAGAAGTCCTGGCAAGGTCTGTAACCTCTGATTGTTCTTTTTTTGTTTACTTCTTAAAATGTTTAAGTGTGTGAAGTTACCATATTTGTTTGTCGACTTGGTAGTGAGGTCCCAATGGGTTGCACCTACAGTTAGCCTCTGGCAGAAATGAGGCTGCACCCCAAACTTTATTTCATCCAATCAGAACTGTACAATGATTCTGTGTCTGTAAACTCACAGGTGTTCGATGTATCGAAGACAAATATATGCTACAGCATATAAAAGCTGTTTTTGGTGCACACTTTTTTGGGTATTAATAAACAAGTTCCTTACACCAGAAACTTCCACCAGGATTGATAAGTAATAGGAAATATAAAGTAAAATCTATGCAAGGGCTGGTGGACGCTGACTTTAACATTTGGTATATCAATGCGCATGGACATTTTGCAATGGTGTTCAAAACATTGTTGGTAAAGGTGTTGGCCATGATGGTGTTGGTCCCAACACAATGGTGTCGGTAAAGGTCATCTGGGAGCATTGCTTGAAATAAGTAGTGAATGTTTGTTTTATTTGTTTTCTTTCATTTGAGCCAGAAACAGCTAAAGGCAAAAGTTTGTCCTTTCACTGCTACATTTCATCAACGATATCATCCTTTTCAAATATTCTGGCTCCAAAACGTTCAAACAGGTCATTAATGCTGTGCAATAATGTGACCATGAACCTAAATTCTTCAATGCCCCAAAATCTGTCACTGTACTTTAGTATATGCACAGGAATGGCGAAATGACTGGACCCATTAAAGAAGTGTTCCAGCGTCTGCACCTTCGGATTCAGCTCAACTTCGGTGTCAGCAAATGACACCCTTGTCAGAGCCAGGGCATGCCTCCTTGCATGGTAATTGCAATTGGATGAATCTCCCAAAGGCGGTCTAAGCTGTGTCATTAACATGGCCTTCTGGGTGAGCATGTTTCCCTTATGTCTTTCAGATGCTTTCTCCACAAGATAATGGCCATTCTAATGCTTTCTCATCAACAAGCCTATCAGAAGATTCACATTTAAAATCACAGCCTACTTGCAAAATCCTCCTTCAGCAAACGTTCTTGTAATGCCGTGGCATGATGCAGCCAACAATCCACTGCATGGGTAATCAATAAAGTAAGAGAAGAAAGCTGAAGCCATTATCTCTATTTGCTGTGTCAATATTTTCATCTGCTTGCCACAGCATATCCATCGTTGGATATATAAATCTTAATGCAAACCACCTAAAAAAGTGGCTGATTGATTTGTAACATTTGCGATGCAGTATTTGTTCTTAAATGATGGAGAGATAAATTACTGAGATTCAGGATGCATTTCAAATATTTGCTTTGATTTTCTCTCTCAGTTAGTACCATGCCTTTAAAATACTTTGAAGACTTTAAAAACAAAAATTTGAAAAAGGAATGAGCAGACCTTATCAGGGGATGTTTCATCAATGACCTGCATGCTGTGTCAGGTCTCTAACCCAGGCATGCATGATTCCCTCTTATCTACCTTCACAACCTTTTCTGGACACTTGCAGTGGAAGGTCAGAAAAAGAGCATTAAATCATAAGTATATTTTGAATGCTTCCTGTATTCATAGTTATACCGGTGCGGAGTTTTCGTTTACATCAAAATAGGAAAGCGCAGCCAAAGGTACTCCATTTCTCAATGTCCATGTACTGCTCTCACCCACTCCAAACCCCCAGCCAGGAGTACCTTTGGCTGCACTTTCTTATCCACAACCATGTGTTGTGTTTTTGTTTGAGTAATAAGTAAATTGTTTGAGTGAGAAAAGGTTAATGGAAGTAATAAGGATCATAGGTCAGAATTGGGGAGGAAAGAGATGGTGGAGCACTGCTTGCTTGAAGTACTGAAGGGAATGGTGAGACCCAACAGCCTCCAGTATGTGGTTTGTGGTGGAAAAGAAAACTCAATTCCACAAGTTGGATCAGCATACAAATGGAGAATCTTTAATTTCGTATATACAGAGGAAAACATTGAATGATTCACTGAAACATTCGAATGGACTTCACTGAAACAGAAGCCTGAAGCAATTTTCTTATACACATTTGACATTCCAAAGAATGGGAGGTGAGACATTTGGCAACTCAACTACAGGATTAGCTGATAAGCATTAGCAAAATAACTCAAAACTGCAATACGTATCCACTTTGGGTGGGAGGGAGAGAATGACACAATCTTGGCAAAAAGTTGCAGTGTTATCAACCAGGTCACCCTGTTTCTATGCAGCGAACAAGACCTATTCTTTATAGTAAGATATTCCTTTTATCAATATGTAGGTCAAAAAGACTCTTGGAAAGTGAAACATTACTGACAGCAAATTCAGCGACAGTACAAAATTGAATTATAAAGTACCTGCGACAATTATCATTGAGAGTACTTGAATATAATTATTTTCTTCCACAGGTTCCATAGATTGGAGAAGTGGGGAATAAAAGACTTGAGGTGTGCAGTCACCCTGGACCTTCTGGTGGCGGGACGGAGGAGTGAGTGGGCAGAGGAGCAATGTTGTACAATAGATGACAGAAAACAGACACCAACTGACCTGCCTGCGATTTGAGACCAACAGACATTCAACTTTGTCCTCATCATGGGAGATTCCAATAATTTTGAGAGCTTTAGTATTCCACACAATCCAGGAGAGAAAAGATGTGCTGCAGGGGCACTCACCAAAATGTGGAGATCAGTACTCCATTGAGATAAGAACTAAGTTGGAGACTGAGTATCTGTGATTTTCCAGGACAGACTTCGATCGACAGAGGATGCCCAATCTGCGTTGGCTTTTGGGAGCGAGCTTTTGCAATGTGGTCAGCCCAGGAAAAAGGCATGGCTGATGCTGAAGTCTAGTAGTTCAAAAGACTTACCTCTTCCAGTGAATGTATATAATATAAATTGTCAACGTGTGTGTGTGTGTGTGTGTGTGTGTGTGTGGTGTGTGTGTGTGTGTGTGTGTGTGTGGTTGTGTGTGGTGTGTGTGTCAGTGTGTCTCCTCCATAACTCCAAACCATGAAACCTAGCAGCCTTGAAACTTTACATGCACACAAGGGAACTCCAAGGAACTGCTGAGTGAAAATTAGGTGTTTGGTTAATTAAACCACCCCTTTTGAAGATAATTAATGCCTTATTTAATTATATCCTTTTTCAGGTGCCATCCTTGGCCACATCGCTATCTGGGGTCTAAAGGTGTATCATGGGTTCAACTCGCTGGGTTCTGAGGCTGCCATGTTTTTTGGCCTGCTCAACCATGCCTTGACTTGGAACAGGCTGAACGATTATTCATGATAAAAATTTTTTTTCACTTCCTCTCATTCATATTATCGAATGCCTGTTCATCATAGTTACCAAATCGCTGGGTAAATTGCAACACTTATAAACGCTGGAGACGTCAGCATTTGTTGGCTTTATTTCATTTCCACACATACCATAACTCGAGAATCTCTTAGACTTAGCCAAATAACAAAATTTCTAGCTCCAGATTTTGAACTCAGACAAAGCTCCGACTCCTAAAAAAGTTTTCATTTGTCGAATTTAGACATTGCTTGTGCGTCTCGGGAGGTGTTATGATGGATCATTGCTTGCCAAGCCAGCCATTCCTTATGAACCATTTCTTTGAGTGCTTAAGCAATTGGCGAGTGCTTTACAATATTCGCACTATCATTGAATACTGGATATCGATTGACTTGAACAAAGGTCAGTTCCACTAGCCTGCATTGGCCATGTGCTTTTCTGCGCTGCAGCAGGTGTGGGCTGGTCACTGAAAATGTGAAATTATATTTATACGACGTTTTACCATCTGTGAACGATTTTCCATGATACAACCCATCACTTCGGCAAAGATAAATGCAAAAAAAATTAAAGGTTTCATTTTTTAAAGTTTTTCAACTGTTTGTGAAGTGTATGGTGAAGCGACTTGACACACGTTCTTTTGGTTTCAATGCGATACCACGTTCAATACCAGACGGAGGAAGGCAAAAAATTATATGATCACAATGAGAAAAAAATGTTTCAGTTGTTATGAAGTAATGAATCACCACATCATGGCTGGAAAGCCAAGGTATGCATGCTCGCTCTGTGTAGCCTGGTTTTCGAATCCAAACACAGCTATAAACTGTCATTCCAGTGTTCACAGACAGGGTGATTCATCAATGTGTGTGCTGTCTCTCAATGGGCATTAAACTGGTGTCATATCTGCCGGAATCTCTAACCCCTCTCTCTCCCTCATCCCTCTCCCTCTCTCACCTCCTCCCTCTTTCACCCATCTGCCTCTCTCACAACTATCCCACACTCTCTCTTCCTCCCAACCCTACCACCCTTTCCCCACCCTCTCACTATTTCTGTCTTTCACTTTCACTTTCCTTTCACCCTTCACCTCTCATCCCCTTTCCTTTTCCTCTCCTCCCTCTCTCTCCACCCCTCCCGCTGCTCCAACCCCTCCACTTCTGTTGAGGGGACTGTAGCATGTACGAATAGATTCGGAGTGAGTTATCCGGAGGGGTGCAAAGGTCGCTGCATGTACGAGCACGCATGCATGCAGGCAGGCTCAGCCAGGTAGATAGCGTGAGGTTTAAATGCCCCACCTCAGGTCTCAAAGTGTGTGTGTGTGTGTGTGTGTGTGAGTGTGTGTGTTGTGTTGCCGATTGGTATATCCATATGAGAGTTTCAGAATGTGGAATGGAGTCCTCCCAGGGCAGGCTCAACATATCCATCTTCATTTTGGTAAACAGTCACGATTCATAGACCAAGCTGTGAGGTTTTCTGTTCTCAAAGTTTTGTTGCCGAGGACTCTCTTCAGGATCGTCACTGAGCTCCAGACAGCTTCCAAATGTCATTTCTTTGTAGTTATTTTCCCACAGATGGTTTTTAATATCTTTGTTGAGGTTATCTGTCATCATTCCATAGCTCAACTATCACTGGTATAATTTTGGAATTCTTCAGCTTCCAGGATATTTTCACTTCAATTCTGAGTTTTAGTATTTGGTATTTTCTTAATTTCTGCATTGTTAATCCAATATCACTGGTATTAACACTCAATTAGCAATGCTTCTTTCTCATTTTTTATACCCAAGTATGATATCTGATTTCAATGCTTTGTTTTTGATGTCATGCTCAATGGGATCATTAGGTCGTACGTTAGTGGTACTTCCATGTTTTCAGTGAGTGCTTTTGTTTTTGTTCATGTTCCCACGAAATTTTCTGGAACGGGATATCAAAGTTTTTGCAGATGTGCCAGCAGATTACTTTCAAACTCTGTTGTGCCATTGTGTGTTCCACCTGTTCTGACATGAGTTGTATTTTGTGAGTTTGGTCAATAAGCATAACATATCATTCTCTTTGCTAACGCCACCTCCACCACTCACCTTTCTATCTTTTTCCACCCTCACTCCACCTGCCCTCTCGCTCTCTTCTCTGTCCCTCCTTTGCTTCCCCCTCCTAATAAAATGCAGCTCTCTCCTCCCACACCTATGTCTCTCTCTCTCTCTCTCTGTCTCTCACCCCTCCTCACACATATAGCAACGTTTGGTGAGATGTTGCTCTCCCCATCTCCCAACCTTCTGCGCTCTTCTACCTTTCTGAGCTCCCCCTTCCCTCACTTCCTCCACCTCTCCCCTCCTCTTTCCCTCCCTCCTCTTTCACCCTCTTGCTCTCCCCCACCCCCACCCCCACCTTCTAACATCTCCATCAGCAAAGCGACGGGTTGGACTTGCTAGTTACAATAAATTAGAGGTGCGTTCCTTTGATGATCATTCCATTGATGATCATTCTTGAGGATAGGGTGAGACGATGACATTTTCCAGGATTGAAAGACATATTCTATTTATCAGTGGGTGGAACAGTGGAGATATATAAGTTCACCTGACTCTGCCCACAATTTCTATATTTTACTTTAGAATAAATTAGAACTTATAATTTACCCTTTAGAGCCCTTTATAACTTTATAATTTACCTTTTAGAACATTTTAGAACCCTTTCTCTCAAGCAGCATTATTACTGTCAACATTATGCAGGTTGCTATTGCTTCCGACTATTTTCCTTAAAATTGTGAATTGAACAGGTGACTGACAGGTTTCTGTGAAGTCGGAGATCGATGATAGAGGAGCAGAAAGCATTACATATTCCGCTGTTTCGACATGGAATGCTCGTTTGCTTTTATGAGGATGAGGAGGAGGAGGCTGAGAGAAAAAGATTTGACAAAGTTGGAAGGGGAGGATGAATCAACCTGCCTGTGTTAATTCAATGGTGAAACCGACTTGAACTCAAGACTCTAAAATCTAAAGCAGTCACCCAAACCGTAAAGCCCAACACCAGGAATACTCCAAAGTTTATTGTGCATTGCAAATATCACCCATTGCTTAGCTGAGGGAATACAAGAGAGGTGGAGTCGGCGGGTGAGTTGATTTTGAACAGTGGTGAGAGATCTCCACCTCTGTCAAAACTCACCATATTCTATTTATTTATTATAGAATATGGTCCAACTTGTACCATATTCTATAATATATGGTTCAAAATTGCTGATATTTTCGCTTCAATGGTGAGTGCTCTCTCCAGAGACAAACACCGTCCAGACATAATCACCGCCCGACAACATCTGAATAGAGAGAGAGAGAAGAGAGAGAGAGAGAGAGAGAGAAGAGAGAGAGAGAGAGAGAGAGAGAGAGAGAGAGAGAGATGCGTGGGAGGGTGATGCACTGTATTAGGAGGGGTGGAGCGAGGATGGACAGAGAGAGAGAAAGAGAGAGAGACAGAGAGAGGGGTCATGGGGCATGGAGGGAGTTAGCAGAGAGAAAATGTTTATGCTTTAATGAACACACACACACACACCACAAATTAGTGCTTGGCTGATATTGGCAATTTTTTGGGAATCGGCAGATTGGAGTCAGTGTGATTACTGACAACAGTACGTATTGCACCCAAAAACCTTGAGTAGCTTTCACCCTTGTTTTGGGGGAACTTCAATAAACAAATTTAAAAACAACATTGATTTATATAGACATTTCAAGCAGGTGTGAATAAACATTCATCTTTATCAACAGCTGTCTGTGACAGATGGGAAAAAAATTGGTTCGGTAATTTAGAAAACGTGAATACGACAGAAATCACGTTATTGAATATATTTGCTTTGAAACTCACAAAAGAGAAACATATAACCTTGAAAGCACAACCGTAAACAATTACTTTATAGACAGTCACGAGGACAAAGGAAAACCTGATAAAACTTCCATAAGAATATGGGATGAAACTTTGCCACCACAGCACCCATAACAGGCATGACATGTCCACACACCCACGGAGAGTCCCTACAGATCCAATATCTACCCGTATGTACCACGTCCGTGTGTTCTGTATAAAGTACCTCTACCTAATGTATAGCAACTGCCAACTGTATGAATATTGACGTAGGGTGCTTGACAAGTGGCTTAAGAACTCAAGCAAGTACTCCATTGGAATGCCTGGCTGGCAAGTGATATTAATCAATTGCTGTCGATAAACCCATGCATCTGGAAACACTCAAGCCTGTCCAAATTGGACAAAGAAACACGTTATCTCATCATTCGGAACTCCTGCTAAGTTCATTTCTGGAGCTTAAATTTTGTATTTGGCTTAGTTTTAAGAGATTCTCAAAATGAAATATCTGTCATGTGCAGAAATGAAATAAAGCCATGAACACTGCCGTCTCCGGGCATTTATAAGCATTTGGCAATGTATCCTGAATTCATAGCTATGATGAACAGTGATTGATAATATGAGTGAGGAAAGTGAAAAACAAAACTTTATTGTTAAGAAATTGTTGTAGCCTCTTCCAAGTCAAGGCATGGTTGAGCAGTGTCAAAAAACATGGCGGCTTCAGACCCCAGTGAGGTAATCCAGAATATGCCCTCAGACCCCATAGAGAGCGGTGGCCGAGGATGCGTCTGACAAAGGAGCAATTAAATGAAGGCCGTTAAATTATCATCAAAAGGGGTGTTTTAATTAACCCAAACACCCAATTTTCACTCTTGCACTTCCTTGGAATTCCTGAGTAGGCATGCAAAGTTTCAGGCTGCTAGGTTTCATGGTTTTGGATTTATTGAGGACAACACACACACACACACATACACACACCGACATTATTGGTGTTGATAATATTAATCGAATCTGAGATGAGAGTTGTAACTATTGTGATAATACATTAAATCCTCCAACGAGTAAAGTCTGATTCGAGATGTTGCATTGATCGGTTGATTGGCTGCATGGAGGAACTGAGGTTGGGGTCTACTGATGTAGGTAATCTACTGATGTGGATCTGTTACCGAGGTTGTGGATCCACCGTTTGGAGAGGTACTGGGCTGAAAGGATCGAAACCTCGGAAGGAAGAACGGTGCCCAGCTGATGTATCCGTGCGGCAGGAAACCATTCAATTGCTTTCAGGTTAAGCGTTCTTACTTTAGGTAAGATAACCATGTTTTGTGGTTACAATTTAAATAAAGTTAAATATCGAATGTTTGTGAAATTCACATAATTTACAGCAATCCTTAAAAATAATTATATTTTAGGAATAGCCAGTTCTGTACAATTAATATGTGTGTTGTGTGTGTGTGTGTGTGTGTGTGTGTGTTGTGTGTGTGTGTGTTGTGTGTGACGATAGGATTGTGGGGAAAGAAATGAAAAATAACAAGGTGTGTGCGTGATCACCACACCCCTCTTCTCCAGCCATCCTCGATCCTCTCCTCCCACCCCATGTTGCACACATTCCTCAAGAAACTTTCACCTTCTCTATCTGGAGTGTGCATAGATATTCTTCCATGATTAGACAAGAAAAATTGACCACAAAATGTAAGGTTTACTTGCACTAAGCACTTCCATTTTACCAAATGAATATTTCTCTTTCTCTCTCTCTCGCTCGCCTGAATTGTGTTGATTGACATTCACCGGTGTAAGCCCTTCAAGGACTATTTTAAATGGATCTCTCGTAGGAGAGAGAAAGTTTAATGTTCTCTGGCTTTGTCAATATTGATTTGTAGTACTCGATGATGATGTGCACCATCATGACTCGAGATGATAATAGAATCTGAGATGACAGTGTTATTTTGTTGTTGCCTTGCTTGTGAAGCTGATTGCTATCTTAGGACTGATTACGAGGAATCGCTGCAAACATTGTTTGAATTTAGATGAATATATACACTTGCTTTGATTCATTACGATCTCGTATTATTAATTTATTTCTGCAATTTTTATTTTAATTTTGCTGCACTTGTTTGTAGCATTTGTAAAAAAAAATTAATTTTTATTGAGTTGCATTTGGTGATGCAGATATACAGTTAAGCCCAAAATTATTCATACCCTTACCAAATTTGGAGTATTTTGAATCGTGTTATTTGAGGAATGAGTTTCTTCTGGCTTAAGTTACATCAGAATTGTGATAACAGCTGAAAGAATCACCGCAAGAGACTTTCAGAAATACATTGTTGTCGGGGTATTTTATTGATAGATTTACAAAAAAATGTCATGTCCTGAATTATTCATACCCTTGCTTTAGATCATCAAAGTCACATCAGTAATCAATGGAAAAGCCTCTGTTTGTGATTACAGCCTCCAAACGGTTTTTGTACTTGCTCACAAGGTTTTTGCATGTCTCTAACAGGGATTTTGCCCACTCCTCCTCGCGAAGGTTCCAGGTCTTTGAGGTGGAAGCTTCTTGCATCACTCCCGTCTTGAGCTCCCTCCACAGATTCTCGATTGGGTGAGTCCGGACTTTGGCTTGGCCACTCCAGACATTTACATCATTTCCCGGAACCATTTCTTGACTGACTTGGCGGTGTATTTTGGATCGTTGTCCTGCTTATACGTCCAATGCTCCCCGAGGTGGAAGTTTCTCTGGACTGTTTGATGTTTTCCTCAAGGATCTTGATGTACTGCTCCTTTTTCATGATGCCATCCACTTAATGATATTTCCAGGCCCACTGGCTGAGAAACATCCCCAAAGCATTATGCTCCCGCCTCCATGCTTGACGGTTGGGACTGTGTTCTTGGGGTTGTATGCTTCACCTTTCTTTTGTTCAAATGAAAGCACACTCTGTGCCCGAAAAGCTCCATTTTCATTCATCCGACCAACAGAACTGAGGACCAAAAGCTTGGATCTTTGTCCAGGTGAGCTTTTGCAAGGTTAGACGAGCCCTTTCTGTGCCTGGATGGAGGAGTGGAGTCTTTCTTGGTCGCATCCATGGAGACCCCCTTGTGCAACGTCTGCTG
>CM068953.1:71755375-71773442 GCA_035128595.1 Eptatretus atami
GAGTGTCTGCCTTGATATATTGGTCCCAGACTCACCAAGGTTGTTCAGGAGAGCCTTAATAGTGATCCGTACAATGTTGTTGGCCTCTTGCCATACTTTTCTTCCCAGACGAGGCAACACCTTTGGCTACCGACCACGTCCTTCAATGTTTTTTTTACAGTGTGGAACTCCTTGTACTTCCGAATTATGCTTTGTATGGTGGCAACTGGCACTGGGAACTGCTTTGAAATAGCTTTGTTGCCTTTCCCCTCCTTGTGAGCATTCACAATGCACAACCGAAGGTCCTCACTGACTTCTTTCTTCTTCGCCATGCTCACAATGACCTAAGAATGATTGCATCAGCTCCCCTTAATTTATAGTCTAAAAGCAGAGTGTTTTTCTATAACATTCCTCACTGTGCATTCAATAGACCACATTTGTAATGCATTCAGATTGTATGCACACATGCATAACCATTATAATAATCTTAGAATATCAAAGACGTGCGCATATATACAAACATGGCCCATTCTGGACTTGGTATGGGGTATGAATCTTTTGGACAGGCATAAAAACAGAAATCTTAACATTTCTATTGTTATGCTAATAATGTTGAGCCAAAATATATGTGGATTTATGCATGCCAACTAAATGTCCTTGGGTGAAGTGAAAGTTCCACCACTCCAGCTTGTAGGTACGAGATGAATGCAAAACTCTCAGATTTTTCATAGGGTATGAATAATTTTGGGCTTAACTGCATGTATTTTAACATATTCAGGAAGTCAAGTGAAAAACGTTTTCATAAATAGTTCTATTAATTCTGTGTGTTAAAAACCTCATCAGGGGTATATCAGTGAAAGCAGATACAGGAATAGGCAAAGACTGTCACTCTCCCACCAGCATCATGTTGGTGTGCTCTCTATTATATATTATGCTTACATCTGGCCTGGCTTCTGAAGCCCTCTGCTACCCTCTCCGACCCATCCCAGGTTGCACACATTCCTCAAGAAAGCTTCATCGTCTCACCCTGTTAAAGTCCAAGCTGATTGTGCACCTGTATTCATTCTTCCTCTCATTCTTCCAATGATGAAATTGTCTCCCTGCATCTGTTGGCCCTTCCTCCTCACTTCAGCCTTTCAAACGGGCTGCCCATCATTACCTCATGCGTTCACCTCTGCATATCCACAACCACTTCTGCACATGCTGATTCTTTCCCATTCTGCTCCTCTCTGAGCCATTGCTTTATATAAAAACCCTGACAATATCTACCCATCCCGAATGCTCCCAACAAGCTTATTTATACTTTGTAATTAGTTGCATGACAATGAAAGCCTCCATTTTCAGTGAATTCTGTGGGCAAGACTATCAAGGGTGCATGGGACTGCACAGTAATATATGCCGTGACAGATAATGCATTAGTACACATCATGCCAATGACCTTGGTGTAAATACAGGCAGCAATTGTACTTCAATAACAGTAAGATATGCATGAAGATGAAACAGTAAATAACCAATTTGGCTGAAAAGTGGGGAAAAACATTAAGTACATTTTAAAGAATACTCATAATTATAAATTGATGGACCATATTGGAGCATGAAAACAAGGGATGATTTTCTGTATTAAATATGAGATTTGTACAAAAATGTGTGCATTTTACAGATTATTCACTTATAATTGCACATTCTGTAAAAAAAAATAAATTGTCTTTGGAATGCAGTATTTGCAATTCCTTTCGTAGGTGACTCGTTGATGTTTATCACTCGTCTGTTTCTGTATTATTACTTCTGATGTAAGTGTTGCTGAGCTAAAATTGTAATTTTCTCACATCACCTTGTAAAAACTGCTCAAACTGCAATCTTCATGTGACATAAATTTTTATCATTGACTGACAGTGCATTATTTTATTTCAGATTCCAGCAATTACATAAAAATTCCCTCTCCACCTTAGAGCCAATTAACAATGATGTTGTTCCATGGGTACGAGCCTTACTTAACAGATTATAAAGCATGCCCAACCTACCAGTCACTCTAATGTTCGAAACACTGTTGCAGACGACAGTTGCTGCTGTTGCATGCAAGAACCTGCAGCACACCTCATCCTGAAATTGTGAAAAAGATACTCAACAAAAAGTAGGAAGCACATTTCTTTATTTAATTTAATGCACTTTCTAATGAGTTATTTTTGAGGCGGGAGAGGAGTGTGGCATGGCATATAACGTTACTCAAGATCAATTAAAGTGCATTTTCATAACACAAGATTAATAGGTATGTTAGGTAATGTGTGAACAATTTGGATCTTCCAATAAATTGCATAAAATTAATTAGACAAATATTTATTCAACAATTCCAAACAAAAGAAACAAATTAATAGGTGCAACTCGAAGATGTATTGAACTTGGCCCTGTTAATTAATTATGCACATACTAATAACATGAGTTCCCTCTGACCAGGATCTTTGATGCAGGAGGAGGCTATTAGGCCTACCAAAGCCTATGCTGTTATTTCCAACCCATGGTTGTTTGCCCATGCTCTATCTTTTTAAGTGCTGAGCATCAAGCAAGCACGGACAATTTTAAAAGACCTTGGTATTACACGGCCAGAGTTCAAACCCACCAACTTTCCAGACTCAGAGCAGATGCTCTAACCATTACGCCACTGAGGATGGTTGATGAGGTTGGTTATAGTTTCCTTCAGCGAGTTCTTAGTGTCTGTAAGAAAAACAAGAATCTGACCTCCAAAGACAGCCACCTTCAAATTCTCCACACGGTCAGTGTTTTCTCAACCATCTTCATCTCATTTGACAAACAAAAAACAAGTCGACGGCCTTCATACACAATACCATAGAATATTGTTCCCCTTTAATGGGTCATTGTCGATACTTTCCTTCTGAGCCCTCTTTGAGGCCATGAAATTTAAGGTCCTCAATGTCACTGGCATCTTGCAACATGAGTCTGAGAGTATGATTCTCACTCGCTGCCTTTCAGTCTATTATCAGCTCTCTTCTTGTCTGCTCCTCAAGATTCTACCATATTTGCTCCTCACAAAACTGCACAAGTAATTGCAGGAAATCAGCATGCATGTGGGGTATAGGGGTAAAAGGTCAGGGTCAAGATTCTGCCATTTAATACTTAAATATAGATGGCCCTTTCACTTTATCCATTTTATTGAGTAATATAAAAAGCTGTATTCTTAATAATGTGAGAGTTCAAGCTAAATAGCAAGAACTTGGTAGGTAGAATATGCTGGAAGGACAATTGGGGGCAAAGCAGGCCTTCTTCTTCTTCTTCTTCTTCTTCTTCTTCTTCTTTAATGGTGACTATTATCCCACCTTTCTTGTAGGGTCAGCCAGGGGAAGCTTGGCCCAAGTCTTCACGAACCGGCTGGCCATGCCTGACGTTCAACTTGTTCGAGTAGGGAATTAGAATTTGGACATGGTGCCGGAAATAGCTCACCTACTCTTCACAAAGGACACCATGGGATCTTTGACGTCCACCAACAAATGCTGGAGGACAGGACGCCCGTTTACCATCCAGCCGAGGGACGGCACACACATTGATGAATCACCCTGCCTGTGAAACATCGGGTTGACAGTTTATTGTTGGTTCGGGAATCGAACCCAGGCTAGACAGCCTTAACGCAAGTATGCATAACTCTAGGACAGCGTTTCTCAACCTTTGATGGCCCATGGCCACCCTACCGAGTCGCTTAACATTCGTGGTCCCCTGCCCGTCAATAAAAGATGCAGATTTCGTTTTATGAAATTTATTTACTCAGTCTTAAAAGATAAGTAACATTTTGTAAGCAATACAATCAATGAGACACTTGCTGTTGGGCTTGTCTGATGAGGCCTCTTATGTCCGGCTCCGTCTTGGACACAGCAGGCGAATATGTTCCCACGTCAAGACGGTTTCTGGACTTCGTTTTAATGGTCGCAAGGTCAGAAAATCCAGATTCGCAAAGATATGTTGTGGCGAATTGAATGAGCATTACGGATGCCTTCTTGCTGAGTAGTGGATACGCATCCTGAACAGACAACCAGAAGGTGGAGTGGTCTTCTTTGTTACTGAAGACCAGCTTCATTGCTTTTGAAACCTTCAACTCTGCCAGCTCCTCTGCTTCGTCTTCAGTAGGTTCAATTTTGGCGTTAAACGGGTCTTTGTGCCACGGAACATCCAACGGTGCATCGTCGAAATACGATTTGAACTCAGCGGAGAGATTGTCGAGATGTCTAGTGATGCAATCTTTGATGCCGCGGGAAGCTCAATCCTCTGCGTCTGCAGGTGCTCGTCCAAGAAAGGAAATGAGGCAGTGGACCCGGCCTTGATTCGTGCCTGCCAGACTTCCATTCTAGCAGACAGTCCGGCAAGCTTGTCTTGAACGTCACTGACTGTCACATCACGGCCTTGCAAGGACGGTTCATTTCGTTGAGTCGGCCGAATATATCGGCCAGGTAGGCGAGCATCATGACGAACTCTTCATTGTCGAAGTGGACATGGAGGTGTTTTCGTTGTCTCGCAGGAAGATTTCCACCATCAACCCGGAGTTCATACAGCCGAGAGAGGCATTTCCCCCTCGATAGCCAACGGACTTTGGTGTGAACAGAAGTCCAACATGTTCCGCTCCCATTTCGTTGGCCAGGAGTTGGAAGAGCCGATGATTTTTGGCCTTCGCACGAATGAAGTTGATCACTTTGACCGCGACGTCCATGACTTCCAGCAAACGAGGCGGAAGAGTCTTTGACGCAAGAGCGTATCGGTGTCGCGAACAGTGGGAGGACGTCACATGGGCCATTCGTTCTTCACAAGCGTGACGAACCCTCCTCTGACGCCGACCATCGCTGGGGCACCATCAGTACAAATGTGCTTGAAATTCTGCAAAACCGAGTCCATTAGCTTCAAGAAAAGAGTCCACAATAGCTTTGATATCTGCCGCTGTCGTTGTGGTTGGTAGGGTATTGCAGAACAGGAATCTTCCTTAATCTTTCCCTTTCTCTCGTAGCGAGCGAAGGCGATCAACTGGCTCTCCAGGGCGGTGTCGGTAACTCGTCTAATTGAAGGCTGCCTGGAGCGTGCTTGTTTGATTTCGGAGCAAACTTACTGGCACACATCAGCGGCCATGTCGTCAATCCGTCGTCGGATCGTGTCATTAGAGAGCGAAACTTGCTGGATCTTCTTTTTCGCCTCTGGTCCGATCATCAATTCCACCATTTTCTCTGTACATGGCTTGATAAGGTCCTCAGCAATAGTGTGCGGCTTCTTGCACTTCGAAAATTCGGTATGCCACTTCGTAGCTGGATTGAAGAGCAGGTTTTTCTTCTGGCCGGAATCCAAATTTGGGAAGTGTCGCTTCACGGTCATATCGTGATCGTTTCGCAGACAGAGCGGGATATTATCTTCCTTCCTTCCGGGATGCATCTTGTCGTGATGGTTTGAAAGTTTGGAAGGACTTAGTGATGCATTTGACATCAGACCGAGCAGTGCAGACATTGCGCGCAGTCCACGCCATCTCGACTGACATTCGTGAATCCAAACTTGACATAGCTGTCATTCATTTTCGAACCTTCGACATCTGAGAAAAAAATTGAAAAAAACAAAAATTCTAACGTTTTTGTAAACATTGGTTTACTATGAATGCTCTGTGGGCTCCGCCTTCTCTTTTAAAATCGTGGTTAAACTCATCTACCCTTTTTACTTTGACACTATGACCGGAGACTCGTCACCTTAATTGTACATTACAAGCTTCTGCATTCTGAATCGGCAGTTTTTCTTTTTTCGGCGTCCGCTCATGGCCCCCCGGTCGAAGGCCGATGGCCCCCGGTTGAGAAACGCTGCTCTAGGTCATCCTTTCAGGGGCAAATCAGGCCACTTAAGGAAAAATCATTCCATTGCTGAGATTTCTTGAGCTGCAATATTTTTTATTTCCTTCAAATTCAGTGCACATTAGCTACTGTCTGTGGGTTTTTTTCTCCCCACAGGCTGTTTCAAAATTAAATCACAATTTCCAATAAGATATTAAATGCTCATTTTGCCCCACATATGAGGCAAATCAGTCTCTGTGACTTTTCTTTTGTTTATGGAAAATAATTTTATGTTTATAAAAAAAAAGATTAAAGTCCATAATCTTAAGTTTCAGCACTGCTCTGAATATTAGGAGATGGGAAAATTGATGTAAAACTGATCGCAGCACTTCAATTTTAGAAAAACGGCAGACAATTTTCATAGACATCTAGCACTCATTCTCTGTTGATCGGTTGATTGATTAAACTATCCCTTCATGCCCCTTGTTCTGTTTTACCCCCAATTTCCTTTCTCTGATCATGCGAGCTCATCTTCTACACCGTTATATAGTAATTTAGGATGATAATGTTCCATTAAATTCTCCTCTGTTGGTCAAATTTAATCTACTGCATGAAATAATCACATAATTTATATCTAAAGAGTACCAAGGCTTGGCTGCTGTAAGAGAATGCTTTATACTGGAAAATAAGGTCACAAATAGTCAATCAAAATATCTAATTGTTCAGAGAGATCACATATAACTCCAGAGCAGTAAAATTACATGATTACAGGGTCAAGATTAATTATTCAAACATACCTTGCAGACATTTGAAATTGGGCTGATAATTTACTTTGGTGTTGCCTACTGAATAAATATCACACATCAGAAGAGCAACCACATTCATTGTTTGAGTCATTACCCCGTGCATGCGATGTAAAAAATGGGGTAAAGCAATGGGTTCATGTCCATCCGTCTGTCTAAGTTATCAGTTTATGCTCGTCCGTTTATGATCGAGGAAACACTTATTTAAATCGAATGTTATATTTTGAACATGAATAGGACTGTGAAATGGAAGACAAGTCTTTCGTTTTAACGTACTTTGGCTCAGAATTTGTACCAATCACACATATGCAGAAAGGAGTGAGATAATTATTTTACTCTGTCTGCCAGCTTGGCAGTCAAACAAAATTGAAAATCATTCCAAACAGGAAACTTACTGATATAAGGATGTTAAAAAGGACACAAACAACAGGCACGAATAATTAATGTTACGT
The DNA here is from genome assembly GCA_035128595.1 of Eptatretus atami. NCBI lineage: Eukaryota > Metazoa > Chordata > Myxini > Myxiniformes > Myxinidae > Eptatretus > Eptatretus atami. Next base: position 71,762,408 of record CM068953.1, read on the forward strand.
GTTAGATTAGGGTGACGTCATGTAATAGACCCTGGGTTAAACGGTGGTAAAACCTTGAAGTCTCTTGAAACCTCTATTTAAGTTGAATTATATACTTGAACACTGTGGAACACAAAATGCCTTCATAATGTTTCCATGAACCATGCTATATACTGTATCAAATATAGCATGAGAGGGCGTGGCATGTGAGAGGGGTAGTATCTGGATGAAGAAGAGGCCGTCGATATGGCTATGTACGATGCTGATTGATGCTCTGCTGCCTTCTGTGATCAATAGAGCCTCAATCTCCTAAACTGTGACTCAACGTCATCTTATTTCAGTGTACAAGACTGCTTCAGTCACGCTAAACTTTCAGATTTTTTAAAAAGATATTTTAAATCATCATTTTATTGAAATTGTTGAAGTATACACGACCAGTCAAAAGTTTTAGTACACCCCCATTTTTCATTTTTTACTGAAATTTAAGCAGTTCAAGTCCAGTGAATAACCTCAAATGGTACAAAGCTAAGCGGAAAACTGCCAGAGATTAAAAAAAAAAGTTTAGGATACCAAAAACTGAAAAATAATGTAAATTTCAGAGTTCTTAAAAAGGCCCTTTTCAGGAAACAAGTCATGGGTTAGCAACTGCAGCTGTTCTGCAGCAATGGAAGTAAATCAGATATATATTACTTGAAGTTTGATGCAAACAATTCCTACAGGAGTACCAACTTTTGTTGATTAGTCACAAACTCTCTGTCTGTATAAAAGCAGTGTTGGAGCAGACTGTTGTTGCTACACCGTCTGAAGCATTATTTGGCCATTTTTGCACTGCAGGAAGTAGTATATTGCCTTCATAATGGCGAGAAAAATATAATTAAGAAAGGAAGACAGACAGAGCATAATAACCCTTAAAAGTGTAGGTCTTTCCTTTCGAAGAAATTGCAAAGAAGCCAAGGTGTCAGTGAGTACAGTTTCCTACACCATCAAAAGGCAGTTGGAACCTGGAGGAAACTCTGACAGGAAGAGGTCTGGCAGACCAAAAGCCACAACACAATCAGAAGACAAGTTTCTGAGAGTCAACAGCTTGCATGATAGGTGGCTCACAGGACAGTAACTTCAAAGCACAGCTTAACACTGGTCAAAGTAAGGAAGTCTCAGTTTCAACTGTGAAGAGAAGACTTTGAGCTGCAGGTTTGACAGGTCGAGCGGCAGTAAGAAAGCCATTGCTAAGATGGCAAAGTAAGAAAAAAAGGCTTGCCTGGGCCATGAAGCACCGCCAGTGGACTATGAAAACTGGAAGAAGGTCTATAGACCGATTAATCAAAATTTGAAATCTTCAGTTCATCACGCAGGGTTTTGTATGCCGTCGAGTAGGCAAAGGGATGGTTCCTCAGTGAGTGACACCAACTGTCAAACATAGAGGGGAAGCGTGATGATCTGGGACTCTTTTGCTGGATCCAGAGTCAGCGACTTGCACAGAGTGACTGGCACCCTGAACCAAAAGGGCTACCACAGTATTTTGCAGCGCCATGCAATACCCTCTGGTCTACGCCTAGTTGTTCAGGGGTTCATCCTACAGCAAGATTACAACCCAAAACAACCTCCAGGCTGTGCCAGAACTACCTAGAAGAAAAGAAAAGACGGTAGGCTTCAAATCATCGAATGGCCAGCACAGTCTCCAGATTTAACCCATCGAGCTGGTTTAGGATGAACTGGACAGAAGGGTGAAAGCAAAGCAACCTACAAGTGTAACACATTTGTGGGAACTTCTGCACAAGTGTTGGGAAGAACTTTCCGCACAATATTTGATTTCCATGTGGGAAAGAATGCCACGGTATGTTCGCTGTTGTATTGCAAATGTTGGTTACTTTGATGAATCAAAATTTAGATTAAATTTTGTTCAACAAAACGATTCCATGATTTCTTTTTTATCTGCAATTGTTTATTTGTTCTATGCTTTAATTCAGAGTACATTGAAACATTAAACTGCTTAAATTTCAGTAAAAACTGGAAAAATGGGGTGTTCTAAAATCTTTAGACGGTCGTGTATATTGAACTCTGCATGGGTATCGTTTTCTATGAACTCACTAATTGAATCAGTTATACATTTCCATTGTCTTTGTGTTTTGACTTAGAAATATGACCTCAATTAACAACTAGAATAGTGTGCTTTTGCCTTGGTCAAAATACCAATATTTGCTCCACCAAATTATTCACTCTCACTGATTATATTATTATGGAAACTTTTGCAGATATGTGAAGTTTTTATAGATTAAATGTTTGTGTAAAATCATTTTCAAACTTGGATCAAATATTAAAACTAGAAGGGCACTCAGTAGAGTGCATACCTCTACCACATAATGCCTGATCCACAGAACATATCGAGCCCAATACATTTTTGAAATATTATACTATACAGCACTATATCGTTTTTGGCTTGTCTTTCAATGGTGAACAATTATTCAAAAAAAAAATCGGATCCAGATCCAGATTCGGATCTTCACCAAGTTGAACAATTCGTCCTTCTCACACACCCACCATGTCCACAGAATTTCATCCAGTGCTGTCCACAACTTTTTGAGATATCCTGTACACAGAAAACAAACAAGACAGACAGACAGACAACAAGCAAACAACAAACAGACAGACAGAAAGGGGTGAAAACATATCTCCTTTACCTTCGGTAGCGGAGGTATCTTGGACACTCAGTGGAGCACATACCTCCGCCATGCAATGCCTGATCCAGGAGTACATACCGGGCCCAATACAGTTTTGAGATATCGTGCTATATATCGTTTTGGCCTATCTCTCAATGGTGAAGAATCATTTTACAAATTCTAGTAGCTGGATCTGGATCCAATCGTCACCAAAATCTAATCAGTTTGTCCTTATCACACACCGAACCAGTCCACAAAATTTAATCTGGATCTTCCACAACTTTTTGAGATATCCTGTACACAGACAAACAAACAAAAACAAAAAGATGTCATACAGCATGACATTGCAAAATCCATAAACCCATTTGACATCATAAATAATGGGTGGTTGAACTCAATGACCAAATATGCAACTCCTCTTCAAATTTCAAGTCAATCGGATAAAAATTCTCAATTTTTAGAAATTTGGCCTATTTGAACTTTTGGCCAATGTTGACCTCAAAAATAATTGGTGTTTGAATTAACAGACCGAAGATGCAAATCCTCTTCAAATTTCAAGTCAATCTCATGAAAAATGAGGATTTTAGAAACTTGACAAAGTTGTTGAACTTTGGCCTATGTTCTCGACTGTTCCTTTTGGTCTGTTGCTTCCTGATCCATTCAGTGTTCTAGCTCTTCCCCAAGCCTCGACTGTTTATACAAAAAGGAATGATGGATGCAGGAAGGAAAAAGGAAGGAGGACCCAGAAGGGGAGGAGCATAGGGAACAGGGAATGATTTTGGACCAATGTGCTGAAAGCTGTGCTGTATGCTTTATCATTGGTGCTATTGAAACTGTTAGAGTTGGACAGTCATTTCCGATGGTGATGGAACATTATATGTGCTTCTACCCAGTCAGAAATAATATGCTCTAAGGCCATCATGCCCCGTGATCAATCGTTTTTGGTATACCAACAATCCATCACACAAGCCAGACTCCATTAAACCTTCAAAGATGGAAACTCAGCTGCAAAATGCCAAGCAGATATTTACTGATTAGTCAAGATTTTTGTGGATATTCATTGTAGTAGTATGGAGTTCAATAATGGGCAGGTGAACAATAGCCTGATCTCTGTTTCAATCGATATTGCTCCCAATATTCCTTGGAAAATACTTAGTCTGTCAAGCTCCACAGATCTATGTCCTTGACGATGGGCTTTTACTGCAGTTTGCAGCAGGGGTAATATCTTAGATGGGATTGAAAACCCTTTTGCATCATACAGATAAATGACAAATGGTTAAAACTAAAAGACACGTTTCCAACGAGTTTGTTTTGAATGAGATCATTCTTGATTTTTTGACATTAATCGCTAGAACATAATATGTGCCCACATGATATGCAGATGGATACATGCAATCTCTCCAGAAACATCATAATCTGAAGTTTTGGTTTGAGAAAGAAGAACATGGAATAAATGATGTAAAATGTAAAAATATTTAATGGCAGTGTTCAGAAATGTTTTTTCAGGTACTCGCATTGGAAGAACCCTGTATTTAAATGTAGAAATTATGTCGATATAGTTGCATAAAAATTAACTTTAAATGTTCTCTTCATAAGCTGACCTAGAAATTTATAAAAGAGAGGGCATGAGTGGATATTCTCCAGAGTGGTATTCAATATTAGAATGTCCACATATTGAATCTGGAGAAATTGCTACTAAAAGATTTTTCATCGGAGTTGAGGCATCGCCATAAGAATCCTAATATGTCATTGTTTGAAGCACCATTGATAAAAACAATTGTCAAAAATAAAGTGATAGATTCCGTCCCAGAGATCTCATAAATTGCTCTCATCATTGGAACAAAGTTTATGCCTGGTGGACCCTTCGGCGTGATTTCCTGAAATTTCTGCATAATGTGCGGTCGATCCAGGTTTCTACAATCATGAAATTGGCAGCAAGCTAGAGCTGAAATGCAGGAAACTAGCAATTAATCTCATGCAATCGATCAGGATTTGAAATAGGCTGACCCAACACAAAGGTGAGATATTAATAGTAGCAAATTATATTGAATGATATGAGAAATTACGTTCAATGACAAACTTTAATATTGTGTGGAACCACATGACAACGACATTGATTCGAGTTGAGTGTTGATCAAAGTTATGAGATCAATGTAAATTTGGCTCTTTTAATGCTACGTTTTATATACATTGCATATCAATTATTTTCCCATTAAAATATTGCACATAGTAAATTAAACGAGCTTCTTATGCAATGGATGGTCCACTTCGATATGATCAGTTATTAAACCAAAACTCAGAAATAAAATTCCATAATTGCAGGAATCTTTTAGTGTTTATTTTTTTTTCCAGTGCACAGAAATGTCAAATTACTGGAAGACCAGAACTACTTGGGTTATTGACTAAGATGTTCCAAGTTCACCCCTGGTTAAAAATCTCACAAAACCTTGGATGGAGATTTGTTTATCTCTTCAAAAAAGTAAGGGGAGCAGTAATGTAAACAAGACTTGTAAGGTAAATCCTGATTCGTGATAATTAGACTTTAATGGCATTAAATAGTACAAAGGAACATAATGCATTCACCTGCATCAATCACACTCGCAACAACATTGGAAGTTATTTCACATCCTCCCCCAACCTCTCCTTCTTCATTTTCCCTCTGCCACCGAAGGTGGATGGAGGTTATGTTTTCACCCCTGTCTGTCTGTTTCTGAACAGAATATCACAAAAACTTGTGGATGGATTCAGACGAAATTTAGTGGAGAGCTTGGGTATCTGACAAGCACGAAATTATAGATTTTGATGAATATCTGAATCCGGATCTGGATCCGAGAATTTTAAAGTGATTTTTGACCATTGAGAGATAGAGTCAAAAACGATACATAGCACAATATCTCAAAAAGTTATGGATGGATTCCTACGGAACTAGAGGATGAGTTGGTTAGGTGACAAGAGCAAGCCTATTAATTTTAGTTCAGGTCCGAATACAGATCCGGCCTATCAGTGGGATACAAAACGTAAACTAATCAGCCTGGCGAAGGTATGTGTCAACCGATTGCCCTTCTTGTTACAGCGCGGCGACATCGTGCTGTTATATAATTGGCTATTCTGTCCTGTGTCTTCTGTCACATCTTCTGTCACACTTATGGCGCGTACGTCCTTTGATCTGAGGGCTATAAATAGAAATTTGTCCAAATTCACAACTCTCTCCATCATGCATGCTAATTCACCGTGTCCACATTTAAATTTTATAACTGCAAATTGTTTCATCATTCTTAAACTAGACTTTTTACTGCCCCAGCCACGCGAATCGAAGTATTCGCTTCTTGTTTTATGTCATGAAAAGGGGTCCACACAACGAACCACCATCACCCTCGCCTCTAGAAAGATCGCGAATATTTCTATACACTCTATTCCATCACATAACAGTTCGCAGAATAAGAATTAACTTTGACCATAATGTCCTAATATTTCCACAATGATAAGAAAATTTCCAGCATAATCATATTATCGACAGCAAATGTTTCTATAGTTATTATTGTAAGAATGTAACAAGTATTTTTTGCTGAGTTTTTAATGCAAAAAGTAAATCAATTTTATACAAAACATACTGGAATTCAAATGCATATGGGGCCAATAATTAATTGGAATACCTTTCTGTGAAACGTGATAGAAAGTTTGGAAGCAATGTTTGTGTTACTCTTTTGACATGTGACTTTGGTGACTTCTTCTAATTTGAAAACATGACCACAAATATATTCGTATATATGTACTGTACAATAAAATGATATATTATCATGCTAAATCAAGATGCTACTGTTTGCTCAATTTACTCAATTTTGTCTGCTATACTAGTATTTTGCAATTTGTCGAAGTTATCATCTCTGAAGTTTCTAATATACAAGCAAACAAGATAGACAGGAAATAGTACGAGAGATAAGTAAGGATTTTAAGGTTCTCAATATTGGGAAGAAGGCAGCAATAATGGAGTACATGTGGTTTTGGATATAGAGAGAAGGCACAGTAGGTAGGACATCATTCTTGTCAGGGTTACATCTCACCAACAATATTTAAAGCAAACAGAGAGTTTGCTGTTTGTAAAGCCGGTTTGGCGGGGAATTTACTGAATGTCATTTAAGGTAGGCACATCAGGTGGATGCCAAGATAGGAAAAGTAGTATGAAAATAATGGATAGAGTTTGATGAGTTTTCCAGAAGGGGGGTGGATTTTGAAGGGGATGCCATGGTGCCAGAAATGAGCGAGGATAATGGTTTGGAACTATTTGCAGCAAACTCACATTTTGAAAGAGGGTCGAACAAAAGATCACATTTAAAGTGAACCCCACAGTATGTGGAGCAATTACTTAAATCAGGCAAAGGGAAAGGTGTATGACTTTGGATTGTAAGATGATTCCAGGGAAGCAAGAGAGAGGAACAAAAGGCAGATAAAGTGTGGTATAACTCATTATTTAGGAGGCCATCAGAGATAAGAAAAATACTTTTAAGGAATAGCCGCACTGAGGGGGTTGTCAGCATTGGAATTATCATGTATATAGTACTTCTGAATGTCTGCAGGTGTAGAAAAATCTGGGAGGTTTTGAAACAGCAAGGGGATGGAGCTTTTTATGTGCTTTATATAGCTTTATTTGGCTCGAAGAGCATACAAGTTAATGTACTTGATAATTTAAGCCACCTGGGATAATTGATGAGGTAAAGCTGATTGGTTATTCCCTCAAACTATGGGTGAGAGACGTGATTGGGTCTTGTTATTTATATGTTATCTGCTATTGGCATTGCATGCGGTACATGCTTGGGAGCCTCGGTGGTGCACGTGGTACAAGTTTGGGAGCCTGGATGGTGCATATTTCTGTCTACGCTGTCGCTGATGACTTGCCAACAAATGATGAAACCAGTCCGGTGGCTGAGGGGGCATGTAGCATTGGATTTCTCATGTAATACCACTTGTGAATGTCTGCTACTGTAGAAGAATCCAGTTACAGAATCAGTCTGTTTGGCATGTCATTTAACATGACAACAATTTCACCCACTGTAATTAAATGGGACTTTTTTGTGAATTTATTCTTGCCATATCTCAAAACGTTTTCAAGATATCAAATTTTAACTTACGCAACTTATTTGTATGTACAGTGCCTAAAGAGAGCATACACCCCACTTTCAAAATTTTCATATTTTGTTGCCTTATCGCCTGGAATTAAATTTCATTAAATCATACTTTTTCCACCTTTATATACACATCATAAATCCAAAACTTCCAAGTGAAAAGAAAATTCTACTAATTTCAGAAATTAATTTTTAAAAATAGAATATTTTAGTGGGATAAGTGTCACCCCCCTATTAATAGCATGGTAAATTAGCGCAGATGTAACCAATCACCTTCAAAATCACACACCAAGTTAATTGGCCTACACCTGTGTTAAGTTGTATTGATCTGATTATTTCAGAATAAAATCACCTGTTCCTGTAGTTTTTTTCTGCTGGGTCGTGCATTTCACAGCAAAAGACTCAAACCTTAAGTACCAATGAGCTCTCAAAAGATCTCCAGAATAAAGTTGTGGAAAGGCACAGATCAGGGGAAGGGTAAAATATTTCAAAGGTCTTGAATATCCCTTGGAGCACAGTCAAGAACATCATTAAGAAGTGGAAGGTGAATGGTAGCACCCAGACCCTGCCTAGATCAGGCCGTCCCTCCAAACTGGATGACCCAGCAAGGAAGATAATGATCAGAGAGGCCACCAAGAGGCCAATGGCAACTAGGAAAGAGCTAAATGCCTTTATGGCAAAGACTTGTCACTGCGTGCATGTGGCAATCAATATACTAAGCACTCCACAAGTCTGGCCTGTACAGGTCGGTGGCAAGAAGGAAATAATTACTCAAAAAGCCAACTTTGAATCAGTTTGAGGTATGCCAAAACCACTCCAGAGATTCTGAATCCATGTGGCAAAAAGTTTGGTGGTCTGACGAAACCAAGATGCAACTTTTTGGCCTAAATGAAAAATTTTATGTTTGGCGCAAAGCCAACAAGCGACATCACCCAAAGAACACCATCACTACTGTGAAGCATGGTGGTTGTCAGCATCAGGTTATGGGATGCTTCTCAGCAGCAGGAACTAGGGGCACTTGTCAGGATAGAAGGGAAAATTGATGGAGCAAAATACAGGAAAATCTGAGAGGAAAATCTGCTGCTGCACTCTGCAAGAAAGCTGAAATTGGGATGGAAGTTCACCTTTCAGCATGACAACGACCGGAAGCACACAGCCAAAGCTACACTGGAGTAGCTAAGGAACAAAAAAATATGCCCTTGAGTGGCCCAGTCAGAGCCCCGACCTAAATCCAATCGAAACTGTAGCACGACTTGAGATCGCTGTCCATCAAAGCTCCTCACGCAACTTGACTGAGCTTGAACAGTTTTTTTTTCAGAAGAATGGCAAATATTGCCCAATCAAGGTTGCAAAGTTGGTAAGAGACTATCGCAACAGACTCACAGCTGTAATTGCTGTCAAAGGTGCTTGCACCAAGTATGAACTCAGGGGGGTAGACACTTATCCAACGAAGATATTCAATTTTGCATATTTCATAAATTTTCTGAAATTTGTAGAATTTGTTTTTTCACTTGGAAGTTTTGGGTTACTATATGCAAATAAAGGTGGAAAAAGCCTGATTTAATGCAATTTAACTCCAGGTTATAAGGCAACAAAGGGTGAAAAAAATAAAAGGGGGTGTAGACTTTCTCTAGGCACCTGTAATATATAGTGCATTGTATGTGTCTAAACTGTCAAAATTTGTCATTGGACAGGTCAAAACTATCCAAACCACGTACACACCTATTAGGCCACAGTTATAAAATATATCTGCCAAATTTGTTATGCGGAACATTCAATCATATAAAACACTTGATAGGTCAAAATTTCAAAATTGCCAAATTGCTGTTTCCATGGCAACTATTGTAACGTATCAGATTTCACAAGTATCGTGCTGTACGACATTTTATTGTTATTACGTATTATATAATTACGTCATTTACAAAGTCTGTATATTTCATTTACCACTATATGTTGTTAGCCCCTGTTGGACTTAGTCCGAAGCGGGGTCTCATGGATTTGGTCTCGATTTTCGTGTCCATGTTGTGCGTGCATGCGTGTGTGCGTCCGCAACCATATCTCGGACATGTATGGACCGATTTAATTCATACTTGGCAAAAAGACAACACATAATGGTATACATACGCATGTCGTTTTTTCGACATCAGATGTAAGATGTGCGAATGTAGACGATTTTTAGTTAAAAACAACAACAACCTGGTGTCGAACACGTCCTCAAGCATTACTCAGCCATGCATTTACTGATGTCATTCAAACTTGGCACACACAAATGAATGATGCTTAAATAGGCAAGTCATTTTTTTTGCAAGATCAGATCCAATATGGCTGACTGGTGGCCATTTTGTAACTTGAATTGTCCCCAACCATTTCTCATGCATGCATGGTCCCATCTTGTTCAACTGTGCCCAAGCACAGTACATGGTGACATACACGTGCCCCCACTTTATTTTGTGATCTGATCAAAGATGGCCGGCTGGTAGACTAGCGGCCATTTTAGTGAACATAAATATGGATAGCCCTTTAACTCTGTTCAGCAAAATTACTAAAACAACAGGGGCGATGACATTTATGCTTTTTAGCCCCGTTGGACTTGGTCCAAACGGTGCTTATGGATTTGGTCTCGATTTTCGGTTCTGCGCGTGGGTGCCTCCGCAACCATATCTCGGAGATGTATGGACCAATTGTATCCATACTTGGCACAAAGACAAGTGATGTTATACATATGTACATCGTTTTTTTTGGGGGGGAAATCATATCCAAGATGGCCAACTTGCGACTATTTTGTTGTAAAAAAAAAAAACAGTGTCAAACACATCCTCAACCAATTCCTCAGACATGCATTTAACGATGTTGTTTAAACTTGGCACACAGATAAATAATGTTGGCTTACATAAGCATGTCATTTTTCTTTGAAGATCAGATCCAAGATGGCCGATGGCGGCAATTTTAGTTGTAAAAAAAACACGATGTTGAGCACGTCCTCAACCATTTCTCAAACAAGCATTTACCGATGTTGTTAAAAGTTGGCACACATATAGGGAATGATGTTTGAAATAAGTGCGTAATTTTTTTCGCGGCATTTCCAAGATGGCTGACTGGCGGCAATTTTAGTTGTAAAAAAACACGATGTTGAACACGTCCTCAACCATTTTCTCAGACATACATTTAACGATGTTGTTCGAACTTGGCAGACAGGTAAAGAATGATGGCTTGCATATTCACATCATTTATTGTTCACACATTATATCCCAGATGGCCGACTGGTGGCATTTTGTTATG
>CM068953.1:71773467-71784686 GCA_035128595.1 Eptatretus atami
GAAAACTGGAAGAAGGTCTTATAGACCGATTAATCAAAATTTGAAATCTTCAGTTCATCACGCAGGGTTTCTGTATGCCGTCGAGTAGGCAAAGGGATGGTTCCTCAGTGAGTGACACCAACTGTCAAACATAGAGGGGAAGCGTGATGATCTGGGACTCTTTTGCTGGATCCAGAGTCAGCGACTTGCACAGAGTACTGCACCCTGAACCAAAAGGGCTACCACAGTATTTTGCAGCGCCATGCAATACCCTCTGGTCTACGCCTAGTTGGTCAGGGGTTCATCCTACAGCAAGATTACAACCCAAAACATACCTCCAGGCTGTGCCAGAACTACCTTAGAAGAAAAGAACAAGACGGAGGCTTCAAATCATCGAATGGCCAGCACAGTCTCCAGATTTAAACCCCATCGAGCTGGTTTAGGATGAACTGGACAGAAGGGTGAAAGCAAAGCAACCTACAAGTGTAACACATTTGTGGGAACTTCTGCAACAGTGTTGGGAAGAACTTTCGCACAATATTTGATTTCCATTGTGGAAAGAATGCCACGGTATGTTCGGCTGTTGTATCTGCAAATGTTGGTTACTTTGATGAATCAAAAATTTAGATTAAATTTTGTTCACAAAAACGATTCCATGATTTCTTTTTTATCTGCAATTGTTTATTTGTTCTATGCTTTAATTTCAGAGTACATTGAAACATTAAACTGCTTAAATTTCAGTAAAAACTGGAAAAATGGGGTGTTCTAAAATCTTAGACGGTCGTGTATATTTGAAACTCTGCATGGGGTATCGTTTTCTATGAACTCACTAATTGAATCAGTTATACATTTCCATTGTCTTTGTGTTTTGACTTAGAAATATGACCTCGAATTAACAACTAGAATAGGTTTGCTTTTGCCTTTGGTCAAAATTACCAATATTTGCTCCACCAAATTATTCACTCTCACTGATTATATTATTATGGAAACCTTTTGCAGATATGTGAAGTTTTTATAGCATTAAATGTTTGTGTAAAATCATTTTCAAACTTGGATCAAATATTAAAACTAGAAGGGCACTCAGTAGAGTGCATACCTCTACCACATAATGCCTGATCCACGAGAACATATCGAGCCCAATACATTTTTGAAATATTATACTATACAGCACTATATCGTTTTTGGCTTGTCTTTCAATGGTGAACAATTATTCAAAAAAAAAAATCGGATCCAGATCCAGATTCGGATCTTCACCAAGATTGAACCAATTCGTCCTTCTCACACACCCACCATGTCCACAGAATTTCATCCAGTGCTGTCCACAACTTTTTGAGATATCCTGTACACAGAAAAACAAACAGACAGACAGACAGACAAACAAGCAAACATACAAACAGACAGACAGAAAGGGGTGAAAACATATCCTCCTTTACCTTCGGTAGCGGAGGTATCTTGGACACTCAGTGGAGCACATACCTCCGCCATGCAATGCCTGATCCAGGAGTACATACCGGGCCCAATACAGTTTTGAGATATCGTGCTATATATCGTTTTTGGCCCTATCTCTCAATGGTGAAGAATCATTTTACAAATTCTAGTAGCTGGATCTGGATCCAGATCGTCACCAAAATCTAATCAGTTTGTCCTTATCACACACCGAACCAGTCCACAAAATTTAATCTGGATCTTCCACAACTTTTTGAGATATCCTGTACACAGACAAACAAACAAAAAACAAAAAGATGTCATACAGAGCATGACACTTGCAAAATCCATAAAACCAATTTGACATCATAAATAATGGGTGGTTGAACTCAATGACCAAATATGCAACTCCTCTTCAAATTTCAAGTCAATCGGATAAAAATTCTCAATTTTAGAAATTTGGCCTATGTTGAACTTTTGGCCAATGTTGACCTCAAAAATAATTGGTGTTTGAATTAACAGACCGAAGATGCAAATCCTCTTCAAATTTCAAGTCAATCTCATGAAAAATGAGGATTTTAGAAACTTGACAAAGTTGTTGAACTTTGGCCTATGTTCTCGACTGTTCCTTTTGGTCTGTTGCTTCCTGATCCATTCAGTGTTCTAGCTCTTCCACAAGCCTCGACTGTTTATACAAAAAAGGAATGATGGATGCAGGAAGGAAAAAGGAAGGAGGAACCCAGAAGGGGAGGAGCATAGGGAACAGGGAATGATTTTGGACCAATGTGCTGAAAGCTGTGCTGTATGCTTGTATCATTGGTGCTATTGAAACATGTTAGAGTTGGACAGTCGATTTCCGATGGTGATGGAACATTATATGTGCTTCTACCCAGTCAGAAATAATATGCTCATAAGGCCATCATGCCCCGTGATCAATCGTTTTTGGTATACCAACAATCCATCACACAAGCCAGACTCCATTAAACCTTCAAAGATGGAAACTCAGCTGCAGAAATGCCAAGCAGATATTTACTGATTAGTCAAGATTTTTGTGGATATTCATTGTAGTAGTATGGAAGTTCAATAATGGGCAGGTGAACAATAGCCTGATCTCTGTTTCAATCGATATTGCTCCCAAATAATTCCTTGGAAAATACTTAGTCTGTCAAGCTCCACAGATCTATGTCCTTGACGATGGTGCTTTTACTGCAGTTTGCAGCAGGGGTAATATCTTAGATGGGATTGAAAACCCTTTTGCATCATACAGATAAATGACAAATGGTTAAAACTAAAAGACACGTTTCCAACGAGTTTGTTTTGAATGAGATCATTCTTGATTTTTTGACATTAATCGCTAGAACATAATATGTGCCACATGATATGCAGATGGATACATGCAATCTCTCCAGAAACATCATAATCTGAAGTTTTGGTTTGAGAAAGAAGAACATGGAATACAATGATGTAAAATGTAAAAATATTTAATTGCAGTGTTCAGAAATGTTTTCTTTCAGGTACTCGCATTGGAAGAACCCTGTATTTAAATGTAGAAATTATGTCGATATAGTTGCATAAAAATTAACTTTAAATGTTCTCTTCATAAGCTGACCTAGAAATTTATAAAAAGAGAGGGCATGAGTGGATATTCTCCAGAGTGGATATTCAATATTAGAATGTCCACATATTGAATCTGGAGAAATTGCTACTAAAAGATTTTTCATCGGAGTTGAGGCATCGCCATAAGAATCCTAATATGTCATTGTTTGAAGCACCATTGATAAAAACAATTGTCAAAATAACAGTGATAGATTCCGTCCCAGAGATCTCATAAATTGCTCTCATCATTGGAACAAAGTTTATGCCTGGTGGACCCTTCCTGGCGTGATTTCCTGAAATTTCTGCATAATGTGCGGTCGATCCAGGTTTCTACAATCATGAAATTGGCAGCAAGGCTAGAGCTGAAATGCAGGAAACTAGCAATTAATCTCATGCAATCGATCAGGATTTGAAATAGGCTGACCCAACACAAAGGTGAGATATTAATAGTAGCAAATTATATTGAATGATATGAGAAATTACGTTCAATGACAAACTTTATATATGTGTGGAACCACATGACAACGACATTGATTCGAGTTGAGTGTTGATCAAAGTTATGAGATCAATGTAATATTTGGCTCTTTTAATGCTACGTTTTATATACATTGCATTATCAATTAATTTCCCATTAAAATATTGCACATAGTAAAATTAAACGAGCTTCTTATGCAATGGATGGTCCACTTCGATATGATCAGTTTATGTAAACCCAAAACTCAGAAATAAAATTCCATAATTGCAGGAATCTTTTAGTGTTTATTTTTTTTTACCAGTGCACAGAAATGTCAAATTACTGGAAGACCAGAACTACTTGGGGTTATTGACTAATGGATGTTCCAAGTTCACCCCTGGTTAAAAATCTCACAAAACCTTGGATGGAGATTTGTTTATCTCTTCAAAAAAGTAAGGGGAGCAGTAATGTAAACAAGACTTGTAAGGTAAATCCTGATTCGTGATAATTAGACTTTAATGGCATTAAATAGTACAAAGGAACATAATGCATTCACCCTGCATCAATCACACTCGCAACAACATTGGAAGTTATTTCACATCCTCCCCCAACCTCTCCTTCTTCCATCTTTCCCTCTGCCACCGAAGGTGGATGGAGGTTATGTTTTCACCCCTGTCTGTCTGTTTCTGAACAGAATATCACAAAAACTTGTGGATGGATTCAGACGAAATTTAGTGGAGAGCTTGGGTATCTGACAAGCACGAAATTAATAGATTTTGATGAATATCTGAATCCGGATCTGGATCCGAGAATTTTTAAAGTGATTTTTGACCATTGAGAGATAGAGTCAAAAACGATACATAGCACAATATCTCAAAAAGTTATGGATGGATTCCTACGGAACTAGAGGATGAGTTGGTTAGGTGACAAGAGCAAGCCTATTAAATTTTAGTTCAGGTCCGAATACAGATCCGGCCTATCAGTGGGATACAAAACGTAAACTAATCAGCCTGGCGAAGGTATGTGATCAACCGATTGCCCTTCTTGTTACAGCGCGGCGACATCGTGCTGTTATATAATTGGCTATTCTGTCCTGTGTCTTCTGTCACATCTTCTGTCACACTTATGGCCGCGTACGTCCCTTTGATCTGAGGGCTATAAATAGAAATTTGTCCAAATTCACAACTCTTCCCATCATGCATGCTAATTCACCGTGTCCACATTTAAATTTTATAACTGCAAAATTGTTTCATCATTCTTAAACTAGACTTTTTACTGCCCCCAGCCACGCGATATCGAAGTATTCGCTTCTTGTTTTATGTCATGAAAAGGGGGTCCACACAACGAACCACCATCACCCTCGCCTCTAGAAAGATCGCGAATATTTCTATACACTCTATTCCATCACATAACAGTTCGCAGAATAAGAATTAACTTTGACCATAATGTCCCTAATATTTCCACAATGATAAGAAAATTTCCAGCATAATCATATTATCGACAGCAAATGTTTCTATAGTTATTATTGTAGAATGCTAACAAGTATTTTTTGCTGAGTTTTTAATGCAAAAAGTAAATCAATTTTATACAAAACAATACTGGGAATTCAAAATGCATATGGGGCCAATAATTAATTGGAATACCTTTCTGTGAAACGTGATAGAAAGTTTGGAACGCAATGTTTGTGTTACTCTTTTGACATGTGACTTTGGTGACTTCTTCTAATTTGAAAACATGACCACAATATATTCGTATATATGTACTGTACAATAAAATGATATATTATCATGCTAAATCAAGATGCTACTGTTTGCTCAATTTACTCAATTTTGTCTGCTATACTAGTATTTTTGCAATTTGTCGAAGTTATCATCTCTGAAGTTTCTAATATACAAGCAAACAGATAGACAGGAAATAGTACGAGAGATAAGTAAGGATTTAAGGTTCTCAATATTGGGAAGAAGGGCAGCAATAATGGAGTACATGTGGTTTTGGATATAGAGAGAAGGCACAGTAGGTAGGACATCATTCTTGTCAGGGTTACATCTCACCAACAATATTTAAAGACAACAGAGAGTTTGCTGTTTGTAAAGCCGGTTTGGCGGGGAATTTACTGAATGTCATTTTAAGGTAGGCACATCAGGTGGGATGCCAAGAGTAGGAAAAGTAGTATGAAAATAATGGATAGAGTTTGATGAGTTTTCCAGAAGGGGATGGTGGATTTTGAAGGGGATGCCATGGTGCCAGAAATGAGCGAGGATAATGGGTTTGGAACTATTTGCAGCAAACTCACATTTTGAAAGAGGGTCGAACAAAAGATCACATTTAAAGTGAACCCCACAGTATGTGGAGCAATTACTTATAAATCAGGCAAAGGGAAAGGTGTATGACTTTGGATTGTAAGATGATTCCAGGGGAAGCAAGAGAGAGGAACAAAAGGCAGATAAAGGTGTGGTATAACTCATTATTTAGGAGGCCATCAGAGATAAGAAAAATACTTTTAAGGAATAGCCGCACTGAGGGGGTTGTCAGCATTGGAATTATCATGTATATAGTACTTCTGAATGTCTGCAGGTGTAGAAAAATCTGGGAAGGTTTTGAAACAGCAAAGGGGATGGAGCTTTTTATGATTGCTTTATATAGCTTTATTTGGCTCGAAGAGCATACAAGTTAATGTACTTGATAATTTAAGCCACCTGGGATAATTGATGAGGTAAGAGCTGATTGGTTATTCCCTCAAACTATGGGTGAGAGACGTGATTGGGTCTTGTTATTTATATGTTATCTGCTATTGGCATTGCATGCGGTACATGCTTGGGAGCCTCGGTGGTGCACGTGGTACAAGTTTGGGAGCCTGGATGGTGCATATTTCTGTCTACGCTGTCGCTGATGACTTGCCAACAAATGATGAAACCAGTCCGGTGGCTGAGGGGGCATGTAGCATTGGATTTCTCATGTATATACCACTTGTGAATGTCTGCTACTGTAGAAGAATCCAGTTACAGAATCAGCTGTTTTGGCATGTCATTTAACATGACAACAATTTCACCCACTGTAATTAAATGGGACTTTTTTGTGAATTTATTCTTGCCATATCTCAAAACGTTTTCAAGATATCAAATTTTAACTTACGCAACTTATTTGTATGTACAGTGCCTAAAGAGAGCATACACCCCACTTTCAAAATTTTCATATTTTGTTGCCTTATCGCCTGGAATTAAATTTCATTAAATCATACTTTTTCCACCTTTATATACACATCATAATCCAAAACTTCCAAGTGAAAAAGAAATTCTACTAATTTCAGAAAATTAATTTTTAAAAAATAGAATATTTTAGTGGGATAAGTGTCCACCCCCCTATTAATAGCAATGGTAAATTAGCGCAGATGTAACCAATCACCTTCAAAATCACACACCAAGTTAATTGGCCTACACCTGTGTTAAGTTGTATTGATCTGATTATTTCAGAATAAAATCACCTGTTCCGTAGTTTTTTCTGCTGGGTCGTGCATTTCACAGCAAAAGACTCAACCTTAAGTACCAATGAGCTCTCAAAAGATCTCCAGAATAAAGTTGTGGAAAGGCACAGATCAGGGGAAGGGTAAAAAATATTTCAAAGGTCTTGAATATCCCTTGGAGCACAGTCAAGACAATCATTAAGAAGTGGAAGGTGAATGGTAGCACCCAGACCCTGCCTAGATCAGGCCGTCCCTCCAAACTGGATGACCAAGCAAGGAAGATAATGATCAGAGAGGCCACCAAGAGGCCAATGGCAACTAGGAAAGAGCTAAATGCCTTTATGGCAAAGACTTGTCACTGCGTGCATGTGGCATCAATATACTAAGCACTCCACAAGTCTGGCCTGTACGGTCGGGTGGCAAGAAGGAAATAATTACTCAAAAAGCCAACTTTGAATCAAGTTTGAGGTATGCCAAAAACCACTCCAGAGATTCTGAATCCATGTGGCAAAAAGTTTGGTGGTCTGACGAAACCAAGATGCAACTTTTTGGCCTAAATGAAAAATTTTATGTTTGGCGCAAAGCCAACAAGCGACATCACCCAAAGAACACCATCACTACTGTGAAGCATGGTGGTGTCAGCATCAGGTTATGGGATGCTTCTCAGCAGCAGGAACTAGGGGCACTTGTCAGGATAGAAGGGAAAATTGATGGAGCAAAATACAGGAAAATCTGAGAGGAAAATCTGCTGCTGCACTCTGCAAGAAAGCTGAAATTGGGATGGAAGTTCACCTTTCAGCATGACAACGACCCGAAGCACACAGCCAAAGCTACACTGGAGTAGCTAAGGAACAAAAAAAAATATGCCCTTGAGTGGCCCAGTCAGAGCCCCGACCTAAATCCAATCGAAAATCTGTAGCACGACTTGAGATCGCTGTCCATCAAAGCTCCTCACGCAACTTGACTGAGCTTGAACAGTTTTTTTTCAGAAGAATTGGCAAATATTGCCCAATCAAGGTGTGCAAAGTTGGTAGAGACCTATCGCAACAGACTCACAGCTGTAATTGCTGTCAAAGGTGCTTGCACCAAGTATGAACTCAGGGGGGTAGACACTTATCCAACGAAGATATTCTAATTTTGCATATTTCATAAATTTTCTGAAATTTGTAGAATTTGTTTTTCACTTGGAAGTTTTGGGTTACTATATGCAAATAAAGGTGGAAAAAGCCTGATTTAATGCAATTTAACTCCAGGTTATAAGGCAACAAAGGGTGAAAAAAATAAAAGGGGGTGTAGACTTTCTCTAGGCACTGTATATATAGTGCATTGTATGTGTCTAAACTGTCAAAATTTGTCATTGGACAAGGTCAAAACTATCCAAACCACGTACACACCTATTAGGCCACAGTTATAAAATATATCTGCCAAATTTGTTATGCGGAACATTCAATCATATAAAACACTTGATAGGTCAAAATTTCAAAATTGCCAAATTGCTGTTTCCATGGCAACTATTGTATACAGTATTCAGATTTCACAAGTATCGTGCGTGTACGACATCTTTATTGTTATTACGTATTATATAATTACGTCATTTACAAAGTCTGTATATTTCATTTACCACTATATTGTTGTTAGCCCCTGTTGGACTTAGTCCGAAGCGGGGTCTCATGGATTTGGTCTCGATTTTCGTGTCCATGTGTGCGTGCATGCGTGTGTGCGTCCGCAACCATATCTCGGACATGTATGGACCGATTTTATTCATACTTGGCAAAAAGACAACACATAATGGTATACATACGCATGTCGTTTTTTTCGACATCAGATGTAAGATGTGCGAATGTAGACGATTTTTAGTTAAAAACAACAACAACCTGGTGTCGAACACGTCCTCAAGCATTACTCAGCCATGCATTTACTGATGTCATTCAAACTTGGCACACACAAAATGAATGATGGCTTAAATAGGCAAGTCATTTTTTTTGCAAGATCAGATCCAATATGGCTGACTGGTGGCCATTTTGTAACTTGAATATGTCCCCAACCATTTCTCATGCATGCATGGTCCCATCTTGTTCAACTGTGCCCAAGCACAGTACATGGTGACATACACGTGCCCCTCACTTTATTTTGTGATCTGATCAAAGATGGCCGGCTGGTAGACTAGCGGCCATTTTAGTTGAACATAAATATGGGATAGCCCTTTAACTCTGTTCAGCAAAATTACTAAAACAACAGGGGCGATGACATTTATGCCTTTTTAGCCCCCGTTGGACTTGGTCCAAAACGGTGCTTATGGATTTGGTCTCGATTTTCGTGTCTGCGCGTGGGTGCCTCCGCAACCATATCTCGGAGATGTATGGACCAATTGTATCCATACTTGGCACAAAGACAAGTGATGTTATACATATGTACATCGTTTTTTTGGGGGGGAAATCATATCCAAGATGGCCAACTTGCGACTATTTTAGTTGTAAAAAAAAAAACAGTGTCAAACACATCCTCAACCAATTCTCAGACATGCATTTAACGATGTTGTTTAAACTTGGCACACAGATAAATAATGTTGGCTTACATAAGCATGTCATTTTTCTTTGAAGATCAGATCCAAGATGGCCGACTGGCGGCAATTTTAGTTGTAAAAAAAACACGATGTTGAGCACGTCCTCAACCATTTCTCAAACAAGCATTTACCGATGTTGTTAAAAGTTGGCACACATATAGGGAATGATGTTTGAAATAAGTGCGTAATTTTTTTCGCGGTCATTTCCAAGATGGCTGACTGGCGGCAATTTTAGTTGTAAAAAAACACGATGTTGAACACGTCCTCAACCATTTCTCAGACATACATTTAACGATGTTGTTCGAACTTGGCAGACAGGTAAAGAATGATGGCTTGCATATTCACATCATTTATTGTTCCACATTATATCCCAGATGGCCGACTGGTGGCCATTTTGTTACTTAAATGTGTCCCCAACCATTTCTCAGACATGCATGGTCCGATTTTGTTCAAACGTGGCACACGCACAGTACCAGAAGCCGTACATATGCCCCTCACTTTATTTTGTGAACTGATCAAAGATGGCCGACTGATAGATGCACGGCCATTTTATTTGTACATATATGGATTAGCCCTTTAACTCGCTTCAGCAAAATTACTAAAACAACGGGAGCTATGACATTTTATGTCTTTTTTACTTTTCACTTGTTATATTTATTATTACTTTTCTTATATTTTATTCATATTTTCGTATTTTATTTGTTTCACTTTTCAAAGTTACTTTCACTTATTTATATAATCTTGTTTTTCCCTATTATTTTCAGTTTACCAGCAGTCTCATTCCCCTTGGCCATTAACCCCTGCATCCTGACCCTAGCTGTCAAAATCAATTCCTGCTCTCACACACACACCTGTTCCTGCTCTCACACACACACCTGTTCCTGCTCTGACCCAACCATCTTTGACTCACTAAGACCCTTTGTCAATCCCTGCCCTTATCCTATCTCTTTCTTTTGCACGACGAAGAGGTAATTCCCAAAACATCAGCTTCTCCTTGCTTCCCACAGCAGTTAGCCGGTTAACCTCAAACAACACTCCGTTAATTTCATCCATTGTTTTCCCTGTCCAGCAACACAGATTGATACTCACCTTCACCAACAAGACTAGGTCTTCATTCTTCAGGACTCACAGGTTGTTGTTTTTTTTGTATACAATCAAGGCTTGTGTGGGAGATAGAACATACAACAGGTCAGAATGTAACAGAACAAAAGGAACAGGAGAAAGATAAGGGGAAAACACACCAACAGTAGGGTTGAAGGACAAAATAGAGGGAGACTTGGAGAAATAAAGGTTGTGGGGAAGAATGAGGTCTAGGTAAGGAAGCATGGCGATGAACAAGATGGATACAGCCACAAACTCTCAGGAAGGAAAATCCTGGAAACTTGGAAATAAGTGGGCTTGGGGAGGGTTAATGAGGGTAAAATATCATGGTTTTGAATGGGGAATGATCTAAGATGGTGGTGAACATCTGTCTTGAAGAACTGGAGGGAAAAATGACATTGAAAGGAATGTGGAAGTTAGTTCCAAAGTTGGAGAGAAAGAGGAACAAATAAGTGGAGGTTTATTCCATGTCTTGGCACAAGAGGGTGCTCTGTGGAAGTGGTCTATGTATTGTGGCCAGGAGCAAGGTCATGGTTACCTTTCAACAGGGAAAATATAAAACGTTTAACTCCCTTTCCCTTCAGTGCAATTATTCCGTTGTCATTAAAGCTCGACTCAGCATGTTTTGTCGAAGAGAAAAA
>CM068953.1:71815605-71831693 GCA_035128595.1 Eptatretus atami
TCAAGTTAATAGGATGTAAATTGATGATTTTTCAGTTAAAAATTGATTTTAGAAGTTTCACCTTGAGTTGACCTTTGACCTTTTGACCTCAAAAATAGTTTGTTTCCCAAATCAGTAATGCAACATGCAAATCTTGTTCAAATTTCCACTCAATCAAATAAAAAAATGACGATTTTAGAAATTTTACCTCGAGATAACCTTTGACCTTTGACTTCAATCAATCGGCTTTTCAATTCAGACTACCTCTACAACCCGGTAAAGTTTCACCGGCCATGATGTTACATCTTCCTTTTGAGGAAAAGGCAAGGTATCCTTTTCTAATGCCTTGAAAAGGAACTGCTGGTTCACCAAAGTGTTACAACAGGTGTCACACTTAATGGAGGATGAGTATGATTGTGATCTCCTTAGAGAAATCCATAAATTCATCAACAAGGTGTATGACTCAAGAGAAGAAGAGATACATGACATCAACATCTTCAGGAAGAAGACATTCTGCCAACAAAAGAGGGGTATGTCTCAAATTCCTCCTACAAAAGGTACCTTTCTCCAACACACCTGTTGCTCCATCTTACAGGCCAGCATTTTGATGTCCTCTCATGTGCAATATTGCTCCCAGAGATGTTCTCAACCAAGTTTGGGTGGAAGAAGAAGGAAGGGGGAAAGGAATGAGCACCGCAGTGGATAATGAAGCCCACCCTCTCAAAAGTGGCAAAGGCGTTTATCCAATGCACCTGTGAGACAGGGTGTGACACAGCAAGGTGTTGCTGCAAGAAGGAAGAAGTGGGGTGCTCAGAGCTTTGCTGATGCCATAAATGACGCTTACACGTGAATTTGTAATCCCGATTTTCCTTTTGTTGTCAGAGAATATGTTACAATACAGCATTAAAATTCATCTAAAAATTAATGAAAGTTTGGCAAATGAGTTTTGCTAATTTCTAAATGACAGTGATTTATAATCTTGTTTGGTCTCGAGAAGAGCTTTCATATGATGCATAATTTGTGAGAATTGGTCCTTAGACATGGAAGTTACAAGGTGCACCCCTCTCGAGGGGCCCTGATGGACAAAGGGGACCTCCAAGGTGCATAAGGGGGGAATTTTTTTTGGTGTTTTGGAGCCAATTTTTTCTAAGCATCCTCGGCAATACATTTCCGAAGAAAAATCGCTTTCGGCACAACGTGTAAATGTCCTATCATCCTGATCTCCCACTATGTGTCGTATATGTGAGAATGATTTGGTCAAACATAGTCAAAGGTCAAGGTCAAGGCCATCCAAAACATGCAAAATATCTATCATGCCATAATTAGAAAAACGTATCAGCCAAATTTGTTGTGCATAACAATTAATCATATAAAACACTTGATAGATTAAATTTTCGAAATTGCCAAATTGCTGTTGCCATTGCAACTATTATTTATTTGGAATTTGCAAGTATCATGCTATGCACAACATCTTCCTTGTTATTCTGTGTTTCCAAGTATTGATTTACCTCTGCAAAAAGTCGCTCATTGGTACAAAACTATCATTCATCAACACTGGCAACAACCTTGTCAGTCATGACAACGTTTCTGCTATGGCCTTTACCACCTTTGTATTGCCCAGATCCACAGACAGAAGTTTGAAGTAGCCCACATCTTCCTGCATTTGTATGACTGCTGCTTCTACAGGAGCTTGTCCGCATTTCCGTGGGGTCTTGGAAAGGTCATAAACAATTCATTGTCATCACCAAACCTCACATTATGTTATCGCCAGGCTCTGAAGAGATTTTCCCCAAGTAAAGCAAAGCTTGTAAGAAAACATCTATCCATCCCCCCCCCCCATTATCTTGGATATGCCCCACCTTCCTCCATCGGATTTTATTTTCTCATTATGGTGAAACAAATACATCTAAAGGCTCGACAAAGACTCAGTATGGTTAAATGCTCTTTTACAGGTTTTACTAAGAAGAATATCTTGTCTCTTTACGACTCAATAATGTGACCAGTTTTGGAATATGCTTCTGTTATGTGGAACCCGAGCACAAAAACCGACATCAATGAGCTTGAAAGAATTCAACACAACTGTCTCCGTTTGTGCAAGTAACAAATAACTTTGCCAAGTCTCGCCAGATGACGAGATTGCATTGACCTCGCAACATGTTATAAATACTTGAAAGGAGACTTCAAAACAACTGCCAGCGTTTTCTTCTCATTTTCTACAACAAATCTCCATGGCCATTCCCTCAAACTCTGGAGAAAATGTTCATAACATCCATTCACAAAAACTTTTTTGCTAACAAGTTTAATAATTTATCAGAGAAAGCTGCTTCTGCTCAAACATCAGAAGTATTTAAGAGAATCCTGAGATCCCTGCCTTAGACCAAAGGGATAGTATACCAATACCACAACATATTACACAATACACATGTCTACACCATAATTTTCGATAATGACAAGACTTCCTTCATGTTCAGAACTGGATGGTGAGTGAATATCACACTATAATTTGAGAACTGTCTGTTTGTGTATTTCCGTGTTTATGTGTTTGCTTGATTTATGTGTACTCCTGAACCATTGGATAGAATGAGTTGAAAACTGGTTTTATTCGAGGTGTTCAAGAGGTTTTAGGTGGTGAGAAAAATTTCAAAATTCCTGGGGTTCAGGGTGTGCGGAAGCCCCCAATTCTCTTTACGTAAATAGGTATAGCTTAGGACCGCTTGTGGTGGGAGGAGGTATTCAAGATTCAAGATAATTTATTGTCCATGTTATAAAATATAGAAATTTGACATCCACTGGCAATTCAATAACAAAAAATCTTAACAAAAAATGATGACAAGTGATCAGGAATCAGTGCATTTCTTCATGAATATACATTGTATCAAACCCTTCTTGAATGATCATTGAACATATGGATTGCATTTAGCACAAGATAATGTCTCAAACGACAGCAAAGGGTATGTGTAACACAAAGGCGGATTCCTGAATGAGTAAAATTAAATCAATTATGGAGTGGATGTAATGAGTCTTGCATCATCTTGTGAAATTTCAGTACACGTATAAGATGTTTCTCATAAAAAGAACATATTTAAGGGAGGTTTGCCGAATTACTGGATTTTTTTAGGAATAATATCTTTGTGATACCTCTGGCCAGTCATCGTCTTATGGGCCTTGCCTGCTCGCCCTTTCCGTCCTTATTTACCTGTGCTCGCACACCAAGGGCCTCAGGCTGTACACCAGTTGCATCACGTGCCACTGCACTGTGGGCTGCTGCACAGGTCTTGTCTGATTCCTTGTGAATGAAAGTTGTGTGCTTGTGGTGCCCTTGGTGTTTTTCACCATTTGGCGAAGTTCCTATTTATTCTGTCTTTCCTATGCTTGTGTGGGAGTCTCTCTTTGTGTCATCTCGTCTTGTTTCTATAAATTATTCGTATTCCTTAAGACCATGCATCTGCCTGGTTGTGCATCCTGCTGTGCTGTTTAAACCGTTTTGGTATATTTAATAATCCGTGATGGATCCAAATTGGGTTATTTCATCTGACTAATAATTTGCAATTGGTCACTGGCTTTGACACCAATACAAATTTTTATTACAGACCCTAGGCATCAATAAGCTACTGATATCGAACAAACAGTTTCAAATGGAGCACCTTGCCAGCTCGATGACAGAAGACACCATTTGCATTTTTTGGTGATTCAAGGAAATACAAGGAAATACAAGGAAATCCAGCACAGGTGGAGGCCATTCACCCCATCATGCCAGCGCGAACACCACACTAATTTATCTACACAAGATCCAAGGAAGAAAATGCAAAAAACATGTTTTTAACAAATGATGAATAATTGTTTTTTTGTTTGTATAAAATATATTCATATATAAATATATTTTGTTTTGTAGTTTTTGTATTTTTTTTCTTCCCCTCAGGGAGGGGGCAGAGCATGGGCTTGGTTAAAAACACTTAACATCAACCACACAACACCCCTTGACAAGACACTCACCAACAGCATTCCATACACATGCACACAATCACCCATCAATGCTCAAACTACCTAAAGTCCTATCAACATCCCATACCCCCATCTCCATAACTTCCAGGTACCTATCTAATTCTATTTTAACATTATCTACTTTTTCTGCTGCCACTACCTTTCCAGGGAGGCCATTCCATGCGTTAACTACTCTCTGAGTAAAAGTTTCCCTGCCTTGCTACCATCTTAACTCTCCTCTTCTTTACTCTCAGGCGAGGCCCCTGGTCCTAACACTGTATACTCTGTTGAATAATTCATCTGAACTTCTTTTTTCCATACCTTTCATTATCTTAAACATCTCTATTATATCTCCTCATAACCGACCCCTTTCTCATGAATAAAGCCCTGTCTCCTTCAGCCGCACCTCATAGCTGAGTCTCGCTCGGTCCAGAATCAATCTAGTAGCCCTGCGCTGAACCGTCTCAATGGCATCAATGTCCTTCCGGAACTGTGGTGACAAAACTGCACACAATATTTTAGATGTGGCCCTCACTAAATTCCTGTATAATGTTAACACCACCTCTTTTGATTTATAAATGATCTCCCTCCGAAGACAACAAAAAACCCTATTTGCTTTACCTATAGCTGCCTGGCATTGTGCTGCCTGCTTACCTCCCATATATATTACCACCCCCAGATCCTTCTCCTGTGTGACATGCTCCAAAATTACCCTTTGCATCCTGTAATATCTCCATTT
The DNA here is from genome assembly GCA_035128595.1 of Eptatretus atami. Taxonomy (NCBI): domain Eukaryota; kingdom Metazoa; phylum Chordata; class Myxini; order Myxiniformes; family Myxinidae; genus Eptatretus; species Eptatretus atami. The sequence continues at coordinate 71,820,305 of CM068953.1, forward strand.
TCATTGTTCTTTCTCATCCCCAACACCTTACACTTGTTCAGGTTAAATTCCATCTGCCAATCTTTTGCCCAATCTATGCAAGTATCAATATATTCCTGTACCTGATCACCACCCCCTCTGCTATCCACATTACCTCCAAGCTTTGTGTCATGTGCAAATTTGGAAAGCTTACTCTTTACCCCATTATCCGAATCGTTGGTGTAAATAACGAATAGTCATGGTCCGAGTATTGATCCCTGAGGTAACCCGCAACTTACATCCTCCCAGCAAGACATCCTCCCACTCTCAGCCATGCTTTGCTTCCTGTCACTAAACCAGTTTGCAGTCCAATTAACTACCTAACCAGCCACTCCAAAAGCCCTCACTTTGGCTGACAACCTCCGATGTGGTACCTTATCAAATGCCTTCTTAAATTCCAGATAGACTATGTCCACTGCCTTTACATCATCCAATCAATCAGACACTGCTTAATAGAACTCTAAACGATTTGTTAAACAGGAACTACCTTTGGTAAAACCATGCTGACTACCTTTAATTAGTTTGTATTTGTTTAAATGGTTCCTCATCGGTCCTCAATTAATTTCTCCAACACCTTCCCCACACCTGAAGTCAAACTTACAGGTCTATAGTTTCCCATTTCTTCTCTGGATCCTTTCTTAAATAATGGTATTACATTTGCTACTCTCCAATCCTCCGGTACCTGTCCTGACTCCAGTGAGCTATTGAAAATATCCGTTAACATCTCACTTACCTGCTCAGCCACCTCCATCAATGCTCTCTCGGTTGCATATTATCTGGACCCGGAGCCTTATCTTCTCTTAGATTACCTTGCTGTTCCTTTACTTCCACCAGAGGTTTTCACTCCCAATGTCGTTTTGTATGAAATTCTGTCATAAGAACATGAATAAATAATAGAAAATATGTCAATGACTTGAAATTACACAACATATAAGTAGAAAATGTTAAGATATAAATATAAACATGACAGATAAAAAAGTGTCTGTTCCTTAAAAAATGTATTTGAAAGTATTAAAAGGCATGGATTGCATTAGCATGCCTGTCAATGTGATATGATAGATAGAGCAATGGAGTTATTTATCAAAAAGGCATAGATATAATCAACGTGCCTGTGATATGACAGATATTTGAAATGAGAGTATTAAAAACCATAGAACAGAATAGGAGCCTCCATCCCGACCCTGTTTAAAATTTTGTGCGGTCATGGGCAACTTGCTAGTTGGATTAATAACTCGTGTGGTGTCAGACCACGTCAAAGTCACGAGGCAGTGCAAACTGATTGGCATTTGCCAAAAGCACAGTCATTCGTGGAGAAGGTCTCTGGTGTTTGCGACCTCACACCCGATCATGTGCTTAGTGGTTGTGGTGAGGGGCCATAAACGCGACACACATAATACACTCGGCCTTGAGGACAGGGATGATGCAGATGGATGGCAGGCAATGGGGTGGCTTTGAAAAGATGTGAGGCTTGTGGTCAAAGTGCTTGGAGGATTTGGAGGTGAAGGGTACAAATCTCCTCCCCAGTGCATTTGTGGGGCAGTGAGGCACACGATCCCAGGGTAACAAACCCCAATCATTACCGTTTCGTCTGATCTGAGGTGTGTGACCCCTCACCAAGCCTTACAATGCCTGTGCTGTGCAAACTACTAACTGCCTTACTGAGCCGTCAGAAATCACCTCCCTGGGATCCTAACCACCAAGCATAACTCAATACTGTGCCCTTCTTTGCCCCACAATACTGTGCTCTCCAGTACACTGGCGAAGGCACCACACACATAACAAGAAATCAACCAGAATGGGGCAACTGAAGCAGGCAAGCAGGAAAATTCAGACTGTATGGCAGGTTTGGTTCACTACATGTTGCTCATGTGAGCAGAACATCCCACGAGACCCATACACTCTTTCATCTCTTTCATCAAAAAGCGAACATGCCTTCATAACCCCCTCACCCTCATAGCATCAACATCAGTGCTTGCAGAGTTCCAATCAATCATATGCTGCTCTAGATTTTTATGACAGCATATCGCCCAATCAACGCTCCTGATTCTGCCACAATCATCATTATAGCAACCAGATAGTATGGTCCAATGGCAAGCTGCCATATTCGCTGCCAATCATAGGTGGCCAAACAGGACAGCCCACATCCCATTGAGACCTAATATTAGTGCTTCCTCCTCACCCTTTACCCCGTGTGTGAGAGTGGGGTTGTGGGGGAGGCAAGCATGCTGTTGCATGGTTGTAGGGAATACCAGAGTGCCTTTATCTCACCTGGCTCCCTCCCGGTTCATTAAGAGAGACATGTGACAGGACATCCTTTCCCTCCTTCGCTACTATAGGTTCCAACATAGTCTCCCAGCGACACAAGAATAAACAGGACAATTTATCTCTATCCACTTTTCCATATTATATGCAAAAGAGTCCGAAGCTACCATAATTCACATACCAGGGTATACCTTAATTGTAGCAGCTGACCACTTCCACACCTCCCTCTCTCCAATAAACATAACAGTCCCCTCCCCTGGAACATATTCTCCCAACAAGTTAAACCAAGGCCAGGCCTTACCATTTAAACATTCCATCTCTCATTATTTTAACCAATAAATTACAGTATGCTGTGGAAGCTAAGGCCATCTCTAACCTGTCTTACCCAAGTAACTTACCTTTCTACACACACGTTCTACCCACCATTCTACCCACACAATTATATCCCCATTACAAACATAACATTTCAATTTTTTCAATTCCCAGCCCCATTCACGTCTTGCCCAGATGCTCCTGGGGTACAGAGAGAAGACGGCATCAAAACACTAAACACACGCACGCCTTATTCACAATTTCAAAATAATATCCAAAAAATAACCCAATCTACTTGAAAACACCAGTGCATCTCCAGTGGATGGCACCTGCTCTAGCTGGTCAGTTGAGCCCAAAACCAAATTTGGAATCTAACATATCCAATTGGATGCGCCTTATGCCTTCCTTTGCATGAATGGAGGTGAACGTCACCAAATGGAGCTTTCCATTTTACATACAATACAATGATCACAACAATCCACTATCAAGGCCATGGCATTCCTTTTGGCTTGTGTCCTAGTAGGAATCTGAGAAGTCCGAAAATGCAGTAATGAGGGGGCTGATTGTGATACACAAAAAACACTTAATGAAAAAAAATAAACTTTTTGCATTTTCTTATTTGATCTTGTGTTGATAAATTGGTGTGGTTGTGATGTGACGCACTCCACCTCGGTCTAATTTCCTTGTGATACCAGTGGAGCCCAACCAACATCCCACCTCCAGGGAATCATGGATCCTCATCCTTCCCATTCCCCAGCACCACAACATCTTTCTTGTTGCATCCTCACTGGAGGGGGTTTCCAAATTGGCCTTCCCTGGGCTTCATGAGGCTGCCTAAATTCGGTCTTCTTTGCTCCATAGCCAGCCACGCCTGACCCTCTTCCAAAGGATTCCCCATTTCCAGTCATGTGCTGGAACAACTATGGCAAGGCATGATGAAGCTGCATACCACTCTCTCCCTGAGAGATTACCAAGGTCTACGGTAATTCACCACACTCCCCAACTCACAACCCTTACAATACAATTCTCCCACTCAGCTGCCAAACCATTTTACCGACTACCATGCTGTATTGTGTGTTCCTGCCTGTAATATACATGGCAAAAATTACAACATACGAAAATATAGCAAAAGTAAATTTAAACACCACCACCCCCACCCACCCCCTCCCTTACAGTATGCCTTGTTGCTTCATATGCAGCTTGTGGTTGCTGGTTGCATTATTTTCTGGGTGTGTGGCCTTGCTGCTGATGCAGTGCCCCTGTTACCAGTAAGCTGGTACTCATTTTTCCAACCTCAAAAGGATGAGTTAACCCACCTGGTGCTACTTCAACGGCAGGATTGGGGCTCAAACTCAAGACCTTAATCCAGCCACCTTACCGTTAGGCCAACACCAGGCAACAGTATGCCTCATTCATGCCTTCTGCCTCCTTGCTCCCCCGTTTCCCCATCTATCCCTTTCCACCATCCGTCCCTTGACATCTACTCATCCCATACTACCCGACCCATATTCCTCTTCCTTTTTCAATCACACGTTTGTAGAACTAGCCCCTCTAAAAAAAACCCAAACTCTTGTGTATAATTGTCACTTATTGCAAAGTGTGTCGCATGCAATAATTTTGTGATGTTTACCTTTGTATTTAATTTATCTTCATGTAAACAGTAAACTTCAAAAATGTACTGTATATTTTTAAATTTAGTGAAAACATCACCTATGTCCTATATTTTTTCCAACGGCTCATGTTATTGCTATCAATCCATCTCAATGTTCTGTAATAATGCATGGGTCAACAAAGCAGTACCTTGTGGAACTTGAGCAGATGTTGTTTGTTGACCACAATTTGTAAAGATGACTCCAGCCTCGCATAAACGTGCTTTCCTGTGTTATTGGGCACGACAATATTACCACACCATCGATTGACAGGCTGTAAGGCCTGGCAGGTGCTTAATTAGTTTTTTTTTCTCAACAAATGATGGGATATGGAACCGATTTTCAACTGCTGCAAATCAGAAGGCCACAATGCCCTGCTGCGTACTCTCATTAGAAGTGCTCGAGCTCACATGAATGAGGCACCCTCCAAGGACCGACCCAGTGGATGCTTCGTGCTTGATTGCTTCAAAGTCTTTATAAAATAGTAATAAAACCATTCAGCACAGGCTGACGTAGGCATCAAAGACTCTCCCGCCCCCATGGAGTGTGAACTCAAGAGAGTTTGCTCGTTTCTATGGAGATGTAGCAGCTGTGCATTCCGAATGGCTTCATCTTGTTACCCTTTTGCTCAAATAGATATGTGCAAGAAGTCGGCCTACTTTGTTAAATTCAGTCCGATTTTGGTGGCTGTGAAGTTAATGGCTAATTTTCAGAACAGGTGGAAGGTCTGCTACGAATTGTTGAAAGAAGAGACAGAATGTGTGCTGCAAAAGGTGAAAGCAATTAACTACTTTGAACAAGGACCTGGAGTGTCTGGGTCGTAAGAGAATAGTGTTTTAGCATGAACGAGCTTCAATATTTGAATTATTTATTTACCGGATTCAAATTAAACTGCTCTCAGATCATGGGGAAATGGCTACAAATAAGAAAATGTTTCTCAGACAGTCTGTGTTCTGCTTTGATAAGCCAAATGCACGATAGCGATCAGTTTATAGTCAATCAGCGATATATGATGATCAATCTAATCACATGGTTGTGTCCTTACTGTGGAGAGGCCATACCACACTGATACGTTGCTCCATGTGGATGATGATGGACCTTCAATTTTCTCAAGACACTTGCACACAGTGAAATAATCCTTGCAAATTACACCCTTGGATTTTCAACGTTCACAAGCCAGTGCTGGTTGGTGGCAGAGGTGTCTCACAATCCCCTCTGAAAGAATGGCATCTTTGATTTTATGTCATTCCTGCCTGCGAATCAGCAAGGAGACAGTTTGTAGTTGGTTTTTCATTCCTCACAATGGTCAACTTGAACGAGACAACACAAAAGGTAGTTGGCTATCTTTGACCTATTGTAGCACACCACACCACACAATAACCCTTCCATCTCTTTGAAAGTGTAAAATGTGGATTTGTTGTACCACGTAATTTTCCTCCATTAATCCAGAATCCAGTGTCAGTGGTGAATAGAGCAACACTATCGAGGAGATATGAATCCTTTCCTATTTGAAATTATAGGTTTGTCAAGGGGAATCCAACTCGAAAACCCAGCGTTGAATTGTATGCAAGTTGTACTTATACCAATTGAAGGTATTTTTTTATATTTGAGATAGACCTCAGAGAGTGATGGTCTCAATGGACACCTCCAAAGCACTTCATTGTGAGGCACAGTATCTAAGCTGCAAAGTCTCCCAATATAATTCCCCATTACAGTGGTCACTTACATACCTTTCTGCTTCGAGGCAATCATCAAATTATTGATGCCACCCAACCTCTACCATCCCCTCCAACCCCACTTCACACTTCCTTATGAGCAGTGTAAGCAGCAACCCCCTCCTGGGCCCCCCCCCTCCTCCTCTAGAGTACTAATACACTTTGGGAGCATTATTTAACTGATCTAAACTGCATAATACCTCACCAATACTCAATTGCCCTTGGCAGTGTATAAATGTACTTGTGGTGCAAATTAACACTGGAGTTTATATGAGCTTGGTTCTTTGGTATTCAGCCTCATGCTGCAAACAAGCGAAACGTTTATTGTGTTTTCTCAGTGTTAATTTTTCTTACTGACCACACAGAGAACAATGAACTTTCGTTTATGATATTAATCCGTTATTCATAACTTGTGTTTCTATGTCTACATGAAAGGGGAACAAAACTGAATTACATCTGTCCATCTGGTGCTCTGTCCAAAAGCAGGTTCAGTGCTATCAAAGCAGTCTTGTGGCAAGGATTGCACTGAGTGGTTTGCCTTTGCCTTCCTAGGTCAGTTTGCTAACTCTGCACCAACCTGTCAGACCTTGTTACATCTTATCATTGTAAATTTTCTCTCATTGCATTCCCCCCCCCCCCCCCCCAAAAAAAAATAAACAAAAAAAATCTGAAAAAACCCCTAAACAACACGTATATCTGAAAAAACAACCACCATTTTTATCACATAACGTGACAGTTAATTCCTCAATTATTGCTCCTCGATTACTTGTGAAATATGTGATTTTCAAAGGCAAATATAGACCCCACCAATGGCAGTGCATAGCTTCCTTCACGGAAATTACTCAGAAGTTAATTTAGATACAATTAATGCTTAAATGGTGCTTTTTCCATAAAATCATGCAATGTAAAGAAAATTTATTTCATCATACTGTATGTAGTAAAACTCGTTTTTTTTGTCCTAATTTCCACCAAGTTTCTGTATTTATTCGGAATTTAAAACAACCATATTAGCACATCCTCAAATAAACATGATTTTGAAAAATACCAGCCACCACTTCTGAGCAATTTCCATGAAGTTGCCACTTTCTTATATTGTTGAGATTGTTTACTTCAGTGATATGGAAATCCCACTGCTCCCTTGGATCAGTAAGTATACATAGACCGGTAAGAACATCATTTTGAACAATAGTAATGCAGAAGCTGCAACATTAATCAAAGAATAGTGTAAAAGTATTAAAAACCTTCCACAATGACCAAAATCAAAGATTAATAACAAACGTCTGGTCGATGATCAAGATTCATAATATGCCACTCATCTAACTATCCAACGTCCTGCATAATCAATAGCATACCCACAACAAACGTTCACTTCTCTCCCACCCCACCCTCATTGGAGCAGCTTCACCGCCGCAACTCTTATTTACTCAACTTTATTTATTCTTCTTGTTTTTTTCGAAAGAAACAGCTGTGCTTATCTCCCACGTGACACAGAAAACAAATAATAACCCTTTGGGTCCAGGTGAGAGCGACAGAACTGCGGGACATCATTTTAACCAACTTAACCAACAAGCAATTAATTAGGAACTACAGGGTGTCGAAGGAAAACATTTAATTACAGCTGTCTCAAGAAAACAAGATACAAGCTTTCTTTGGTGTGTGTGTGTGTGTGTTTATTTTGTGTACAATGTCGAGGCTCGTATAAGAGCTAACACACAGAACATATAACAATGGGAGCAGGAGACAAGAGGGTGGGAGAGGGAAGCACAAAACAGTGGGGAACAAAAACAACAGTAAATCTGTGGAAGGGAGAGGGATGGGGCAGGCTACATGGGGTAAACAAGATGGACACTACAGAGATTTTCAGGACGGAAAGCAGGGAATTTGAAGGAGGTGGGTTTGGGGTGGATTTACCGGGGTAGAAAAGATCATGGTTTTGGATGGGGGAAGATATGAGATGGTGGTGAACAGCTGTTTTGAAGACCTGTAGGGAGGAGTGGGATTGAAGAGAGTGTTGGAATTTGTTCCAGAGGTGGGGAATAAAGAGGAATGAAAGAGTGAGGGTGAACAATGATTCTTGATTTTGGCAGCTTCACCAGAAGGGGGTTTTTTGGCAGACCTTGAATGCCCTGCAGAAATATAGGGTGGACAGAATGCAGAGGAAATATAGGTGGGGGGGGGGGGGGGGAGGACAAAGCACAGACAGCGCAGACAGAAAGACCACCGACCTGCCTGCGGTGAGAGAGTGAGAGATCAAAAGACTCAGGATGTTGTCTCGAATAGCAAACATCACACATAGATAATATATTCTCATTGTAGTTAGTATGTGCTGCAACCTCACAACTGTCAGGCCAATGTATTCCCATCCTAGTGCAGAAAGATAAACTGAAATGGGAAGATATTGTGAACAAATATGGGAAATGGCAGTGTGTGGAGGTGCATTTGGGGGCTCTTACATTCCCATCACTGCACACTGATATAAATTTGTAAATTACAAAGGCTGCAATCTCATTGCTTGTCAAGCAGTTTTGAAAGGAAAAGGCCTCTTTTGAGATGTACTGGTTAGTTTCTCAGGTTTTGGCAAAAATATCAGTTTTGAAAAATTCATTACTTAAATTTTTTTGTTAATTCTTGGAAGAGGAATAGGTGATGCTTGACAAAGAAAGATTACATATTGAAGAATTCAATGACATGATACAAGAATAGTTAGTCATCCTAATCCATGAGAATGGGTGAACAAGACATGAAAGCTATTTAAGGTAAGTATATCCTTTCTCGCTTTAATGTAACATGGGAAAACCCTGATGCACAAAAAGACAGAGAAAAGAAAATGTGTAAAATGAAGAGATCATGTTGTTGAAATTAATAATATGAAAATGTTTCACAGCTTCGGAATGCACCATCTTGCAAGAGAGCTTCAACTGCGCACATGCGTGTTTGCCCCAAATTTCCTGTGTAAAATTGTTTTCACACAAGGATGATCAATGTCACAATAGAAACCTGCAACTCTTAATCAAAATATTAAATGTGGCCACTTTCAACAAGCAAGGTGAGGACTGTAATGCATGATGTACAGATCATGTGGACCAGAGACATCCTGACATAAATTCATCATGAAAATTCTGCAAAACTATTTTTCATATGTGGACATGTGTATTTATGACTATGCTTATGATCAGGTATAGAGCTATCTTCCTTCTTCTTCTCCCTCTTCTTCTAATTCTTTTTATCTTCCTCTGCGTCTTCTTCTTCTTCTGATAAAATAATCAATTATCCTGCTCCACACCATCCTGCTTCGTCAGCATCCAATGTATGAGTAGAAACTAATTTTTTACAATAACATTCCTGAGTGCTCACCCTTGACAAATATCCTTATGAAGAAAAACCAACAAAATTCAACACTTCCAACCATACATTGTGTGTTAATTTGGCAGATGTCTTTTTGGGAAGTTTCTTTTGAAGGGTTATTTGTTGTTGTTACATAATCTCAAAGCTTTTCAAAAAGTATGACTATAAAGCCTGCCACACTTTATAGCCACTGTTCACTGACGAGATGCAACAAGACCATCAGCGACGATTCTTGTACAATCTTGTATTGTCGTAGACCTCCGCTTCGTAAACTGCAGTCTAGTATTGTCGTAGACTGTCGTATTGTCGTAGACACACAACAAGAATGTCGATGACGCTATTGTCAGAAAACAAAATGGTAATAAAGAAGAAATGCAGGGAAAAGATGAGAAGGGTGAAGGCTCTGAACACTGCTGCTTTGACACTAGTGCTGGTACCTCACCAATGGCATACCAGGAGAATGAAGTGGCTGTGAGTAAAGCTCTGGGTAGAGAGAAGGCCGGCTCAGGAAGCTTTCAACAACGTGCTCGTATAAAATTTCTGCAGAAGACAAGGGAACTCATATTTATATTTACGAGTAATTACCCATTCCCTCAAGGAATATGCTGCTGAATTGAGCTCACATTCCCACTTTTTCTTCTTCTTCTTCTTCTTCTTCTTCTATCCGGGAAAGATGGGCTTCCAAAACAGGCATTTTATACGTCAAATGCGCACGAATTCCTGTTCCATGTAAATCGATTAATTATAAGGTTTCCAAACAAGTAAATTGATCACAAACTTACCAAACGTACCATTTTTATTATTCTCTGACAACAGGAACAATGTATTCAAAAACACTCTTTAATAAGCATATGGAGCACATCAGTTCATGTAGAGTGAGGAGAAATACAATATTTATGAGTGCCATCTCAGCTGCACAATGGGTCACAATAACTTTTTTGTTTAAATGACATTGATGTTTAAACAATAAATGTGGTCATCATTGGTGAGATATTTATCAGTAAGCCGTTCTGATGAGGGTAAATAAGCCAGAAATCCAGATAGGCAGCTCTATTTGATATTTAACTGATGTTGACCATGTAATCTTTGTCTGACAGAGTCACCAGGCCAAGGCCTCCGGATTGGAGGTGACACCTTGGTGTAAGACCCTGTGTCGATTGGAGATCGGGGGTGTGCTCAACATGCTCCACAGATTTCGATTATATATATGTATATATATACACATATATAAATATATATATGTATATATATGAATATATATACAAAGAAATATATATATGTATATATATATATATTTATATATTATATACGAGGTCCATCAAAAAGTAACGGGATTGACTTCATAGAAATTTTATTCCAAAAAATATATTGAAACTTGTCCCCTTCAAAATAGTTTCCGTCCAGTCTCACACACTTGTCCATCCTCTTCTTCCACGATTCGATGCACCCCCGGAAGGCTTCTTCTGGAATCCTCCGGAGCTCCATCGCCACGGCCCTTTTGATGGCCTCCACATCATGAAATCCGGTCCCCTTGATCACCCCCTTAAGCTTGGGGAATTGGAAAAAAATCACAAGGGGGCAAGTCTGGCAAATACGGGGGTTGCTCCAGAGTTGGCACGTTCCTCTCCGCCAGAAACTCTCGGATGCCCAGGGCACTGTGAGCAGGGGCGTTGTCATGGTGGAGCACCCAGGCGTTGTTCTCCCACAGATCCCTCCTCTTGTCCCGGACTGATCTCATGAGGCACATGAGGATCTCCTTGTACACGTATTGATTCACTGTTTGACCCTGTGGTAGAAACTCGAAGTGGACGATGCCCTTGATGTCAAAAAACGCGATGAGCATCACCTTGACCTTCGACTTCGACATCCTTGCTTTCTTTGGTCTTGGTGATGCCGGAGTTTTCCACTGACGACTCTGCCGTTTGGTGTCGGGATTGTATTCAAATATCCACGATTCATCAGCAGTAATGACTCTCCCGAGCAGGTCTGGATCGTACTCGAGGCGCTCGATAATGTCTTGACAGACAGTGTCTCTTTGCTGTTTCTGGTCCTCGGACAACAGCTTGGGGACCATCTTTGCGCACACCT
>CM068953.1:71843577-71855348 GCA_035128595.1 Eptatretus atami
GAGCGTGGTTTGTGTGGGTGGAGTAAAAATGGGGGTGGTCAATTTAAGAAGTTTTTTATTTGATTTTAAATTTATTATCTTTGTCTTTTGTAATTCCTGTGAATAAAATGAACCTATAATCTCTTCTCCTTTTAAATCATATAATTTGTAAGTCCAAGGAACCAAGCCCCATATATCTCTTTCATGAAAAAATTTAAAAAGTTCATTCATCCATCGTTTAGGATAACCTTTTTTTAAATGTGATTTTCACCGAAATATTCTTACGACATCACCAATCTTAAACTTTGGATTTCTCAGATTAATCTCTTTTTCACATTTTAATTTTGTAAATGTTTCTGATGGTTTGGGTTTTGTTGAGGTTTTCATTTGTATAATTGTACTTGTCTACAATGTTCTGAATTAAAGATAATCATTGTTGAGAAATGAGTTGAGTGATTTTTTTCATATTGTCTCTCTTTTAAAGTGTGATTAAAATGCTCAATAACAACCGCTTTTCCTTCATTAAAGGTGCTGTATAATGTAGTACCATAATCTTTAAGAAAATTCATAAATGTCTTGTTGTAGAACTCTGTGCCCTCATCAGTCCACTTTTTTTTTTAGATTTTCTCGTGCTTTTATTAAAAAGCTGTTGGAATATTAACATAAGAGTAATATGATATGGAATAGGCAAAGGCTAGAAGCGAACCTAGAATTCCTCTTACATTCGCTTCTTAAATATATCAAATTAAAGTCTTTTTGCTATGATTTTTCGGACATTTGTGCATACAACTTGTTCGCAACTGTATACTTGCCAACTATACCGTGGTACATGTAAGCGCCGCACAGCTGATGATTTTGACAGATCTGAGGTCAGTCAGGTGCATAGCAGACGATGCTGCAATTTCCGGTTACTTCGGCCTGGATTCGGGATCAGCGATCAAGTAATGTAAATCAAAATTAAAAATTATTTTTTGATGATGCGGGAGATATCTTTATTAAAATCATTGGAGGAAATATACAATTAACGATCGTCTGAACATATTGGGTATTTCATATCATCTGAGACCTCATTCCCGGGCGCCATACCCCATGACCAAAAACGGAGCAAAAAAACCGAAAGCAACAGGTCATAGCCGACCGAACGGATAAATGCAGGGTATGTGTTTTTTTGTTTCGCTATTCCTCTCAATGGCAAGCGTCTGAGTAAAATTATTTTTGATGATGCGAGATATCTTTATTAAAATAGATGGGGAATATACACATGTGATTTGGGTCTTCATGTCTCGAGATGGTTATCTCCGGCCCAATCATTCCCATACAAACCGTAAAAGCAAAATCACGGAAGCAAAGGGTCATAGCGAACGACGCCACGATTCAAATTGCAGGGTTTGTCATGTGCACCGAGAGCGTTGAGTGATGCATACTATGTATTACCCTGCTGTTTAAAGGAACAACCCACACATGTTTACTCTCAAATCATAACGGTTAAATGCATACTTGGCATTATCCATATGAGTTCATATGCAATGTCAGTGGACCAGATATAATCACTTTTTGGATAATTCCATTTTTTAAACTCTTGTTGTTTATTGGTTTATGTAATTCATACAATATTCTTCTATCTTAATGACTCATTGAGCTGTCATGGAAATAATCATTTCACAGTTGATAGCATAATACCAAAGAGATTCTTTTTGTATATTGGAGGAAGAACATTGAATGCTTGACTAACATTGCGAATGAGACTTATGAACAATAAGCCAAGAATTCTTCTATAAAATTTGACCATTCAAAGATGGGAGGGGAGAATACATGTAGCTGATAAGCATTAGGCAAATACACTAAAGAATACGTGTCCACTGGGTGATAAGAGAATGACATAATCAATGGAAGGGCAGTGTTACTAAACAGTTACCTGTTTATAGAAGACTTCCTTTTATCAATATTAGTCCGAAAGGACATGGGTAAAGGAACAATGACAGCAGATTTGACTATAGCATGAAGATTGAATTTATAAAGACGAACATTATCATTGAGAAGTACATGATAAATATATTTCTTCCAACATCTCCATTTTTCCATATCAGAAAATTTTGAATATTATATTACATCATGAATACATACCCGTTCCTCAAGGAGAAAAGATATCGTTAACAAGGTTCAATCAAGCAATGGCAGGATGCTATAGGAAAAGAATTGCTGGATGATGGACACTCAATATGGTCAGCCAGGTTAGTCAGTGTGTCCATTTAATTATGGCCTTTCATCTCAGCAGGTGTCAAAATCGATAAAAGACGTGCAACCGAGGAGAGATAAGCAGGTCAGAAAGTTTTTCGGGGGTGAGTAGATGAAAAAAAAAAAGGCGCAAAACCAACAGGAAACAAATCCAGGCACTCTTGAGCTGCAGGAGGTAATCTTGGCAAGGTACGAGTCTATTGGGTGGAACTGGGTTGACGGACGATAAAGGAATCTGATGAGTGCCCAGAGATGCTCAGCTCAGCAGAGTCTTGGGTCTCCGTAGCAGCAGTTTGTGAATCAGAGGTTTGATTCACAAGTAGAGCTGTGCCTGTTGGAGGCAGCCCGAGTTGGTGACGGCCACGCACATTGAACCACCTGTTGCACGATGATCGCCACTTGTGGACTGTCAGTGCTTCGTTGTGCATATGTGCACACGGCAAGTATTACGATGTTATTCACGAGCAGCAATTTGCGAGTGTGGTTAGGCATTACTCCAGCACGGAACTACACATGGCACGTATAAGACTCTTTGCTTGACTTTGCTGGTTCTGACTTGTCCAACTTGTCTTCAGTTGTTTTCTTTTCTGTTTTTCCTTTTTCTTCTAACATGCTCATCTTACTCTCGGAACGGGGTAGTGCATGATCGTGTTGAATGCCATCACCCCAAATCTGGGTTCTCCCATTGTGAATTATGGTGGAAGTTTTCAAAGTTTATAGATGAAATGTACCCTGCATAGTTCAACTACTCTCATACACTGCAAAACAAACAAATCAAGGTTAAGCATACATTAACACAATCATAAATGTTGGCTCATATTTCAGTAAGACTGATGTCCATGAACAGCAGATATCGGTACCGATGGGGGATAAACAGAATGTATAAAATGTTTTATAGCGTACTGTAATACATTAAGATATGATAGCCTTCCGCACTGGAGTTAGTCTGATTTTGGTGATGCAATGGGGTGCTACGCATAAAAAGATTTCAGCGTGGCCGGGGTTTTTCCTCATTTTTTAAAATCAATCACCGATAACGGAGTTGCGACACTCTATGTAGAATTTGATTCTCTACTCCAGAGTTGTTGCTAGGTATTTTCAAATTTTCCTATTTTGGAGATTTACCTAAAAAATTTAATTTTGGTATTCTTCAGCCTAAATATGGAATAAATCCCTAAATATTGGAGAAATTGAAAATTACTTCTAACTTTGTAGCTTATTTGATTCTCTACAAGAGTATTCTGATGTATATTCAAGTTTCCCAATATTAGGGTTTATTTCATCTTTGGTGTTTTTTTTTGTGATATTTTTGGGGATAATTTTATTGGAGGAGCAACATAGTAAGAACGGTTTCATGTAAATGTGTTGTTTTTGTTTGGTTCCATGTAATGTTTAATGTGCATATTTAAGAAGCATTTTAAGAACATATTTAAAACATCAACAGCTTCCAAGCATCGTGTCTCAGGGACCTTTCAACGAGCTGATGGAGAGTGAATTGCACAATATCTGAAAGCTCTTCCAAGTTTATCTGTGAGACCTAAGAATGACCAAGAATTCAGCATTCCTGATGTCATACTGGACATGGTTAGATATGCTGGACCTTGTTGGAGGTCCGAGAAGGCACTGGATGCTTAACTAAGGAGCATCGACTGAGTGATAGGTGTTTTGCCTATGACAACGTGAATAGCCATTCTGCTACTACTATGGCATGATGTCGACTGCATCTGAACACCAGAGGTCCAGAACACTTCATGCATAAGTGGTTTTGGTCCCAAGTGCGGTAAAAGATCTTGCGATCCTGTGACCAGACCATCGAAAACGATCAACAAAGAACCCAGACACAGGGGGCACAAAAGGCTTCACTGGATAACCGAAATGGGCGTGCACTGGAGGAGCGTGTGTGTTCTTGATTGGTATTGCAATGCCTTACAGGCTGTGATAACGTCAGTGCATTTCGTGGCCGGAGGGAAGAGACAACTCAGCAGGTGAAGATGGACAATGAATATACAGGATGCTTTCACGACTTGGGGCGCTCATGGGAGTGTTCTGAACTATTTTGAGAAGCTACAGGAAATCAATGCCAATAGTTACTGCATTACCAATCTACTGAGTGAACAAGCTTCCGGTATGAGCTGTTATGACTGTGGCGAGACGTGGAGAGGCTGGAGTAAATCAACTCTCCTTGTGAGGATGCCTCATGCATCGCACTACTGGCAACTACAGGAGTGCGATCTGGAGGAGAA
The DNA here is from genome assembly GCA_035128595.1 of Eptatretus atami. Lineage (NCBI taxonomy): Eukaryota > Metazoa > Chordata > Myxini > Myxiniformes > Myxinidae > Eptatretus > Eptatretus atami. Next base: position 71,848,035 of record CM068953.1, read on the forward strand.
GTTGCAGAGCCAGCCAATTTGCTTGTGCACCCAACAAGACTGGCGGCTGGATGACAGATGAAGGAGCAAGTTGCTGTAATGGATGCGAGGCTCACAGCACCAGATCTGTTAATGAGCTACTGTCGCAAGTAGTGTGCGGTTCATTGCGAATCCTAATGGACTTGGCCTCAGAATGGCCTGAGTGTACGACAGTCAGGTTTACGACTGCCAGAAAAGGCTCTTGAGAAGGCGTAAGCAAGACAGTCAGTTTCCGAGTCTGACGTAAGATGATATGAGGAGGAGTTTTGCCATAATAGAAGTACATAAGCCATGGCATACTTGTAGTGTGTATTTCAGGACTTGTATTATAGAATGTGTAGAATACCATATTCAATTTTAAGTGACAGTTAGGGCAGTCTGTCGCGGGAGGACATTTAGTAACTTTTTTCTTTGAATTTTGCGGAGGGTGTGATGTGCTATCGAAGAGGGAGATGAACGACATTAAGCGAGCCAGTGTGCAAGTGGCTAATGATTAAGAACATAACTAGAGACTGTAGAAGCTAAAAAACCTAGAGAATTAGTCCCCCGGCAGATACGATTCCAAATACTTCGGTGTTGGCTCAATGGACTGATGACAAAGGTTGTTGTAGGGAAGCGATGTAGTTGCAGTATATTAAGCCTTAGGATAAGTAGTGCAAAATGTTTATCCTTTCTCTTTCGTGTTTTTCCATTGCGAGATCGGACATGGCTAATATATACAAGAGATTCGTTTGGGTTAATGTACTAGTGGCGTCGAAAATGAGTTGGATCTCATTTGATCTATTTCCATGTTAGAAATGAAGTTCTGTATCAGGGTTCTGAATTTTGGTTAAGTCAAATTATTTCTTTTCATCATTCCTTCAAAATAAATCCTTCTGTGAAAAATGTTCTAGTTCATCTGTACAATAATTATATGAAGTTAGCTACTGCGTCTTTTCTCAATGTATTTTAAATTGTGTGGATGTGGATACTGACAAGACGTCTTTTGGTGTCGTCTCGGTGTCGGGGGGGCAAACCAATAAGAGAGCAGTTCCCTGGTTTTGTTTTTTGAGCAGTATTTGTGAATCAAAGGCGATTCGAAATTGGCGACGATGAATTACCATTTTACGATATTTGCAAGATATCTATTCGTGTAAAATGCCACCAGTTTCATGTACATAGAGCAGTTCAAGCAATCTGCATGTATTATTTATTGTTTCCAGCTAACTTAGCAAACTTAGCGTGCGGAATGAACAGGTGTCAGAAAGTCAGTGAGAAGATACCATCAATTACTTAAGTAACATTAGAGGATAGTACATGATTAATATAAATCATGCCGATTTCCCATAATTCGAAACAATTAATACATGGTGAATATTTAATTTGGGTGGTGGGCGTCACCTATCACACTTTATTTCAATAATATAGGATCGTAACTGATGTTAGCATTCATTTTCACATGTAATAGCTTCTGTAATCCGATAATTCTTTGTGTATCTCCCCCCCGCTCCACATAATATGGAAGCATTTATAGTACATTGAGTGCAATTCTATAATTGCCATTTATTGATGTTCATATTTGTTGTATGTCTGGTGGAGTGGCAGATCTATCCACTTTCTGTGCAGTTATGTTATTTAGTATGGTCGTGCTGTTCCTCATAACTGTTGTTTGCTTTGAATTGACTTAATGGGACTGCTATTTTTGGTAAGTCTGTCGGATCGAACTTTATACAGAGACTCTCTTTAATTTTTTGTAAGTACGGGGTCAACTTCAATATATAGTCTCTAATTCAATTCTTCAGTAGTTTTTCCGTACCTCAAATTGACAATCAAAAGTCATAGCTACGGGTGGATTGACATATATAATCAATCATACAGTTTCATAGACTTACGTGATTGTAAACGCGCCAATAAGATTCCGATGGGTTAAGCTGTGTGTTTGTTTTGGGGGCTTTTTTTTGAAGTGTTTACTGGTTTAATAGGATAGTGAACTTCGTTTGTTTGTTAATTAGCTTTCTGGCGATTTCGAGTCTTCATTTCGATAGGATAGAAGTTAGTGTGGAAAAACAGTATATGGGAGTAATATCTGTCAGTATTGATAGACCGCAATACTATTTAAATTATTGTGTGATTATGCATGAACTTTGATAGAAGGTTTCTCTAGTTTGTAATTACCGAAATATCAAAAGTGATATGTGTATTATAGCCAAAGGTAAATGATTGATTGGTTGGAATAGTTATGGTAATTGTCTGCGAGGAATAGTAACAAATGAGACACATAAAATCTGGTGCGTTCCAGGTTGTTTTCAATGAGTTCTTTTTCAGTTTTTTTGTAATGAGACTGAGGTCCGAAAGTTTAACTATGTTTACGTTGGGGGGGGGTAGGTAGTTGTGTCGGGAAAGTGTGTTTGTCTATTTTAGTTATTTTTGAACTTGTTTCCCCATGTAGTTTATGCATGTGACAGGAAAATCCGGGTGCATGCAAACATGTATAGGGGGGTAGTAGTTATTGTTATAGTTATACACTAAGTGTAAACTAAGTCGCTGACTATTTGTCATTACAGGTGATTATTTGTGGAAGGTCTTATCTCGGGGTTCGAGCGTCTGCGCTTCCCATAAAAGAGTTTCCAGGCCGCTGTGGCATGGCTCTGAGATCGAGTTGCTGTGGAGGTTTGCCTGCGACCAACTGTTGGTGGATCGTCATTGGAACATTTTGGGAACAAGAACTTGCCCCAAGTTGGTTAAGAAATAAAAATTTCTCCAAAAGTATATGTAATCTCTCTATAGATCAGCAATCTGGTGGTGTGTGTGTGTGAGGTTGTGTTCTGTCTGTCTGTGTCGTCTGGACAGTGCGAGGTTTCTCGACGACGCCGGTGGCGATCTGATGAACATTGCCAGTGAATGATTGCGGGGCCCGAGATGTGCCTTTTGAGTTTGATATCGATCGGACTAAGGCGGTTCGCTATTACGGCCATATCTGTCGACCAAGTGACGAAGACAGGTGTATGCACATCACGATGACGTAAATATAATGTTATTTATTTATTTATTTAATTTATTTATTATGTTTTATTTTATGTTGCAGATTGAACGGGTTCGATTGATTGAAACTTGCAGGAATCTTGCTGGGGACCACGCTGATGTGCTTTTTCAAGGGTTTGATATTAATGTGACAATAAGCGGTTTTCCCAGTTACGTGCCGATTTATTTTCGACCCAATGACTAAACAGGTGATATGAATCAGATGAGTCAATTAATGTTATTTAATTTATTATTTTATTATGTTTTTTTATTTGCACGATTGGACGGTCCGACTGATTTTGAACTTGGCAGGATATTTGCTGGGATGTACGTGATATGCTTTTAAGTTTGATATAATGTAAAAGCGGGTTGCCAAGTTACGACGGCATTTATCTGCGACAATGACAAATGACACGGGCCTATGAGTCAGAATGACATCACAGAATTAATGTTTTTTATTATTTATTTATTTATTTTATTTTTGCACGATTGACGGTCCGATCTGATTGAAACTTGCAGGGATATTGGCTGTGGACTCCGCGGATGTGCTTTTCGAGTTTTGTTATTAAGTCGACGAGCAGTTCCCCAAGTTAAACGGCCATCTTATCTGTCGACGAAAATACTGGAAGAGGGGGAGAGGGAGGGGGAGAGAGGTGGGGGCGAGAGAGGAAGGGGAAGAAAGGAAAGGGCGAGACTAGCGGGGATAGAGGGGGGGCAGAGAGGGGGGGAGAGAGAGGGGGGGCGAGAGGAGGGGTGTGAGTGGGGGGTGGGGGGGTCGCGAGAGGAAGGGTGGGACGGGAGAGGGAGGGAATGAGAGGGGGCGATGAGAGGAGGGTGGGGAGAGAGAAGGGCGACTGTAGGAGGGATGAGGGGGGGCAAGAGAGGGGGGAGAGAAGAGGGGGTCGAGAGAGGGGGGGCCGCAAGAGGGCGTGCGAGAGAGGGGGCGGAGAGAGAGGGGGCGAGAGAGGGCTGCAGCCATACATAGCATCACGGTACGGGCACTGCACTAGCGGCTCGCCTATGGGCCCGTACTTAGTTATACAATGCTAATTATTGTTTCATCAATCTGATGAGCATTCAGCTTTTCATGGTCATGGGCTGAAATGAAATCTCGGAAAATATAAATGTTTAATCAACTCTCCTCTCACATATTGCAGCGAATTCATAACATTTTGAAATCCGCTGACATTGTCCCTCTTATCACTGCTTTCACTGCAAAACAGGCAGTGCTGTGAGATTTTTTCTACAACACACATAACTACCCTTCGTAAGCACGTCTCTTGAGCATTTTAAATAAACATCATTCTTTTACTCAAGAACATAATATAATCAGTTTAAACTCTGCTGTTTAAACAAGGTGCACTGAAAAATTGTCAATAGGTCAATCATTGTGACTTGAATATAATTGTCGCAATTAAGATGCTAATGAATTTACTTGATTTAGTAGAGGGCCATGGATAAAGACAACAGACGTAGTGTTTTCTGTCGTCCCGTACCAGAAATCTCGACCTGTTGGAGCAAAGATTGGAATGTGTGTCTTCTTTTGATAAGGCCTGCATGGCTGTGTGTGTTAAGGGAGCACAGACGCCAGTCTGTGGACACTAGCCATCGTCAAGGAGTCATAGATTGGTCTGGATTTTAACTCAGATTGTCTTCACAGTTGATGATATCTGTTGGTTGAAGATCCATCAGTTGTAAAGAGGTTAACATTTTTCATTCATATATATGTCAGATGATTGTGTTGCCGTGGTCCTGAATGAATGCAAAGCATTACACGTAATGGTTTGCCATTGGGCGTTCCAGAGTAGTTTGGCAGGAATTTGTCTTTAATCGATTCATGCCAATGTCTGTCATGTTAATTTAACATTCACCAGAACTAATGAAGACAGAGTTATGCCTTGGTTGTTAGTGAGGGCATCCTCCGAGGGTAGCAGATATCTGTGATATTCGACATGTGCTGTTAAAGACATCATGCAGTAGTCATCGCTTGTAATGCATATCATTATAATAAATGTCGTAATATTTCGAGTCACATTTTTAATACATGGTTACAATTCAAATCAAAATTTTGGAACATTTTCCAACGCATGTTGCATTTCAACACAATAGCCCCCACCCTCGATGTGCAGTGGATGAAACAAACAGACACTCACACGCCAGCACGCATGCACAGCAACCGCATCACACCACACCACACACCGACCACCATCAACACACACACTTGAGAGATGCGAGTTTTTTATGATACAACGGACTCGAATTTGGGGGCATTTTTTTTCTGGGTGCCATAGTATGGCCCCCTCTTTTGAATCCGCATATGAATTGAATGGGGGGGTTCAGGTACCATAATCTTGTCTGCAGTATGACAGCGCTGTAAGTCTAAGCTTGCTGGGCTGAGTAATGGAGGCAAATTCTCACTTTTCATAATTTATTTTTGTCTCATATGCGGCGATAGCGGAGTCTCTGAATGGGAATGTCACGTTTGCAAAATAGTTCCAATTCACTAATGTTAGGTGTGTTAACAATTTATCAAAATCCTCTGGCTTTTTAAATAAAATTAAACACTTGGCTGTCAGCGGCGTCGTATTCAAGGCACGGGAAGACCATGTTGATCCTTCCCTGCCGGTAAAGCAGACAGTACATTCAGTTTAAGGTGTTGGGCCCCGTTCAGCGGAGTATATTGATCTTGGGGTGTTTTATCAGGTGACAAGCTGAGTTGCGCCCAAGGAAAGGTGGGTCTCATCATGAGCAAGTACCTAACCACGGAGGACCAGTCCGTGCTTTTGCTTCTGCGTGAAGTTTTTTAGTGTGTTGCATATGATTTAGTGTCTACAGACAGTTCATGTATGACATGTACAGTAATGCCTCATGTGCCTTGTCGAGCCACAATCGCTCTCAATTCAAGAATTTTTGTACCATATGAATTCAACACCCACACCTTCAATCTATTTAAAACACTCTCACGACAGTTCCGCCTGCACTAAATAGATGCAGCATAATGCTATGGTTTGGTTTTCAAATACACGGCTTAAATATATACAGTTCATTTGTGTCCTATGCAAGATGACCAGGTGATGAGAGGTTTCATCGTTTTTTCCTTCTGGATATCGGCATGTGTGCTTCAACTCATCCAGAGTTTCAGTGTATGGTGATGCCAATCCCTTATTCGTCCCTTTCATTATCTGCATTCCCTAAGTTACAGGTCACATAATATAAACAGGATGTTTTATTCCGGAAATCTACTGGATCTCGCACACCTCCATTTCACACTCACTAGTACAATCAGATATGCAAATCAGTTGTGCATTACAAATTCAGATATAATCAAATACAAAAGTTCAGGTGTGGACACTCACTTACGTCCTAACACAAATCAACATTTTCATTCACATAGATTCCAATCCGTCCAAAGAGGTACTCTTAATAATAAGCTATGAGGATTTACGAATCCGAACACCTCCACAAATGAAATGCACAGTTTACACAGCAAGCAAATTCAGTGAGTACAATGACAAACAGTAATGTCCGAAGAGGTAGCTCAACAAACATTCATAACATGATTCGTTTCACCTTGGGGACTTGAACTTTTTAGCGAGATGGGCATTACCGACTGCTTTTGGAGGCGGGATTCAACCTCTTTTGAGAGGGGATGGCCTTGTCCCCTTGCCTTGTGTATCCGAGTACAGCACAGTGAGCCGAGTAGCGAACTTGCTCAGGTACGGCAGATGACGCGAACTCCTCCGTTAGAGTCCTGATTGTGTTCATCCCCATTGGCTTAAGCGGTCTCAAACGAGGAATCCTCTAGCCATCCTAAAGGTTCCTTTATACTCTCCTATAATAACGTTTTACCGCGTTTGGTGAGAGATGGAGATCCTGATTGAAGTAAGAGAAACTCTTAAGTGGCCGACTTGCGTGCTGTTATGCAGATGATGTTGTCCAGTCTGCTGGGTTTCAAAGGGACTCTGGGTACAAATGTGGTGGATGAATTCAATTTCTACAAGTTTGGATCGCATACGGCGGAGAATTTTAATTTGTAATATAAGGAGGAAGAATCGAATGCTTGGCTGAAACATTCGAATGGACTTCACTGAAGAATAAGCTGAAGCATCTTCCTTATACAATTTGACATTCCAAAGATGGGAGGGACTATCAGGGTTAGTGATAAGCATTAGGGAAATAACTCAAACTGCAATACGTGTGTCACACTGGGCGAAAGAGAATGACATAATATGGCAAAGTTGAAAGTGTTATCACAGTACCGTGTTTTCATAGTAAGACATTCCTTTAATATTATTT
>CM068953.1:71887809-71899625 GCA_035128595.1 Eptatretus atami
CCCCACTCTCTCTGTCTGTCCCTCCTCACTCCCCTTCTGAATAAATGCAGGCACACCCTCCACACTCAGTCACTTCCGCTCTCTCTCTAGTCATCATCTCTGTCTCCTGTCTCTGTCTGTCACTCTGTCTCTCTCTGTAGCTCTCTGTCCTGTCTGTCTCTCTCTCTCTCTCTCCTCTCTCTCTCTCTCTCTCTCTCTCTCTCTCTCTCTCCTCTCTCTCTCTCTCTCTGATAAGCAACGGTTTGCGAGCGTTTGCTTTCCCCACCTCCACCCCACTTCCTCATTCTTCTCCCCTTCCGAGTTCCCTTCTTCCACACTCCTCCGCCTCCCTTCCTCCATCCTCTTGCCTCCCTCCCCCCCCTCTCTTTCTCTTTCTCACACACCTCCCATTCATCCACCATCAGCGAAGCAGGGTTGTATTTGAAAGTAAAAATTATATATATAATATATATATTAGATTAAATATATAGATATAATCATATATATATTACATAATATACTATAATATATACATAATATATATTAAATATTATATAATATATATATATATTATATTAATATATTATTATATTACAGGGTGCCTAAATCCAACTTTACCTTTCCAGTAAGCATTGTCCTCTTGAACTCTCTTAAATAAATAGTTTTATTTGTACAAGTACTTACAATCAATTAATTTGTCATTGATCGTATGTGCTCCATTTCTTCTGGTCAGTGTTTCTGCATACCATCGGCGGCGACGGGTGAGGGCAGGTTATCTCTGTAATGAACATTAAGAATAGCGCCTTCCTTATATGGGTTATTACATATTTAAATCCGTTGGGTTGGGTAGTTAGCTCCCCCCTGTTAATCCTTTGGGAGAATGGAGACATCAGTGCATGATGACGTGTGCTGTGACAGCAGTCATCACAGGGCGTGCGTGTTTTACTGCCCTGACATTCAACTTGTTCTATGTGCACTAGCATTCTGGAGCGTGCGCCAATTCTCCAATTCCCCTTTATTGCTTAAATCCCCACAAAGTCTTTGGTTGTCTGTTTGCCTTTATGGACGTCTATCCTGTAATGTCATTTATTGCCGTCTTCCCCTGTACTCTATTTCATTTCCATAATCCCTATTTATTCCCCTCCACCCAAAATGACTGACAAAGGAACAAAGACACAACCCAGCCTCCCTGAAATGATTGCCCCATTCCCTGGCTTTGTGCTATGAACATTGTTGGACATTTGTGGTTTGTCCCAGGAGCATGGGGGCAGAAGGGATTCCCCCATGTTTAGTGTGGAGCTCTGTTCATGACGATAGCCAGAAGGATAAAATGACTAAATATCCATCCGGGTGGCAAAATTGGCGGGGCTGCGGGGGGAACCTCCAATGGCTGGCATGGGGCCTGCTCCGTGGGGTGTGCGGTGGCCAATAGCTGGTCCCAGTCCACCTCGGGGGATCTGATGTGTGGTCCTACGGGCTCAGCTCGGCTTTAAGCTGTGCTCAGCACACTGACTCTCCTCTCTCTCTCTCTCTCTCTCTCTCTCTCTCTCTCTCTCTTCTCTCTCTCTCTCTCTCTTCTCTCTCTCTCTCTCTCTCTGTCGAGCTGCTGGGCTACTTTGGCCCTGGTTGCCGGCATCCTTCTTTCTTCTTTGCCTCGAAGCTATCAGTGTCCTGGTCGTTTAGCAACGCGTCTCTTCGTCTCTTCTAGCCTGGGTCATCACTCTCATATCTTCCCTGGTCCTGGAGGCATTGGTTCATGCTCGCAATGGAGCTGGTGGACCCTCGATGGTGGACAGCAGTGTCAGGGCCATTTCAGAGAGCGGTACCAAGTTGGGGAGGGTGACGGTGACTTACGTACCAGTCCCAATTTGTCTCCCCATGTGTGTGTGGTCTGATGGGTACCCTGTTTTGTTAGCCGTTAGGTACGGCATAGGCTAAGTCTGCAACTTGTACATTTGCCTGCCCTTTTTATAAATACACACCTTGATGACACTCTTTTTATTGCATTTCCCCTTTTCCTTCCCCAGTTTCCCTTTGTCGCCATTAAAGCCCTTAAGTACCCCTCCCGCCTCCCGTTCCCCTCATCATTCATTGCAAATAAATTATTCTTGTTATATTTCCAATCTGTCCATGGTTGTCCATTCTTCCATCGGTCCAGCAATGTCCATCTGAAGATTAGCTGGGAGGTTATAATTCCCCACTAAGGGGCTCTTGTATCAATCCAGCATTGTGCTAGCAGAAAGCTCAGCCGCATTATTCACAATCCAATAAAGATAATAGCATAATTGCCGAGGGTGCAATTCCTCGATAAGGAGATCACATTTTCTTCGGTAAATGGGGTCAGCTGGAGGACCCTAAGTCATGTGGTCAAGCTATTGGCGTTCATGGTCGTATAGCGCCACAAAGTTTTTTGTGTGCGATGGCCTGCGATTCCTAGTGAGTCCGGAGAGAACCAGCGATAACCCCCACCCTCGTAGTACCCCCTTGAACCTGGGTCCGCAACAATATAGTCACATGATACTTACGAGCTCTTGCTAAGTATAATTTTGTCATAGTCCACAAATAATATGGAATCTGAATGTGGAATTCTCATGACGTTGGTAATAATAGGACAAGATGGGAATTATTACTTGAAAGCAGCACATGCAATCGTTCCGGTTCCTAGTGATTGTGACGAATAAGCACTTGCTTCATTACCTGATTAAGGTGAAGGAGGTTATGGTGAACAAGGTCATGTTTTCACTTCTGTCTGTCTGTCTGTCTGTCTGTCTGTCTGTCTGCCTGTCTGTCTGCAGGGAATCACAAAACCTGGTGTTGGCTTAGTGGTTAGGGTGGTGGCTTGGGATCCTTGGTTCCTGAGTTCAATCCCCGTTGGCCACTGAATTAACACCAGGGGGTTGACTTGGCCTGTCATCCTTCCGAGGTCGGCAAAATGAGTACCAGCAAAGCAGCCAAAAAGGCTGCACACGAAGGGAAGGGGTATAAACGGATTGATTAAATGTGGTATTGGTGTGGTGCAGGCATGATGGGCCGAATGGTCTACTCCTGCACCTTAATTCCTTGTAAATGCTTGTAGAAAGTTGTGGACGGATCCGGATGAAATTTTGTGGGCAGGTTGAGTGTGTGACAAGGACGAACTGATTAGATTTTGGTGAAGATCCTGATTTGGATCTGATAATTATTCAAGTGATTCTTCACCATTGAGAAATAGGGCCAAGTATGATATATAGCCCGATATCTCAAAAAGTTGTTGACAGATTCAAATGAAACTTGGTGGACAGGTTGAGTGTGTAGCAAGGAAGAATTGTTTCGATTTTGGTGAAGATCTGAATCCGGATCTGGATACGAGAATTATTTAATTTTTAAAGTGATTCTTCACCATTGAGAGATCCGGCCAAAAACGATACAGTACTGTATAGCATGATATTTCAAAAACGTATTGGACCCGATATGTTGTTGTTGATCAGGCATTGCATGGCAAAGGTATGCGCTCTTCCGAATGCCCTTCTCGTTATAATTGTGATGGATTTATGGAGCCATTTTTATGCATAAAACAACCATGAAAGTATAAAATAATGGAATAACTCAATGCATGTGTTGATATTGAAAGAAACTCATGTATTAAACAAGAATGTATTGGCATGGACTAATTAATGGGCTCGTTTGAAAAATGCATTATTTATTATGAATTTGTTTGCATAAAGTTCATTTTCTTCTTTTTCCTCTGTGTCTTTCACCTCAACTGTTTTTCTCGACCTGTTTCAATAAAATACATGTGGTTAAGAAACATTACGTCGTGACTTTACATTGGTGCACGACTTCATGCCCAATGGTATGAAAGCACTCAATATATTACAACAACGTAATCTCATTATCCAGTGTTGACAAGAAGATTGTGAGGTGTTGCAAGCTTAATCTTTATCCCTTAAGTCCAACTGTCTATGAGTTTTAATATTGATTGCATTTCACGTCTCACTATTTCCTCTGAAATACCACCCGACCACAAAAATGTGTATCCAGGCATGTGGTGAAGAGAGGTCGAGGATAATACGAGGATAAACCACCAGCTAAAGTGAGGAAATTGTGATCCTCTGAGGGTGCTTTCTGTCTGATATCTTAAATTTATCGTAACAGCATTTGTATGTGTCAGAAAGCAGTTACATCCCCTCAAAACAAACGTTCATGCCATTAGCTTGGTAGCAGCCATTGCATCTGAAGGTCCTTACTGAGCTGACCCGACTGAATTTGGCCCTTTGAACACATCCTATTAGCATGATGAAGTTTTCCCTTTAGAGTGCTTCAGCTTGCTGTTATGAAACTCAGCAAAATGCCCCAGAAAATGCTCGGTAAAGCAAGTTTCAAGGGATTTATGAAGGTTTTCGCCAAAACACCAAATGTAGCACTTTGTTTTGATTTATGAACGGATTTAATGGTTGAATACTGTGAAGAAAGATCTCTTCAACTTAGTTTTTGTGTAAGAATAATCAAGATGACGCACATGTGCTTTCATGACGTTCTACAAACGAAATACACACAGTAGTCCAACAAAATACAAAAATACAAAGTACACCGAGGTATATCCGAGTAGTAGGCTATACTCCTACATAGAGTATCGATCTATACTAATAAAAGGCAGCGTGTGTGTGTGTGTGTGTGTGTGTGTGTGTGTGTGTGTGTGTGTGTGTGTGACATGTCAGTGTGTGTGCGATGTCAGTGTGTGTGTCAGTGTGTTTCTCTTCCATAACTCCAAAACCATAAAACCTAGCAACCTGAAACGTTGCATGCACACGAAGAAAACTCCAAGGAAGTGCAAGACTGAAAAGTGGGTGTTTGGGTTAATGAAAACACTCCTTTTGAAGATAATTAACGGCCTTATTTAATTATGTCCTTTATCAGGCGCATCCTTGGCCACCTCGCTCTCTGGGATCTTAAGTTGTATTGTGGGTTCCCTCGCTGGGGTCTGAAGCCGCCATGTTTTTTGGGTCTGCTAAGCCATGCCTTGACTTGGAACAGGATGCAACAATTTCTTAACGATAAAGTTTTTTTTTTTCACTTTTCTCACTCATGTCAATGCCTGTTCATCATAGCTACGAATCGTTGTGTACATTATTTTGTCAGTACTATAGTTTTCAAATTAGGAGCTTGGAGCGATTTCATGCATAATATGACACGATTTTCCACAATCTACTCTCATGGACTAATTAAAGTATATCACTGAAACATTATTTTGGTTTTGAGGATCAGATATCGTCAGGATGAAATAAGTGTTGAAATCTGTTGTAAAATCTTATAATTTAAAGAAACAATGAGTCTTGTAACTAAGCCGATATACCTATTTTGCTTAAGGCAAGCAAGGCTACGTTCCCTCCTCCATACATACACAAGAAAAAGTGAAATTTCTAAAGCATTAATCTTATCTTTTTCTCCTGTTTGGAGAATTAAATTGAGTGAACAAATTTTTTTAGGAACATCAATAAATTAACCAGCTTGATTGAGCTATATGATGTGATACATTCAATGCAAGACCTCATGCCCTGTCCCCCAGAGGGACTGCCTATCCAAAGCGTCTGCCAGAGCTTTGTCTATATTTTCGGTGGTTTTGCAAAGCAAATCTGATAAAAAAAACGGATGTTTTAAATAAAAGTTATAAGATTTGCACGGACCCTGAACTGATGTACCACGTGACACGTGCACAGACGAGCAGGCAAAATGGCGGATATTCTGCAATGTTTATTTCAGGGATCCAGCTTCATGGAGCCATATGATTTAATGCATTCACTGCTAGACCTCGTGCCCTCTCCCCCGAGGGACTGCCTATCCATAGTGTCTGCCAGATCTGCGTCTATGTTTTTGGAGGTCTAGTGAGGTGCACCACAGGGAATCAAAGCAAATCTGGTATAAAAAAAACGGACGTTTTAAAAAAAGTTATAACGTTTGTGCGGAACTCGAACCGATGAACCACGTGACATGCACAGATGACGAGGCAAAATGGCCCATTTTCTGCAATGTTTTTTTAATGGCCGATTGAACTTCACGATGTCTCCAGGTTTTTCTGCATTAAGCTGCAACTCTTTTGTGGGTGAAGTCATTTTATTTCATTAACTGCTGTGTGCGCGGTGAATACGGGATTTAAAGGTAAAGGGATCCTTTATGGAATGCAGTGACAGCCTGGCCAATGGTTCCTTGTCAACCATTTAATTGGAGTGCATGCATGAGTGCTTCATTCACTTGCCAAGCACCCATTGGCGACAGTGGTACCGCGCTACATTGTTCTGAGTGAATCGTTCACTCTCTGTGAACGCTTTTTCCGCAACACGTCATTTAGGGCGAGTGGTTCGTGCTCTGTCACCTTTAGCGAGCGGTTCGTGCTCCGTCACCCTGAGTGAGCAGTTCATGCTCCATCACCATGAGTGAGCGGTTCGTGCTCCGACAGCCTGAGCGAACAGCTCGTGCTCCGTCACCATGAGTGAGCGGCTCGTGCTTCGTCACCCTGAGTGACCGGCTCGTGCTCCGTCACCATGAGTGAGCAGTTGCTGCTCCATCACCCTGAGCGAGCGTTTGGTGCTCCATCACCCTGAGCGAGCGGTTGGTGCTCCATCACCCTGTGCGAGCGGTTCGTGCTCCGTCACTCTGAGCAAGCGGTTCGTGCTCCGTCACCCTGAGCAAGCATCTTGTGCTTCGTCACTCTGAGCGAGCGGCTCGTGCTCCGTCATCCTGAGCGAGTGGCTCATGCTCCATCACCCGGAGTGAGCGGCTTGTGCTCCATCTCCCTGAGCAAGTGGCTCGTGCTTCATCACCCTGAGTGAGTGACTCGTGCTCTGTCAGCCTGAGTGAGTCGCTTGCGCTCCATCACCCTGAGCAAGTCACTCGCGCTCCTTCACCTTGAGCGAGCGGCACGCACTCCATCACCCTGAGTGAGCAGTTTGTAGCAGTTCTTCACCCTGAGCGAGTGGTTACAAGGAAATTATTGTAAGAAAATTATGGACATGAGGAGGACATTCAGCCCATCATGCTTGCGCCACACAAATACCAGATTTAATAAATCCATCAATTCGCCTTTCCTTTGTGTGCAGCCTTTTTGTCTGCTGTTTGCATCATTGGTTAGGGGGGCGGATATGTCGTTGATGCAGTGCCTATTACCAGTACACCGGTACTCATTTCCCAACCTCGGAAGGATGACAGGCTGAGTCAACCCCCCTGGTGTTAATTCAGCGGATAACGGGGCTTCCCAAAGATCCCAAGCCACCACCCTAACCGCTAAGCCAACACCAGGCTGTAAAGGAGCATGGATAAGAGAATTTATAAAGTGATTCTTCACCGTGGAGAGATAGGATAGAAAGCATGATATCTCAAAAAGTTGTGGGCAGATTTGGTTGAAACTTGGTGGACACCGGTGTGTGACAAGGAAGAATTGATTCAATTTTGGTGAAGATCCGGATCCGGATCCGAAGATTTCTTCAGTGATTCTTCACCATTGAGAGATCGGGCTAAACTGATATATAGCACAATATCTCAAAAAGTTGTGGATGGATTCGGAAGAAACTTGATGGATAGGTTGGGTGTGTGACCATGACGAATTGATTAGATTGATTTGAACGAGAATTATTTAATTTTAAAAGTGATTCTTCACCATTGATCGAGCCAAAAACGATACGTAGCATGATATGTCCAAAATATGTTGGGCCTGATATGTTTTCATGGATCAGGCATAACGTAGCAGAGGTATGCGCTCTACCAAGTGCCCTTCTATTTCAAAAATGTTTTGGGCCCTATATGTTCTCCTAGAACAGGCATTGTGGGGCAGAGGTATGCGCTCTACCAAGTGTCCTAGTTTTATAGGAATCGGGTGTGCTTTATAAAAGTTATATGGTTTCTCTTTGGGAGTTTGAAAGTAAAATATATTTCATAACACTCGATTTTCGAGCCGTTCACCAGATGAATGTGTTTCCTAAATTACAGAGCCAATTTTTTTCCACCTGTCCCATGATGTATGTGTGTGTGTGTGTGTGTGTGTGTGTGTGTGTTTGTGTATGTATGTGTTTTGCTCATAAAGCATAACATATTCTCACTGCTCACTCCCCTACCCCCACACCTATTTCTCCTTGTTCCATCCTCGCTCAATCCCTTCATTAATACAGTGCAGCACACTCCTCCCACACCTATCTCTCTCTCTCTCTCTCTTGATTATCTCTGGACAGTGGTTATCTCCACACGTATTTGGAAAGTGGTTATCTCTGCACGTATCCAGATGGTGGTTAACACCACACATATCTGGACAGTGGTCATCTGAGCATGTATCCAAATGGTGATTATCTCCGCATGTATCTGGATGGTGGTTATCTCCACATGTATCCAGAGGGTGGTTATTTCTGCATGTATCCAGATGGTGGATATGTCTGCATGTGTCTGGATGATGGTTATCGCCACACGTATCCGGACGATAGTTATCTCCTCACATATCCGGACGGTGGTTAACACTGCACATATCTGGACAGTGGTTATCTAAGCACGTATCTGGATGGTGGTTATCTAAGCACATATCCTGACAGTGGTTATCTAAGCACGTATCCGGATGGTGGTTGTTTCCGCATGTATCTGGACGGTGGTTATCACTGCACATATCCAAACTGTGGTCATCTTCCCACATATTCGGACTGTTGTTATGTCCGCATGTATCTGGACGGTGGTTATCTCCACACGTATCCGGACGGTGGTTATCGCCACACATATCCTGATGGTAGTTATTTCCGCATGTATCAAGATGGTGGTTTTCTCTGCACGTATCCGGACAGTGGTCATCTCCGCACATATCCGGATGTTGTTTATGTCCTCACGTATTAAGACTGGGGTTATGTCCACACATATCCGGATGATGGTTCTGCCTGCACATATCCGGGTGGTGGTTATCTCCGCACATATCCTGATGGTGGTTATCTCCAATGTATCCAGACGGTGGATTTCTCTGCACGTATCCGGACAGTGGTCATCTCCGCATATATCCGGATGGTGGTTATTGTGAAGACTCCTTTCCTCGGCCGAGCATGAAGAGAGTCGAAGAGGATTCACGAATATGCGGTTTATTGAAGGACCACACGCATGCGGAGGTGATGTGGCAACTCAACCAGAACAGTAGAGAGCCACCAAACCACACTGAAGTTTCACATTAAAAAACTCTCCTATATATACAATCTATCTCTAGTTACAATCTATCTCTGGTTACAGTCTATTTCTAGTTGGTTTGACAAGAGCCCTGAGAGTGCCCTCAAATATGTGCCAAGGAATTTTCTCTCCCTCCTCCAAGGGAGGGTGAAACAGTCAAACCACTTATCTTAGGGCTCAGCAATTTCTCTTAGGCAATTCTCCCCCATAATCTAGGTTTGTTATCACTGTAAAAGCACAGCCCTGTTAGTTTCACTGGAGTGGAATGTGTGTTCACCAAAATAGAGTGTCTTTAGAGGGCATGTAGCGGGCTGACTGGTGGAAGCAGTGCAACTAAAAACTATGGAGAGTTTAAAATGCATTGCAGAGTATATAAGAAAATTGGTTCGAATCCCTACATATAACTACTATATATGTATTGACTATGGATCAAATGTGGCCATTAATAACACTCCTCACAGTTATGTCCTCATGTATCCAGACTGGGGTTATGTCCACACGTATCCGGATGGTGGTTCTGCCCGCACATGTCCAGGTGGTGGTTATCTCCGCACATATCTGGATGGTAGTTATCTCCGCACGGTGGTTATGTCCGGACAGACCATCCCCTCATGCTGCCTTCCCTTGTCTCGCAGCATGTTTGCCTTCCCTTGCCTCTCCTCACATCATGGCTTCCTTGCCCTCCCCTATGTGCCTTCCCTTGTTCCCAGCATGCGCCTTTCTTGCCGCTCCCCTAATGCTGCTTCCCATTGCCTCCCCTCATGCTGCCTACCTTGCCTCCCTCACATTGCCTTCCTTGCCCTCCCTTACAGCTACCTCCCTTGCTCCTCTCATGGCTCGCTACCCTTGCCCTCCTCTACATTGCCTGCTTGCCCTCCTCTCAGCTGCTTCCCTTGCCTCCCCCAGCTGCCTCCTTGCCCTCCTGTGCTCTCACCTGCCTTCGATGCCCTCCCCTCATGCTGCCTTCCTTGTTCACCTCACGCTGCCTTCCTTGCCCTCCCCTCATGCTGCTTCCCTTGCCCTCCCTCACCTCCTTTCCTTGCCCCCTTATTCTGCCTTCCTCCCTTTCCTCACCCTCACGCTGCCTTCACTTGCCCTCCCCTCACTTCCGTCCCTTGCCTTCCACTCACGCAGCCTTCCCTTGCTCTCCCCTCATGCTGCCTTCCCTTTCCCTCCCCTCATGCTGCCTTCTCTTGCCCTCCCCTCACTTGTATTTGCTTGTCTATAATAACAAATGTCAGTGTGTGTCAATCAGTCAGTGTGTGTCTTTCCTCCATAACTCCAAAACCATGAAACCTGTGGCAGCCCAAAACTTTACATGCATTCCTCGGGAACTCCAAGGGAGTCCATGAATGAAAATTGGGTGTTTGGGTAAATTGAAACACCCCTTCAGAAGAAAATCAATGGCTTACCTTCATTAAAGGCTTATCCTTGGTCAGCCCAACTTCACCTTGCAGGGTTCTTCGCTGGCATTTTGATTTGGCTGACTAAAAATGCTTTCCTTAGAAGAGGTCATAATGGTTTCTGTACGAGAGAGATTAATACCTATGAATTGCTGTATACATTGCTGACAGCTGATCATTTATCGCTGATCTTCGGGGAGGGCAGGAGGGAGGAGGGAGGCCAGGAGGGGGCGGATCCGGGGTTAGGGTAGGAGGGAGGCGGATCCGGTGGGGGGAAGGCAGATCTGGTGGGGCGGAAGGTGGATTCGGTGGGCAGAAGTCGCGATCCGGGGGGGGGGGAGGAGGCGGATCCAGGGGGGAGAGAGAGGATCTGGGGGAAGAAGGAGGTGGATCCGGGGTGGGGAGGGAGGTGGATCCGGGGTGGGGAGGAGGTGGATTTGGTGGGGAGAAAGGCGTATCTGGAGGGAGGGATGCGGATCCGGGGGGGGGGGGAGAGGAGGCGGATCCGGTGGGGCGGAAGGCAGATCCGGTGGGGAGGAAGGTGGATTCGGTGGGGCAGAAGTCGGATCCGGGGGGGGGAGGAGGCGGATCGAGGGGGAGAGAGAGGATCTGGGGGGGAAGGAGGGAGGTGGATCGGGGTGGGAGGGAGTGGATCCGGGGTGGGAGGGAGGTGTATTTGGTGGGGAGAAAGGCGTATCTTGGAGGGGGAGGGATGCGGATCCGGGGGGGGGGAGGAGGCGGATCTGGCTGGAAATACACCCTCCCCTCCCATCAAAGGCGATCGTGTTTCACACGTAATGAGGTGTTGGTCAGTCATTTACGAGTTACGGTTTAGTACGACCCGTGATTATAACCGATGATGCAGTTTCGGAATGTGGAAAAGGAAACTCTCGTGCAGTGACTTTTTCGTTAAATTTCCACTGTAAAGACTATATATAATACAGCACTTATGTCTACCTAATATTGCGTAGCATTTCAAAAAGTTTAAAGGTAAAATCTGCAATGATTACATTTAAGAAAATGCTTTTAGTGATTAATTATGTTTACGTTTTTGAAGTGTCCCAATACATTGTGCCAAAAATCAGGATCTGTTCGTTTCGAAACATTGTTGAAAATGATGGCTATCAACTAGATACAGTATTTTTTGTATAGTTTCTGTTATTGTCATTTTAATTCACGATTAAAAACAACATCAACAACAACAACAAAACAACAACAACGGTTGAAGCGGAACGATGTAGTTCGTCAATAACGGCGAAAATTCAAAGGAGTATT
>CM068953.1:71920393-71959143 GCA_035128595.1 Eptatretus atami
ATATATATATATATAAAAGATATAAATAAGAAAGTTTGTGTGTTTGTTTATTTGTTCACTTATGCATTCAGACCCTGCCAGAACAAGTGCAACCAAACTTTGCATGCCCGACTATTTCATCCAGAGGAAGGCCGAGGGCTATGGTTGGATATAAATAATCGACCACAGATAAAACCAGATAATTGGCCTTCAGGCCTCGATCGGTTCTTGTGTTTATACACTGTCTTGCTTTTTTTTCTGGAACCATTTGAGTAATATTTATTGTGAAGATCTTATGTTGAGGTTGTGGTGATTTGTTGTCAACAACACAAATTTGACTTTTATAGTGTTTACAAATGTGTCTGTTATTTAAAAGATTGCTTTGCACTGGTTTGTTATAACACTTCTATGTGCAAGCCTCGATCAAGTATGGTGCTCACCTACTGCCATGATCAAATAATATGTATTGTGAAGTTCATATGTTGAGGTCATATGAATGCAAGCTAATTACGGAAACTGTTTATTCCCTTGGCACGTATCTCTCCTACCTCTAATCCTCCCCATCTCTGTATGATCTGTCTGTTGATTTTTTTATACTTTAATCTACCGTATCACGAAGATCATCACAGTAAGATGCCCGCTGGAGCACTTCTGGTGGCTTCACGCATGCTAATACAGATACCTCTGGAAAGGACCATATTGGGTCCATAACCGGTCCATTGCTGCTGATATTAATTACTTGATTTTTATTTATTTAATTATTTTGCATTCCCAGGTCATGAAAATGAACTTTGAGTGTAAGTGATCTGCCTCTGGGTGACCAAGATATTTTCGATTCTGACGGAGTCAACTTTCAAGAGAACGCCTCTGTTGAGAAATATCTTAACCTGCCTTACTTGCATGATAAATATTGCGAAATGCCACCAAAAAAAGATCTCTGATGGGAAGAAACAAATCAGATGCAAAGAGAATGTCTGCAGGTCACTTGAGACTCAAGAGCAGACACAGGCTTGGCTTGAGGATCAATATGCAAGCCAAGCAGCCTCAAGAAACTATACTCCAGAAACTCCAGAAGACTATACAGAAAACAAATCTCATCTGAATCTCTCTCAACAACCGCTCATTGGACACAAAGTCCTACCAGTGGTTGCCAAGGATTCTCCGAAGAGACCTGATACCAAAGGAGTTAAGTCTCCATCTCAGATCCCTGGTCAGAGTCCAAGTCTCACATCCATAGGACCTGAAGATTGGAAGCACCAAGGACCTGAAGACTTGGACTTTCCTCCTCCTGCACAGGTACCAACAGTGCCATACCCATGATCCAGTGAATCCATGACTCCCCATGCCTGACCCAGACGTCGATTGACCTCTGGCTCACAACCAGCAGAGACAGGAATATCACTGCCAAGGTAAGTGTATCTCTCCGTGACATCAACATCCTCACCACAAACAGGTACAGACAAGATGGCAGCATCCAAGATGTCATTGAAAGCCTGGATCTTAGTTTTGACCCAAGAAACCTATAATTCCAGTGGTTCCGACTCCTCATTCAACACCTCGAGGGCCCCCAAAAGAATAGCCAGAGCCTCCGCAAAAATGACTGCATTGTCTGTGAAATCAAGGTCAGCGATCTTGACACTCCCAAACAATGCACCGCAGCTTGATGTCTCTGCCATCCTCCACAGAATCTAGTCCACACAAGCGCTGAAAAGTGTGGGGGCCAGTGCACACCCCTGACAAACCCCAGTGACAACTGGAAATAAGTCGGAGATGGTATCACCACATCTTACAGCACTCTCAGTACCAGAGTACAGTTCAGATATCAGATCGATCAGTTTTGGTGGCACTAAAATAAAGACCGAGAATCCTGCAGAGGGCATCCCAATTCACTGAATTGAAAACTTTACAGAGATGAACATAGGCTGCAAGCAGCCTCTGCCGAAACCCTCGTCTGCGTTAGGTGAGGACCCAAAGATCAAGGACATGGTCAATTGTTGACCTCTGGAGTAAAGCCTGACTGCTCTGGTAACTGGTGCTCAAGCAGATGGTGGTGAACTCTATCAAGAATTTTCTGAGCAAAGACCTTGCCCAGCACTGAGAGCAGCGTCACCCCTCGGTAGTTTTTGCAATCCTGGTGATCACCCTTCCCTTACCATTTAGGGACGACAAGGCCCCTCTTCCAATCAGTTGGGATGATGCCTGTGTTTCAAATAGAGCACAGAACTGCATGCAACGATACAAGTACAGCATTTCCACCAGCCATGAGAAGTTCAGCATGGATTCCACAGATCCCAAGAGCTTTACACCATTTCAACCGGTTCACCGTAGCCTGTGTTTCCACAAACGAAGGTGGATCACAGTTGATTGGAGGGTCTGCAACATGAATAGTAACACCCCTGACATCCAACTCAACAGCTGGTGGGTTAGCCTGGTACATCCACTCAAAGTAACCGGCCCAGCTGGCCTTCACTTCAGATTCCTTCGTCAAGAGCCCACCACCCTCCGCTCCAACTGCAGTACACTGAGGGATGAGCTTGGAGGAACGCAATGCATGAATTCCCCTGTAAGCAGGACGAGAATCACTTGACCACAGGTGTTTCTCCACCCACTCACGGATTCCTCACACATAGGTCTCCTGTAGAGAAGAAAGGAGAAGCTGTCATTTCAAATGCATATAACGTCAATTTCTCCATGTCTAATATATAATTTGAAGTTTTTGTTTGTTTGTTTGTTTGTTTGTCTGCACGCGCTAATTTCCTGAACGGTGAAAGATAAGAGGAAACCTCTGAAACAAAAAATGTCGGGACGGGCCCCAGGAAGGTTGTAGGCTAGGTGGCGAAGCCCCTCGGCCGGGGGGGGGGGGGGGGTGTTTCACCCTCACCAACCCCCTTAGGCTATGACTGCCATGGCCCAATAGGGAACTGATACTGGGCTCGCGTCAGACATATGTACAGATGATTAAATTCATTCAAAAATAACCCGGGCAATGCCAGGTGCATTCACCTTGTATACATATAGCATCTTTGTACCTCTCATACGAGCTTTGACAGTGTGTACAATAAAAAAGGGCCTTTCCATTTGCGGTGGTTGTATTCTTGAAAATCCTCATGAACCGTAAATCCACGATGCACAAACTTCAGGATTAATGTGGAAAAATATGGTTCGGGACTTCACCTTTTAATTTTGTCTCCCCTTTTTGCCAAACTCTACCCTCACTTAACATTTTTGTGCATCGTTTTATGCTATTTATTTTCATGAATAAAAGAGTTACTAAAAACATTAAATGCAGTGTTATTTTCCTGTACTAAGAACATAAAATAAAGTTTATTTTCTTGAGTTATGAAGAAAATGAAATTTACCTTTAATAATAATGATAAACTTAATCCAATAATGTGATGTTGATGATGATGGCGACGATAAAGATGAGTTGAGGGAGATGATGGTGATGATGTTGAAGGGTTTGAGGGGATTATCGTGTTGACGTCACATGTTAATTTGGTGAATAAATGTGGAAAATAGTTCACCAACCCACGATTATTTGAGTGAATTGACCGCGAACCGCAAACCTTGCCTCAATAAATTCATTGTGATAGAGTGAATCCGTGAATAGTGGGGCAACTTAGCTAAATATAGCATAACAATTGAGCATTTTGTAGGAAAGCACCAAATTTGGCACGCTAGTAGCCTATCATATTATGAATAGATTTGGATATTGGGCCATCTCAAATTCAGCCGCTGATGGCTGTGGCAGCCATTTTCCACTGCCATCAAAAATTTGAGATGGCCCAATATCCAAATCTGTTCATAATATGATAGGCTACTAGTGTCCAAATTTGGTGCTTTCCTCACAAAATGCACAATTGTTATGCTAAGTTGCCCCACTAGAAGGGGAACCCCACAAATGGCAAGGCCCATCCTACATACGGTAACATTAGTCTGACAGGATAGTGTTGATGTAGCTCGGTTTTATTCTCTGACAGACAATAAACTGTTAGATTGTTGCTTTGCAGACAGGGCATTGCATCACACGATGTGCCATCTCTTGGTTAGATGTTCATCTGGGTGACCATTTGCTCTCATCAGTTGGAAGACTTTAAAAATTCCATGGTGTCTTTCCTGAAAAGTAGGCGATGACCATTACCACCTTGAATAAAATCCTGTCAAATCATTTCCAATTGTACATCAGGCATGGGCTGCCAGTTTGTGAAAGACCGAGAAAAACACCCCTGCTTGACCAACCCCTCAAAACGGTGGATTAATTGAGTAGTCGTTGTCTGAGACTTATTCGACATTGACTTAAGGTTGTTGGTCTTCGCATTATTCAAAGAACAAAAATGGCCAGCCAAATTCAAGAGAACACAGGAGCTTTGCAAATGAAGTGTTATTGGAGTGAAGATAATTCTAGCTTTTGATAAAACCTCATGAAAGCGTTTACAATAATGAAATATTAGAAGTTCTTTTTTTCCTGCAAGTTGTACTATGTGCCATGATCTACATGGATCGACAACAGCACACCCTTAGCAACCGCTGCTGGTTGAGCGGAACAGAGGCATCTCAAACTTTTGGTGCACTTGACTGAGTATATTGGATCATCCCAATGGATTCAAGACATACTGGCAGTACACACTGTCTGACTTCCAGTGCTTCATGTCCTACATTCTTTCCACCATTTGAGCACCCTGGCAAGCGTGATGGCAGGCATTTCCAAAGGCATTTCAAGTACACAGGCAAAGTTTTTTTCAGATATCTATGGCTTGTTGTTCAATTTCAAACGAATATAATAATTGACCTCAGAAAAATTTTAAAACATTATCTTATGCTTGATAAAGTGTAAAAATAATTCTTCACATCTCTCAGCAATTGAAAATTCACAAGGTGTTGAAGCTCATTCAATTAAAACTGCTGACGAACAAAGCAAGTGATGTTGATACAAACTGCCTTTTTACAAGTAATAAATAATCTGAAATGATAGTACTACAAGCACAGAAATAGTAGGATTGATTAACAATCTTGGAGGACACATTACCACTTTAGCATTGAGATGTACTGATGTGGGAAAGTATCTGATGAAAACAGGTTTAAACTATCAAATTAAGAATGGGTCGTCATCCCAGCACAATGATGTGATGATTGCACTTACTCAAAAGATAGTTGCTCTTTCTATGTTACATTGATCACTTTTTAATCACCAAAGGACGTAAGAAAACAAAATCCCCATAACTATATAGGGAACATAACAAACGCCGAATTCTGAAAGAAACAAACTACAGTATATAGGTAACTAGAAAGTTACTTGGTGGAGTGCATACCTCTGCCACATAATGCCTGATCCAAGAGAACATATTGGACTCAATACATTTTTGAAATATCATGCTATAAATCGTTTTTGGCCCGATCTCTCAATTCTTTTATGTCACACACCCAACCAGCCCATCAAGTTTCATCCGAATCCGTCCACAACTTTTTGAGATATCGTGCTATATATTCGTTTAGCCCTATCTCTCAATGGTGAACAATCACTTAAAAAATTCTCGTATGGGGATCTGGATTCGGATCTTCACCAAAATCGAAGCAATTCTTCCATGTCACACACCCAACCAGCCCAACAAGTTTTATCCGGATCCGTCCGCAACTTTTTGAGATATCCTGCACACAAACAAACAGACAGAGTGGTGAAAACATAACCTCATTCACCTTCGGTGTAAGAGGTAATAAGAACTAAAAAAATAACCGTTTTTGAATTAGACTACTCAAAAAAATGTTTTCATATTCAAAATAAATCGACACTGTTAAACGAGCCATGTGTGTGTCCGTCTGTGCGTGCATGCGAGTTACACCCATTGGTTTGACAGTTCACCTGACTCCACCCACGCTTTCCACATATGGTCGCCATATTTCTGTACTCCGTATAGGTCTGAGGTTTCACAAGTAAAAAAACTTTTTTTTCATGTAAAAGGATGCAGGTATTTAACTTATAAAAGAATGCAAACAAGGTAGGGATGGTCACAAGAGATGATCATGTGAAACCATCCTTACATCTTTCTTTGAATAATGGTTCCACCTATCTTGTTTACATACTTTTTGATGTAACATCCCTACATCCTTTTGCATTAAAAAAAATGTTTTTAATTCTTGTTTCTTCAATATATATACATATATATATATATATATAATGTTCTACGACTGATTTACAAATGTTGAAGTACAATCTTTAGAGATGTGCTCACATTGTCATGGTACTGTACATACTTTATAGAAAATCTAACATTCTAAATAGGACTTTCCGTCAAAGACTTCCTGATAATATTCCACTCCAAACCATACCCATATATTGGCCCGAGGGCAAGTGTGTCGTGCAGCCCCACCCTGATCAGGCTGTTTGACAGTTGTAATCCTGCCCACCCCTCTGTTCCATTCCTGTTCCTTTACAAAGGAATGCAGTTTTACATGCTTTTCGTGGAATCCCTTCAAGCTATTAAAATTATGATTTCAAAACAGGTCAGGTCAGGTATGGGAGCATATGCCAGAGCAGCACGTCGCTGCATCCACTTTCCGCCGGTACTCCAGGGGCCTCCGTCTGGCCATCCCCCAGGCAGATGCCCGGCCCATCCCCATCTCCTTGAGATGCTGATCAATCTGCTGCAACCATGGGGCACGTGGTTGGCCCATTGGCCTCCTCCACTCATGAGGCTCCCTCGCTGAGAGAATCTGGTGAACAGGATCAGCATCAGGAAAACGATCCACATGTCCATACAGCCGCAGCGGAAACTCACGGACTATGCACGTAACAAATCTCAATTGAGTCTCTCTCAGCAACAGCTCGTTGGACACGAAGTATGACCAGCGACAGCCATGGATTCTCCAAAGAGACCTGGAACCAAAGGAATTATTTCGCCATTTCAGATCCCTGGTCAGAGTCCAAGTCTCACATCCACAGAGCAAGACTGGAAGCACGAACCACAAACAGGTACAGACAGGATAGCAGCTTCGAAGATGTCATTGAAAGCCTGGATCTTAGTTTTGACCCAGGAAACCCATAATCCTAGCGGCTCCGACTAATGATTCAGCACCTCGAGGGCCCCCAAAAGGATATCCAGAGTCTCCACAAAGATGACTGCATCATCTGCAAAATCAAGGTCAGAGATCTTGACATTCCCAAACGATGCACCGCAGCTTGATCTCTCCGATAACTTCCCCAGAATCCAGTCCATACAAGTGCTGAAAAGTATTGGGGCCAGGACACACCCCGGACAAACTCCAGTAACAACTGGAAATAAGTCAGAGGTGGTACCACCACATCTCACAGCACTCTCAGCACCAGAGTATAGTTCAGACATCAGATCGATCAGTTTTGGTGGCACTCCTCGAAGACCAATAATCCTCCAGAGGGCATCCCAATTCACTGAATCAAACGCTTCACAGAGATCAACATAGGCTGCAAGCAGCCCCTGCTGAAACTCTTGTCTGCATTCGGTGAGGAGCCGAAGAGCAAGGATACGGACAATCGTTGACCTCTTTGGTGTAAAGCCTGACTGCTCTGGAAGCTGGTGCTCACGCAGATGGTGGCGAACCCTATCGAGAATTATCCGAGCAAAGACCTTGCTGTCACCACAATGGTAGTTGTTGCAGTCTTGACAATCACCCTTCCCTTTCCAGATAGGGACAACAAGGCCCATCTTCCAGTCATTTGGGATGGTGTTCCAGGCAGAGCACAGACCTGCAATGACAGGAGTACAGCATTTCCATCAGCCTTGAGAAGTTCACCATGAATGCCATAGATCCCTGGAGCTTTACACCATTTCACCCAGTTCATCACAGCCTGTGTTTCCAAAAATGAAGGTGGACCACAGTTGATTGGAGGGTCAGCAATCGGGATTGTAACACCCCTGACTTCCAACTCGACAGCTTGTGGATCAGCCTGGTACAACCGCTCAAAGTAACCGGCCCAGCGGGCCTTCACTTCGGACTCCTCTGTCAAAAGCACAATACCCTCTGCTCGAACTGTAGTACACCGTGGGATGGGCTGGGATGAATACAATGCGCAAATTCCCCTGTAAGCAGGACAAGAATCACTTGACCACAGGTGATACTCTACCCCCTCACAGATTCCGAGCACATGGGCCTCCTTGTCCACCCTTAGTGCACGTACAGTTTTACGCATCAGCTCCCTGAACAGCTCAGTTCTGCCATTCATCCTGGCCCTGCGACTCTGGGCAATGGTATCCAGTGTCCCTTGAGAGACAAAATTATTCTTCGCCCTCCGCTGAGTTCCAAGACTTCTTCCAGCAACATCAATGACGGTGGTCTTGAAGGCACTCCACAACTCTTCAGGATCCCCCAAAGCACCCAGACCCTCCAAATCTCCCCTCAGCCTGTTTGCAAACTCCTCAGCTACCCGCTCATCCTTGAGCATGCCAACATTCAGCCCAGGCTGGGATGGTACCATTCTCTTGGATTTAAGGTGCATCTTAAGAGTTGCTACAACAAGCTTGTGGTCAGTATTGAGGAATTGAGCACTCCGGTCGACCCTGCATTTCTGGATCATCCTCCAGCAACCATCAACGAGCACAGCGTCAATCTCCTTTGCCACACTGCCAGCCTTGGAATACCAAGTCCAGCGATGAGCTTGTGGGCACTGAAACCATGAATATCCAGGATATCTTAGGCCTCCATCTCAGATCCCTGGTCAGAGTCCAAGTCTCACATCTACAGAGCAAGACTGGAAGCACGAACCACAAACAGGTCCAGACAGGATAGCAGCATCGAAGATGTCATTGAAAGCCTGGATCTTAGTTTTGACCCAGGAAACTTACGCTGAAACCACCCAAAGTCCATGACTTCTTGCAAAGTCAAGGAACTTAGTGCTATTCTGGTTCACAGTTCCCGACCCATGGTGACCACACGTCTCATAACCATCCCTATCAGTTCCAGTCGATGCATTATATCCCCCAAACTCGAAGTGTGTCTTGCCTGGGGCACTGATCAACCACAGATTCGAGCGTGGCATAGAATGCATCCTTCACGGTGAGATCACTCACCTCAGTCGGAGCATAAACAGAGACCAAGGAAATGACACCCAAGGAGTGATGAATCCTTCATCTCATAATACGCTTGTTGACCGGTGTTACCTCAATTATCATTGGAGTCAGCTTATTGGACACAGCTTGAGCAACTGCTTGGGCACGGTAACCATCAGAGCGACCAGACCAATAGTAGGTGGCACCACCCAGCATGATCTCGCCACAATCTGGTCTTTGATCCTCAGAGAATGCTGCAATACCGATGTCCAAACGTTTGAGTTTAGATGATAACAGAGACAGGTGATCCCAAGGAGAGGTGATCCTCAGGTTAACCCAAGGAGACTGCCGTCTGGTGGACCACACCTCAGCACCACCCCAACACACTCTCAAGCAATCTGACCCGGGAATGTTACCCCATGGTTTCCCTCCTATCATTAAAGATTGGGGGTCAAGGAGGCTTTGCCCCAATCCCATCATCCGGTGAGCTGCCTTGTGAAGGAAAGCTGTACAGGAGGTACTCCCACGGAGTGGGTTTTCAGATTTTTTTCTGCTTTTGGAATGTTTTGTGGAATGAAGGGTTTTAAGGTGGCCGGAGTGCAAATCCTGCCATCAACCTCCTAATAAGAAGTAACCCAACTGTATGAGGACATCCGCAGACACAGTCAGGCACTAGATATGGATGGCTGTTGGCGCACAAGGAGCTCCTCCACCCTTCACATGTTTTGTTCTTCATCCTGCTGTGTGTCCATATCATTCACTCTCCTCACCAAGAAACTTGGTGGGGCAGTCGGTTTAGTCGCCACAACCCGACCATGGAACAGGTTAGTACAGGTTTACATGGAACCTGTAGCAATTTACAAACTCTATTGAACTGATCTGAACAAAGGATGATTGAAAATGATGCTGCACGAAGTATGGTAAAACTTTGTGGGATGGTACCAGAATTACTGTCATTGAGAGAGGCAGCTCCTAAATACACCGTCCAAAGATTATTAGATGATGATGATGATGAGTGTGATGGTGATGGTGATGGTGATGATGGTGATGGTGATGGTGATGGTGATGGTGATGGTGATGGTGATGGTGATGGTAATGGTGATGGTGATGGTGATGATGATGATGATGATGGTGATGGTGATGGTGATGATGATGATGATGATGATGATGATGATGATGAATGATGATGATAGTGATGATGATGATGGTGAACGATAAGATTTTCCGGTTTTGACCAATCTCAGTTTTCAGCCTGTCTGCCGTGCGGTGGGATATGGGGTTTTGAAATCACTTTGTGTGCCTGTATGTGTTTGTCTGTCTGTGTGTCTGTCTGGGCTGTAACCTTTTTTTTTTTTTACCATTTGAGCGTTTGTCATCCATTTTCAACAAAGCTTTATAATGAGAATAAGGAGAAGACAAATTCATAATTTCGTCAAAAGGGCAAAGGTCAGCAACACGTAAAATCATCAAATTTCTTCCAATTCACCTGAAATTTTAATTATCATTTGAGCTTTTGTAGGCCATAACTTTTTAACCATTTGACCTTTTTTCAGCACATTTTCAACAAATATTTATGATGAGAATATGAAGAAGACAAATTAAGATTTGGGTCAAACGGTCAAAGGTACCGTTTAGTATATGGAAGCAGAAGAAGAAGAAGAAGAAGAAGAAGAAGTCCGAATTCAAAGTGGACGGACTTTGCATTTTCAGATGCTTTCTGGTTTGATTTATTTTGCTTTTGCCATGGTCTGGAGTACTGAAAAATGATCCTTGCCATGACAATCAGCTGAACAGACCAGGTAGGCTCTCAAATGTAGCCAAAGTGACTTTTTAAAGATGATACTCCAACTTTAGTTTTGTATGTAACATTTTTTTCTTGTTTTTTTTTCCACACCTTCACTACATAGAGAGTGCTAGCACACTCTCTGACAGACCTCTTCTCGAAGGCTCAGGCTTTCTGACTCTCTCACGGCTTTATCATAACTCGAATTTAATAGCTAGTTTCATTTTTCGTAGTTGCAAAGATGGTTTAAGACTTGGTTGCAAAAAAACGACAAGAAAATTGTATTGATATTTATGTTATTAAAAGGCAAAACGCATTTTGATGAAATAGGCCAAAGTAGGCTGACACAAATTGTGCAGAGCAACAGATGGGCTGCAGTTAGTCAAATGACAGTCCAGTCCACCATTGGTGCTGACAGACCGATAAAAGAATGAACAGCTCGTGGTACCTTGACATGAGTGGGGTATGGCAGCCGACGACCATACAGAGTATCACTTCTTTTAGCAACAAACAATAACCTGCGGTTGCAGTGGTTTAAGGTACGAAAACACTGACACTGGACGATTGGAAAAACATTGCCTGGTCTGATGAATCCCGGTTCCTGTTGTTTCACGCTGATGGGAGGACTTGGCTATGGAGAAAACCACATGAGTACATGCATCTATCATACCGTGTGTCAACATTCCAGGCTGGTGGAGGTGGTGTGATGGTGTGGGGTGGGTTTTCATGGCACACATTGGGCCCCTTGATAAAAGTGGAGCAATGTTTGAATGCCATAGGATATCTGAACATCATTGCCAATGAGATGCATCCCTTCATGGCAGCAGTGTATACATCTGCGAATGGATTTCTTCAGCAGGATAATGCCCGATGTCACAACGCTAGGATTGTCCAGGAATGGTTCCATGAACATGACAGTGAATTCAGCTTACCGCAGTGGCCTGCCTAATCAGCAGATCTCAATCCAACTGAGCATCTGTGGGATGAGATGTAATGAGCTACTCAGATTAGAGATCCACTACCAGCCAACTTTACAGTCAACAGTCAACAAGGGCCAACATCCCTGTGGAACACTTTTGACACCTTGTAGAGTCCATGCTCTGAAAAATTGAGGCTGTTCTGAGGGCAAAAGAGCTAGTTGAACTCAATATTAGAAGTGTTCCTTATGTTTTGTACACTGAGCTTATGTGCCGCATTATATTATTGCGAATTCACGCCCGCCCGCGTGCGGACGGCCACGTGACTCGAATGGCGGCCGCCTCGCCACCCGGACGGACAATTCTGTCGTGACCCTCTCGGACTAACGCCGGGAGCTAGTCACGGGTGGGCCTTTCGGCCTCACCACGATCGTGCCACGGCCACCCGCGTGGGATAGGGCTGTTCGCCAAACTCGACCTACCTAAGTACCCACGCGGATGGTAAACCGGGCGATCGCACCTCGCCGCAGGTCGACTCCGGACACGGGCCGCTTAAGCGGTCCGTTCCGTGCTATCGGGATAACCGAGCGGTGTTATCGTCGGCCTCGACGGTTCCAATTAATTATCGGCGTATCAAGCCCACTACGAACCCTTTTACGTGAAGCAAGATGGAGATTCAAACGAAAGGAAGGAGACGAAGCAGAGCGAAAAACAGTTCAACACAAAGCACATTTAATATGGACACACGGAAGCACGTATTTTACAGTCATACAATCATGCAGTAATACAAAAGAAACAAAAGCAAGAACGATGCAGAGTTAATACCGAATAAAAGGCAATGTACAAGCACTTAATCAGTTTCTACTTTACGGACTGGCGCCACACACACATTTACACAAAACCCCAAAGAAAAGAAAGGACTTCCCTTGGTGCGGCCGTCGAGTCCTCCTCCCACGACCTCAACTCCGAGCTCCGTCTCCTTCGCCGTCCTCCACTGCCGACTCGACGACGACACAGCTCGACTTCAACGAGCTCCCGGGCTCCGCGAGCTCCACACCGACGCAGACACTCGACCACGACGACACAGCTCGGCGACGACCCAACAACGACTTCAGACTTCAGACGGAGGCGAGTTCCACGAGTCAGCGAGTTCCATGCGACAGAGGAGAGCGAGACCTCAAGCCACTCCGCGCTCGCGTCTTTATCACAAGCTTGACTCTCTTCTCAACTCCACCCGCGCGCGTTTCAGCCGAAGCTCAACTCTCTTCTCAACTCCACCCGCCGCGCGTTTCAGCCGAAGCTCAACTCTCTTCTCAACTCCACCCGCGTGCTTTCAGCGAAGCTCAACTCTCTCTCAACTCCACCCGCGGTGCTGTTCAGCCTTTCCCGCCGAGCTCCCTCACTCGCTCGCGTTCGCCTTTTCCGCCGAGCTCTCCTCACTCACTCTCTTTCACGTTCGGCCTTTTCCCGCTGAGCTCTCCTCACTCACTCGGGTTCGCGTTCGGCCTTTTCCCCCGAGCTCTCCTCACTCACTCTCTTTCGCGTTCAACCTAAAACTCAACTTCACTGTCCTTCGCGT
Organism: Eptatretus atami; assembly: GCA_035128595.1. Classification (NCBI taxonomy): domain Eukaryota; kingdom Metazoa; phylum Chordata; class Myxini; order Myxiniformes; family Myxinidae; genus Eptatretus; species Eptatretus atami. The sequence goes on from CM068953.1 coordinate 71,933,669, forward strand.
TTTCGTTCCGCCCCTTTTTCTTCAGCAAGCCCCACCCCTTGCGCTCGCGTTCTGCCCCATTTTTCACAAAGCCCGCCCCCTCTCAACTCCCGCCCCTCCTCCAGAACATGCTGGAAACTTCCGGAAGGAGGGTCCTCCGCCCAATCGGCGACGCTCGCACACCGCCGTGGCATTCTTCCTCTTCCCTCGCAGGTGAAAACCACGCGCGGCGCCCATTGTTCGGGGGAGGGGAACGGGGCCGCCTGCTTTCCCTCGTCGAAGGCCAGGCCTCTGGCAACCGTGTGCCGAGTCAGAACGCGGTGGTTGTTGAGGTGGCGTGTTTGGTGGTTGTGTAGTGGTGGCGTGGTTGGGTGGTTGTTGTAGTGGTGGCGTGGTTGGTGTGGTTGTTGTGTGATGGCGGTTGGGACGTGGTTGGTTCAAAATAAAGATAGAACAGAAAAACGGCTATCTCAAAGCGTCGCAGCCCGAATGAATCACATAAATTCCCTTTAGACAACGGGTTTGGGCTAACTAACATGTACTAGAGATATCTCACCTACGGGACCTGAATGGTGGTTTGCGAATTTCCACAGCCGTAACAATATGATGAGTATCAAGTGAAAATAGTAAGTGGTGCTGCTGTTTTTTCACATGTTAAACTGCATGTTTAAGTTTACTCACACCTGTTATGCAACTGCCCCACAGGTATGTGTGTGTGTGTCTGTGTGTGTGTGTGTGTGTGTAATTATCCTGTGGGTAATGTGAAAGTTTGTCAGAATTGCAGTGCGCTCAGGAAGGCCTTTTACAAGAAGAAGGAAAAGTACATTTTTTGAATCAGTTGAATCATTCGCTTTTCCAAATCATCTTAACTTACAACACCTTTTCTCATTCTCATTGTCACACCTCTTGTCGTTGTGCATTTACACACAAATGCTCAATATAACAGACAATCATCAAGATGATTTACGAAAACCATTATTGATAATGCTACGATACTGTACAATCGAAAATTTTGTACTTCATCACGTGTTTCTATGTTGGAGCATTTATGGTGAAAAGGGGACTTAATTTTTTCTGTATTTGGGTTTTTAGTGGGAATGACAATTTCCTTGATTGATATTCAAACTTAAGCAGCTGCTACAAGATATAAAGAACAATGTGTGGTGCCTATTGACTTCAGGTGTAAGGTAAGCATCACTACAAAATATATAATACACTAAAAAGTATAAACACCAATAAATAGCAAAGAAACCGCATCTTTAAAACTCAAAACAAGTATGACAGAAAGCACTTGGAAAGAAACAGATGGTGCCTCTCATATGGGCAGAGTGTATTCTAAAGCTCTCCGCAGCAAGCTGGAAGTGACAGTGTGCCACAGGAGATTCCGTGTTACATCTCAAAGTTGTCCATGAGAATTGAGAGCCTTTTTGAGGTTTAAGGAGCCAGCTGTAGCAGCTTGCCTTTGGCTCACAAACTCGTGCAGCAATAATTATTTAGTGCTGCATGCTTCATCCTAGCCTTTCTTGGCTCGTGAATTACAATCTCCTTCATTATCCCTTAATAAGCTCTGACACACACCACAAATGGATTCCAACACTATTTCTTCCATCTCTCTTCCAGAAACCTTGTACAGCATTACACGATTTTACATGTAATTTATTCTACTGAATCATAGCATGGAGATCTTACATCCACACTTTGTAGACATTTGTAATAGTTATTTGTTTTGTCGGCCTTTATGAAGTCCAATAATATTTTGATTCACAATAATAAAATAATTAAAATAACATGTTTTATGTCGTCCATTATCTTTGTATACTTAGCATTTCTAAACATAAGCAATGGAAAACCTTTTTTGTAATTATATATCAAGGCTAATGGAAAAGCAAGGTGAAGGAGAATAGAATGGTACCATATTGGTGGTATTGGGGCTCCATCGGTGAAATATTCATATCAATTGTGTGTTTCTTGATCAAAGCATCAAATATGCCACAGAGAAAGAATAATATATTATGAACAAATCTGGATATTGGGGTATTGCAGATTTGGTATCTGATGACCATGGCAACCATCTTATGAAATGTCTGCCATTGGTTGCAATGACTTCACAGACCTGCTGAACCCTGAGTAGAGGATAAGATGGTGGAAATAAAGGATAATTACCCTAAATGCAAAATGAGACACCTGTAAACATGGTAGAGAACAGATTCCTGCTTGATTTTGGTCGAATCATTCGGCTAATTATCCTTGTTCGTCTTGTTAGGCAAATAAAATTAAAAGCTTGGTTCCACACCACCGGCACTGCATTGATTGTTTCGTGTCACTATGAAGATATGGTAACAGCAGTGGCAGTGATGGTAGTAGTATTGTGGAAGTAAAATAATTAAATCCATCTTGTGAAATGTGCTACACTAAAAATTCATGGACATATTTGGTGACAGAAAGGTCTGTGGATCACATGACTATCGCAAAAGCATTGGTGTTGGGTGGTCGCTAGACGACGTTATTCTCAGGTTTTCAGTCTGTCTGTATGTCTGTCTGTTTGTTTGTATGAATGGACAGCTCTGGAGGCCAGAGGAGTCAACATTTTGATGAAACTTGACTGGTAGGTTCATACCAGGATATAGTTGTATGCTTTTGAGCACCGTTGCTATGGACCCACCGTTGCCTAGCAACGGGACTTTGAATTTTGAAAAAACCGAAAAATATTTCTTTTTCGAAAATCAAAAAATCGGCTTCCGCACTTTTATGCGCACTATAATCAACCTCTTTGTCAAAAATTTCAGCCTGATCCGTCAAAAACTGTATGACTAGTATGCAATTATATAGCGACCACCCATGTCGCTACCGGCTTGTTTCTGTGTTGATCATGCTGAAACAAATTTTTTCATATTGGGATAAGCACTCGTCCACAAATTATGTACTCATTTCTCTTTTTGTTACAAATGCTTTTAACCAATATGAGGAAGAAATCGTTGTAAAGCATTGGCTAAAGTCACTTTGTCACCATAAAAGGAATGGTTCGCCAGAAAAGCATCATGGGTAAAGACACTGGCACAATGTTGAGTTGAAGATTTAAAATGCCTGCAGCATAAACATGCTTAATAGTCTCTGACAAGAGAAAGTCAGAATTCATTACATTTGCAAAGTGGACTGCCCACAGTTTTGTGAGTTTCTTGTTTTACTCGTTGCAATGTTGCCTGACAGGCCAGGAGTGAGTGCAATAGAATCTCCTGTTTAAATATACTGTGGTCTTTTTCGTTCCATATAACTGTACATATCTTTTAAAAACTTAGGATCATTGATTGATATAATGTTTGCCTTCTCAATGTTGAGAAAGGTTTCTCCTAAATCCACTAGTAAATGCTCAACACACCACTGTACCGCTCAAAGTGAACATTTCAAACCAGATGACTTTCACACCAATATGGCAATAAAATTACGAATTATAATCCCTGTCCTGGCCCAAGCACATCTGGGCCTGGTGAAAATCTGATTATTAGGCCATGCTTAGTTAAATGAAATAATGTGTACCTCTCTCTTATGTTTGCTGCTCTGATACTTCATAATGATCATTGCATCCTGATGGTTTTTTTATAATGAATAGGTATGGTGTGTTATTTAACTGTGTACAATAATAATATTTTCTTTATTCCACTTGCTTGGTAAGTTAACTTAAGTAAATAAAGCTGCCTTTGATCAGGCGCCAGTGAGTCGGGAACCAGTGAGACACAGGAATGCTTAATTCTAATGAATGAGTAAGAAATTTGCGTGTGTATCTCTAGAATCGCATAAATACAGGGCATTGTTATGTTGAAATGAAGTATACATAATGCAATGGTCGTGAAGGGGGAGGACAAGCAAAGCAATGCAAATATCTGATAAAGCTTGAAAGTGCTCGAGGACATACATAGGAAGTTGCATTTGAACAAACAGTCATGACCATGTCGTTGAAAACATTCTGTTTGTCTCTTATCAGAATGTGATTGTCAATTCTCTACATGTGAGAGGATCACCTCTCCATTTCTGTTCCCTATTATAAGAAACTCAGTTTGAACATCAACCCAGAAAGCAATCATGTTGCATTGATGTCTTTCACCATGATCATGTATTAAATAAATTTCAACCTGTGTTTTAACTGAGTTTACTTGAAGAAAGCTTCAAGTTTTTCCACCACAGTAGTGTAGTAGTAGTAGTAGTAGTAGTAATAGTAGTAGAAGTAGTAGAAGTAGTAGAAGTAGTTCAACAATGTGCACCTGATCCCATCAACTAGGAGCTGTTAGGAGCATGTCAAGGAAGTGGCATACCAGGAGGCCAGCGTGGGGCCAGAACTGCCACTGGACCAGAGCTGCATCCACACACAGCTGGGTGGAGCAACACCAGTGATGGTCTGTTTAAGCCACACTGGACCACACTACCCGTGTGCCCAGACTTGCTGCGAGCTTGTGTCCTGCAGTACAAGGATGGTTGTGTGAATTGCTGCAAGTGCATGTAAAGGCTGCACTTGAATGCACAGCCATGTATTGTGTGAGGGCGAGTGTTCGCAGAAATGATACCCTGGCCTCCAGTGAGACCTGGATTAGAACATGACTATGACAATGGTGAGGCATGAGGTTCTAAACAGAATTAAGTAAGATATCTGATGAGGACTGCACTTGATATTCAATGCCATAGTGACATTGTTTGACATGTTTGACTGATCTATCGAATACTTTAAGAACGTTGTACTTCTGTTCTGTGCCAACCATGCATAGTTATATTTTTCTGGTGAAGAACATAAGGGATGCTCCACCGAAATTTAGAGTTTCCACTCATGATTTAGATACCTACATCTTAGCACATGGGATCCCTCCTCCTCCTTCATATGTGGCACAAGAGATGCGGGTAGAAAATTGCTGATACGTGGCTGTCTGCTGATCTCTCTCTCTCTCTCTCTCGTCTCTCTCTCTCTCTCTCTCTCTCTCTCTCTCTCTCTCTCTCCGAGTGCAGCCTATGGCTGCTGATTCATCATTGGTTATGGCGGGGCATGCCACTGATGCATGTGCTCCTATTACCGTACACGGTGCTCATTTTGTGACCTCGGAAGTGCCAGCTGAGTCAACCCACCTGTGTTATTCAATGGTAAAAAGGGTAAGCTTGGGACCCAAGCTCACAAACCAGCTACCTTAACTGCTAAGCCACACCAGCTAGACATGGTTAACAGACACATAAGCACAACATAGTTTCATTTTTCTTTGCTTTGATAATTTTCATACACCTCATCTGATTGTGCTCTCATGGTAATCAAGAAAGGTTAGTGACGGCTTGGTGATCTTAGTATGTTATTATAAAACAAGATTATTAATTACAGAAAGACATTTCTGCACCACGGTGTCACCCAAATATCCATTTATAACCCCATATAGTGCAGTGGCTCATTAGCAATGATTAATAAAACAAGTAGAAAGACATAAAATGCAGCCCCCGTTATTTCAGTAATTTTGCTGTATAGGGTTAAAGGGCTACTCATATTTAAGCCAACTAAAATTGCCACCAGTCTACCAGTCTGCCATCTTTGATTAGATCGCAAAATAAAGTGAGGGCACGTGATACCATCATGTGCTGGCTTGTCGCCAAGTTTGAACAAAATCGGACCATGCATGTCTGAGAAAATGGTTGGGGACACATTTAAGTGACAAATGCCACCATGTCGCCATCTTGGATATGATTCGAAAAGAAATGATGTACTATGTAAGATATCAATCATTATGAGGTGCCAAGTTTGAAACACCGTTAAAGCATTCCGAGACATGTTAGGACTGTTCAACATTGGATTTTTCCAACTAAAATGGCCGCTAAGTATACCAGTCACCTTCTTTGATCGATCACAAAATAAATTAGATGCAAAGTGCATGCCATTGTGTGCTGTCTTTTTTGCCAAGTTTGAGCAAAATCGGACCATGCGTGTCGGAGAAATGGTGGGGACACGTTAAAGTAACAAAATGGTCGGCAGTCGCCATCTTGAATCTGATATCGAAAAAAATGACTTGCTTATGCAAGCCATCATTCTTATCTGTCTCCAATTTTAAACAACATCGGTAAATGCATGTCTGAGAATTGTTGAGGATGGTGTCCGACACTGAGTTATTTTAACTAAAATGGCCGCCAGTCGGCATCTGGATCTGATTTCGAAAAATCGATTACGTGCATATGTTTTCAATGTTTGTTTCAAAACAAACATAAAGACCTACCTTATGCCCCTGATAAAGAAAGTCAAAGAAAAGAAGATTTAGTGATTACAAGTCATTTAATATAAAAGGTAAATCTTCAGAAAAACTACTTCCTAATTAAATGATAAGAAAGTTATGTTTTGTTTTTGTTTTGTTTTCAAAATTGTTTGACTACTTACTCATTAAATGATAAAGAAAGTTATGTTTGCATCAAAGGAACTTGAGACAAATATTTATCTGCTGGGTTGAGAGTGAGGAAAATTCATAGGATTTTGAAATTTAAACAAAGTCATTGGTTTAAAGAAGTAATATTGATTTAAATACAAAAGGAGAACAGAAGCAAAAACAGATTTTGGGAAGGACTTTTATAAATTAATGAATAATGCTGTATGTTGGAAAGACTATGGAAAATGTTAGGAATCGACAAAACATAAGACTTGCTACATCATTGGAAACAGGCTTCAAAGTTAATTAATAGATCAATTTTGGACGAGCGGAGGTGTTTTCAGAGAACTTTTGGCTATTCATTTGAAAAAAGAAAGTATTGAAATGGATAAACCTAATTATATAGAACATCATTCTTGACTTGTCAAAGTCGTTAATGTATGACTATTACTATATATAATTTAAAATCAAAGTATAGGATAATGTGCCATTGTTATATGTGGAAACAGTAGTTTTATATTAGAAATTAAGACAGTGAGTATAGAAGATATGATGATAATATTGATAATATATGATGCAAGTAATCCAGTCAGGTGATGTGTTGTTTTCATCAAAGAATAAAAAGGTTATGGTAAGTTTTAAAGATGAATTGGTGGGAAGGTCATGATGAATTTAATCGGATTGAGATGAAAGTCTTATGCTTTACGTATAATTGATAATAATAACAATTGAAGGTGTGATAAGAAGCTAGGGAAATAAAGAAAAATATAATCAAGGAAAACTAAACTTTAAAATTATTACAAACTGTTTAACCTTAAAGAAGGAAGAGTACAGAAAAATGAATACAATAAGAAGTGATAAACATCAATTATACACAGAAGAGATAAATAGAAAGCATTAGGAGCTTTTGATGATAACAGATATATTTTAGAGAATGGATCAAGAGTATCCCTTATGGTTATAAGTATAATAGAACAGCATTTTAGCAGAAATATTTGGTCAACCTCCACAAATTGCAACAAAAGCAAACTCACAGATTTTGGTTCCTGAATATGTCCTCAGTGACAGAAAAAAGTCCTAAGGGATCCTCCGGAGGGGAAATCCTGAAAATCATGGAAATCCAATATGGCCGCCAACCCGGCTTCAGGGAAAATGAGAAAATTGTAAAGATTGATATTTTAATATGTAAATATATGTTTTTCTGCATTCTAATTGTTTCTAGTTATGTCAGTGTATTGATATACAAGAATAATTATAAAAAAGTGAAATGTATTGAGGGTAAAATAAAAATTACCCCCGTGTGGGGTGACGGTCATCTCTATAATGGTTTTTACTATCATAATCGATGAACCGTTGCCAGATATCTTCCTAAATGACAGACAGATAGGTTTTGAAAATGGCGATTTCAACACTTTCGTGCGCCGTGACCTTGACCCTGACCTCGCATCCGGAAAAAAATATGTCGTTGGGTATCACTCATCGACCTCTACCCACAAACCAAATTCATCAGATCGGAAGTAAAAAGTTTTCTTGTACCGGGAGGTTTTTGACCATCTTCCAGGTTACGTGGCGGCCAAACGGAACGGAAATTCAAAAATCTGTCCAGTTAGATACAAGATAATTATTTTTACTATCATAATCAATAAACAGTTGCCGAATTCTTGTAGAATGGCAGACTAGATAGGTTTTGAAAATGGCGATTTTTTTATAACTTACGTGACCTCGTGACTTGACCCTGACTTGAACCCCGACAAAAGTTATATCGTTGTGCAACTCATCGACCTCTACCCACATACTAAGTTTCCTCAAGATCGGAAAGAAAAATTGTTGACGGACGGACGGACGTACGGACGACGTACGTATGGACGACGGACGGACATTTGGTCCGCGCTTTATTAGGTCATCTCGGTAGAGACGACCTAAAAATTATAGGTTTTGTCCAAAAATGTCAATATTTTTTTCCCTAAAAAAGATTTTGACTTGAGAAAGTTGTTCATTTAAGAACATATGTATCCCAGCATACATACTATATATTTCCAGATACAGGGACATTGTTTCTCTGGTGAAAGAATTAACAACAATATTATTTTATTGAATTTATTTCCATTTGCCTACCCCTACCCCTTAATTTGAATATGTGCACTTTGTGCATATTCGGTCCAAACAAAGGATAAACCCTGGCTATAGCTAATACATTAATAGGATTAAGACATTTCTGATTTAAATACATAGCTATGTTTATTTGTTAATATACATAGTCAGTTCAAACTTTAAAAACATTATACTATTCTGGTTTTTATTTTCAGGCATGGAGGGACTGAACGGTGTGCCATCTGCAAACGGATGGAGGGCCCATCAGCTTCACTCTAACAGAAAAGGGGTGTTCAGCCATCAACCAGGCCAGCACGCAGGAAAGACAGCATTCACTGTACCTGGGGAAAGGGTGCACAAAGACTGCCGGCGTATATACTGCAACCCACATCATAGCCAAGGATCACAGGAAAGAAGAGTCAAGGCCAGTAACAGCAGTGATAGACATGTACTTAGGTCATCTGAGGAGGGGTTTTCTTTCAAAACTGATTGGCCTTTTTCTGTGGTAGACCAGCCAAGTTTGGAGGAAGCGGAAGACGCAGGATGTGGCTTCAATAAAGACAATTGAATTGAAGGACACGCTCCTGGCAATTACTGCGCGAACGAGCCGATGTTTGGTCAGATGCTGTGAAGCACGGATTCGCATGTGCATGACTTGCACGCAGCGATGCAGTTTACCACAAGACATGCGTGTTAAACTTTCGCACAATAAACAGATACTAATAGCTCAGATGACGGACCACCGAAGAATCCAAAGGACAAAGCTTGACGGCCTTGAGAAGAAGCAGCATTCTTGCAAGTGGCAAGATATCTTGAGGAAAATGATGATGAGCAGATCACCATCAATGATCTCATTGACCTCCTGACCCAGAAACTGAAAGCATGAAGCATACAGCTACACCCACATGAAGGCGAGGCTGTGGAACACTTTGTGAAGGATAATCCAAACTGCATGAACGGCAAGCTTATCGTGGTCACCTTCAGGACAACAGCCAGGCAGTGCTTCAGGAATATTACAACACCAGCAGCAGAAAAAGACACTACTGAAGAGAAATCAAGCTTGTAACAGGCCGCTGCCAAGCTCATCAAATAAGACTTAAAACCATTGAAACATCCCATGAAGTCTACCCATGTGTGATGACCTGCAATCGCAAGAGGCTGGCATTAAATACTTACCAGATACTCGCTGGTACTGCTTGAAGGACTTTTGTGGGAAAGAAAGTGGTGTTAAAGTGCTTCAATTGGGCAAGCCATAGTGCAGCAACTAGACCCAGAGACTTATTGGCACCACTGCAGTTTGGGTGGTGGAAGCTATATCACCATGCATACTCCGTTTCTCATTGACTCCCTTCATCATCATGGGGTTCTGCTGTTCATATGAAAGGTGCATCAGTTTTGAACGAAATGCTGCTCAGTCACATGGAAAGACATCCTAACCTGACAACAAGAGTTTGTGCAGTATGCAGCTGACATGTGGACCATAACATTCGCACACTGGATGCCATGGACATTCCATGGCATGGGGATGATTGTCGCCGTCACCCCTGGAACCAGATCAGGCTGGCCAATACCCAGGGCTAAGGTGGACTCCTTTTCTGGATGTGTCCATAAAATGGTACAGGGGGTGGCAGGAATAACGGTAAAAAACCCAAGGAAGAAGTCACTGGATGACAAGCAGTGACGTACCAGAAACTTGTCAACACAAACCAGAACTGCTCTGAAATCTGATGTTCTGGGAAGACATCCTCTTGTTTGGGTCCCCAAACCTGTCATGGTAGGAATGATGCAATTCATACACATGGGTGACACCCTGGCAAGGCGGCCTATCATGTTTCTGCCATGATATACATGAACTCGAGTGACAGCACGTTGCATATACTCGACCCTGATGTTTGTCAGTGAACATGCAGACGCCACGGTGTCACTCCAGTAATCACCTTGATCAGCCCCTCTGGTGGAAGGCCCTCAGATCATCAACTCGAGCCTATGGAAAGTGATCTGAAAGGGATTGTCCTACGCTTGGGCGGCTTCCACGCAGAGATGAGTTTCCTCGGATGTATGGACACCTGATGGTGTCATCCGGGCTTCAAGAACTGATGAGTTGATATATGCCCCAATGCAGTGATTCATATGTTTAGTGGCAAGGCCATGCCACGCAGTTCACGCACACCTAATCCCATGACCTCTCTTTTGTCCCGAGCCAAAGAAGAACACGAAGAAGCCTCGCATCTGGAACAATCAAGGCTATCAAGAAAATTCTTGGTACAGACATACAAGCACATACTGTTTCTACATGCAGTTCTTGGTGCGACAGCACATCTCGTCTTCATGGGATGGAAAGGGATCCCTCAAAAAGATCAAAGCAAACAACACATTCCGTAAGCAGGCCAAGGTTTTTGAAATAACAATTCCCCAAGCTTTTCCCCGTAATGTTGGATTGTTGGCAGATGCAGGAAAAACATTGGTGATAATCTACAACGGAAGTCAACTACACCCTGACACCCTCGCTATCAGCGGTACTGGGACAAGGTGCTCGAGCTCCTCTCATGTGCAACCACAGACGTTACCACCAACATCAAAGCAGCAAAGTATCACAGCCTGCGCGTGTATCGCAAGTCCAAGAATGGAAGGGATGTCAGATGAACTTCTTCGACAGACTGGGGTTTTGGCAGAAGTGTGACGAGGGTTTTGCACTTCAGACATCAATAGCTCCAGCTCCTGAAAAGATGTTACGTGTCATTAGGTGCAACTGCCAGGCTGAATGTAGCACCATGAGATGCACATGCAAGAAGCACAACATTGAGTGCACTCCAGCTTGTGAAACTGCAGGGGCTCTGGCTGCACAAACACTCCATGTGACAATATGAGGATGATGACGACATTGTCGAGTTCTAACTTTAATACGCTTGATTTTCTCAACATGTTCAGTAAGTTTATAATGATGTATTTCTGAGTTTAATGCGATTTTCATTTTCATTTGAAACCTTCGTCAGGCAGATGTGATTGCCCGAGTGGAATTGTGAATTTTGTCATGTTTCAATGATTTACATAATATAATTGTATGCCATAGACTGATTTCTCTTGTGTCTTCAACGTTTCTTTTTTTTTGTGTCCAGGAGCGAAAATCAGTATCAGGTAAAAAAATTTTGGGGGACAAAAATTGACATTTTTAGACAAAAAAGCTAAATTTTTTATTTTACCCTCAAACATTTCACTTTTTAGGTCATCTCTTCGAGCATGACCTAATAATATGGGTGTCGATGTCCTTCGATCCGTCCGTCGTCCGTCCGTTCACAATGAAGTTGAAGCGGGAGATTGGTCTTAGTGATCCTGATAGAGGTTGATGGACGTACACGATGGTATGACTTTCAAGGTCACGAAGTCAAGGTCAAGGTCACGAGGCCTTTGAAGTTGTGAAAATGACGATTTTCAAATTCTATCTCCTCCGCCATTTCTCAAGCGATCTTGAATTTGATTATAGCAAATGAATCTATGGACAATATCTAAATTTAGTCAGGCCGGATTTTCGATATTCGCTTTCGTTTGTGTCACGTGACTTCAAAGTCGGCAAAAATGTGAAAATGATTTTCAAAATCTATCTCCTCTCTACATTTCTCAAGCGACTTGAATTTGATTGTGGCATTGAATGTATGGACAATATCTAAATTTGGTCAGGACGGATTTTCGAATTTCGCTTTCGTTTTCGCGTCACGTAACTTCAAAGTTTGCAAAAACTGCCCTACCTTCAGGAGGCTATATATTCTCTACTGGGCATGGTAGAAGTTGTGAGGTGTCATTGCATAGCAGCTGACCTTGTATATTTATACTTTCCGCCGAAGGTGCAAAAGTTTCAAAACCCGAAATGTAAACGTCGGCATTATATTTTCAAATATAATTTCGTGCGCGTGCGCACGCCAAAATGCCGATCATCTTTAACCAAACTGCGCAGTAGTCTTTCGGTCATAACTGAACATTGAGAACTTGTGGTATTATAGAGATGACCGTCACCCCACACGGGGTAATTTTTTATAATTCTTGTATATCATATACTGACCATAACTAGAAACAATTAGAATGCAGAAAAAAATATTTACATATTAAAATATCAATCTTTCCAATTTCTCATTTCCCCGAAGCCGGTGGCGGCCATATTGGATTTCCATGATTTCAGGACTTTCCCCCTGGAGGATCCCTTAGGACTTTTTTCTGTCACTGAGGACATATCCAGGAATCAAAATCTGTTGAGTTTGCTTTTGTTGCAATTTGTGGGAGGTCATCCGACATTTTGCCTGTACTATAAGTGTTAAGGGCTACCGCCGTCTTTTTACTGATTTATAAATGATCGAACCAAGCAATAACCAAAAGAAAGGTGGAGATGTAATCAGCCTTGGTATTTAAATGGAAACTAAAGAATGTGAGAAATATCAAATAAGTCTTATTGAAGAAATAACCGGGGTAAAGTCGTAAAACAAATAAGCACATAAATTTAATCACAAATAGTTGGAGGATGTAAAGAAAAAAAATATATCCTTGAATGGACTGAAAACTTTGATGGTTATCAATTGAACAATGGAAAAACAATTTACTACAATCTCAAAATGATATGTGGCTCAGGAGGTGGTCAAATAAGACACTAAGAGAAGTTTATCATTTCATTTCTGCACAACAAAGACACTTAAACCAAGAACCAAGTTCCAAGTTATTCTTTGTGAATATACTCGAAGAAATGAATGTGATAGAAAATTAAGTTATTCACTGAAGTAGAACATGGAAAATACTTCCATTGGTTCGGTGTCGAAGGGGATAGGTGGGGAGAAAATGAGTCTCCTATTTTGAGCTTTTGAGGCTTGAGTCAGAAAGTTTTTCCCTTTTCCCCCATTCATTTGAATGGGTGTCCCAGAAACCCCATTTATCTTCTACTGTTGTGTCATAATTTACTACTCTTCTTCTTCTTTAAAAAAAACTTTCCTTCATCCCGTGTCCAAAAAGTCCAACTGTTACAACGTTTATTTTCTTCATTCCCTTAATTCTCCTTGATTGCTTCCCTCACGTAATATCTTTAGTCACATATCTGACTAAAAAATTTTTAAATCCCAGTTTGCAATGCATGTTTGTGTTCCATCAATTGTCCTTTTTTTCCAACTTCAGTGCCAATTCATCCCACCTCCTTAAATCTACCTACTTCTAACCCCTCACCTGTTATTCCCTCTCCTTACCCTTCCCATATTGCCCCTCATCCTACCTCTGCTCTTCGCACCTCTTCACTGTCTTCTGCTTCAGTATCAGCTCCTCCGCTGTTGTCCCAAACTGTGTGTTGTTCTAACATCTGTGGGCTCCATTCTAACCTAACAGATATATCACTCTCTCATATCAGTACACTCTTCAGCACCACAAACATGCTCCTTCCTTCCTCTCATCACACCACCCCCTCTTCCCCACCCCTCAAATAATTGTACCTTCCGCTACCCACAACCTTCATCACCATACCACAATCAAGTCTCATCCTTCCCCTCTCCCCACCTCTCCATTATCCTCCTGAACCTTGACCGTGCCTGATCTTATCCTCTCCCCTCCCTCTCAAAGCTTCCCTCTCACCCCTCCCTCTCAAAGCAACTGTCACACTCTTCCCCCTCCAAGCTTCCCTCTTACCTTTCTCAAAAACTGCACCCTCACCCTTCTTCCTCAACTCTCCCCTCTCACCCTTCTTCCTCAACTCTCCCCTCTCACCCTTCTCCCTCCAAACTCCCCATTCACTCCCCCTTCTCAAAGTTGCACCGACTCACATCCAGAGAGCTGCCTCCTTCCCCTGCTCTCTCTCTCCTCCATATCTTCATTCCACCTCCTACAATCTTCAACTGCCCTCTGCCCCATCTCATATTGCTCCCTACTGTACCTCAACCCATCAACACCGAGCCTTTTCTACTCCTCATCCGGTCCTCTTCCCTCACTCTTCTTCAATCCCCACACTCTTTTGGCAACTCTCCCAAACTCCCCCCCTCCTCCCTGATCCTACCCTCACCCTAACCTCACATCCCCTGCACCAAAAGCCTCCCCCCCCCTTCCCTCTTCCTTAACAGTGTGAACCTCAAACATCTGGGGCCATCACTCAAACTTGAAAGATCTTTCCATTCAGGTTGCCACTGACAAATCAGCATAATCTGCTTTGCAGAAACTTTCCTCCTTCAAGACATCTCTGACTCCCTGGTATCTCTCCCTGGTTACTCCCTCTTCTGGTATGACAGAGCTGAGCCTTGTCCTGGCAGTGGAGTTGCTCTCTTCATCAACGACTCTACTCCTCACTCTTCTGCACTGCCCTCACTCCTTCACACCCCCAGGAATACCTCTGGCTACAGGATGCCCTCCTCCACTCCCACCTCATGTTTATAGGTGTGTTGTACCGTCCATCAAACAGTGAGGACTCAATTTACATCTCGCTCTCCGAAAACATGGACCAACTTCTATCCCAACTCTTGCTTCCTCATATGTGGTGACTTCAATTGTCATCATGTCAGTTGGCTGGGTGTGGGTGCCTCTTTCACCTGCCATGGCACTTCAGCAAAAGACTAGCAAAAGACTTCTTTGAATCATTGGGACTGACACAATCTGTCAACTTCCCAACCCAGATCTCAACCAATGGTACTCCATCTCTTCTGGATCTGATTTGACAAATTTCCCTGAAAACATCTGCTGTTTTCCTCCGCCTCCATTTGGTTATCTGACCACATGCTTGTCAAAGTAAACATCTCTCTGCGCCGTTATTAGAGAACCACCTAGCACCTTCGAGTATTGCATTTCACTCAGGCTGACTGGCAGGGCCTCAAGCTGCCATCAAACTTAGACTGGTCTCCCATCTCTACTTTTCTGACATCAACTCATCCTGGAATTCTTTCAAAGAAACTTGCTCTCCTCTCTCTCTCATGCACAGATTTATCCCATCTCATAGTCAGTGTCCTATCCTTCCTCCTGCCCAGGTACACTGAAGCTTGTGGTGACGTAGTTGTCCTGAACAACTTGCCTTAGCCTCATGCACGGCAAATCCAACTGAAGGCAATCTCAGTTCCTTCCACAAAGCTCGGAACAAGTGTTTCTCCCCTCAGGAGAGCCAGAAAAAACATTTTTCTAATCTCAAGTCTGAACTTTTAAGCCTGTTTGTACTCCCTCTTCCAAATCCTGTTGACATATAGTTAAGTCGGTTTCTGGTATATGTTCCCCCTCCATCCCATCCCTCACCTCAAATGGCCGCACAGCTGACACTGCACATGAAAAGGCTGAATGCCTAAACTCTGTGTGCTTCTAAATCTTGTGTCCCAAAACCAATCCCATTCTGTACACACCTTACCAGGTCACACCCAGCTGTTCCTGTACTCTGTGTCCTTTTCTCCTGACAAAGTGGAGAACTTGCTGCAAAACCTTGACTCAGATTCTGCAACTGTTCCAGACGGCATCAGCCCACGTGTCCTATAAACTTGCTTCTGCTGCTCTTGCTCACCCTCTCTCTGTTCTATTCACCCTCTCATTTGCTCAAAGTCATCTGCCATCTGCTTGGAATTCTGCAAACATTACCGCTCTGCATAAAAAGGTGCAAAAACAGATCACTGCAACTAAAGACCAATCAGGCTTCTCCCAATCATCACCAAGGTTATGGAATCCATCATCATTTCAGACATTAAATCCTTCCTCCTGTCAATGGCTTGATTTCCGATCATCAATTTGGATTTAGAACAGGACACTCTTCACTGGATATGCTGCTTCTGGTCTCCCAACAATGTATGGAGATCCTCAATGCCAGACATGAAATAAGAGCCATCTCCTGAGACATATCGCATGCTTTGAATACGATCTTGCACCCTGCCCTGCTCACCAAACTCTCTTCCTATGGTGTCCAAGGCAATCTCCACTCATGGCTCTCAGTCTTCCTCTCCTGTCACAGCCAACATCTGGCCCTTAATGGAGTTCTTTCATCCCCTCTTCCTGTCCAGCTGGAGTTCCACAAAGCAGTGTTGTGGGCCCAGTGCTTTTCTGGTTTTCATCAATGATCTCTCTGACTCTATGGAAAATCCTCTTTATCTCTTTCCTGATGACTACGCACTCTGCCAAACATCTGTCATCCTTCAGATAGGCAAGCAGCAGCCTCTTCACTCTCTGCAGATCTGGATAAAATCACAAGCTGGTCCAACACATGGAACATGTCTTTAAATCGTGACAAATCTCACACTCTCACCATATCTCTCCGAAAGGACCATCTGGAACAACCATCCCCCCCCAATCTACTTTCTCAACAATCCTCTTAAAGAAGTCCTGCCATTCAAGATTCTGGGTTTCTTTATCTGTCATGATCTTTCCTGGGAAAGGCACATTTCCAAACTGGCCTCCAAAGCCAATCACTAACTGTGCATCCTCAATCGTGCAAAGTCCTTCCTTGGGACACCTGAGCTCCTGATCCCATCCAAAGCTTTCATCTGCAGCCTGATGGAGTGCTGCTCTCCCGTCTGGGCAGGTGCTCCCACCTCTCACCTTTCTCGACTTAACGCAGTGGAAACCAAGGTATTTAGGATAATTGGTATCTCCCGCGATGAGCGTGAGTCTTTGGGTCTCTCACTCTCTCACTGCAGACAGGTCGGTGGTCTTTCTATATTCTACTGTCTCCTCTCTGGTTTCTCCCCCCTGCAATATCTGTAATATTCCCCCCCCCCATATTTCTGCACAGTGCTCAAGGTCCGCAAGCAACCCCCTTCTGGTAAAACTACCAAAATCAAGAATCACTGCTCACCTTCACTCTTTCATTCCTCTTTTGTCCCACCTTTGGAACAAACTCACACACTCTCTCAATCCCACTCTTCCCTCCAGGTCTTCAAAACAGCTGTTCACCACCACCTCTTATCTTCCCTCATCCAAAACCATGATCTTTTCTACCCCAGCTAATCTGCCCCAAACCCACCTCCTTCAAATTCCCTGTTTTCCTTCCTGAAAGTCCCTGTAGTATCCCTCTTGTTTACCCTGCCCCATCCCTCTCCCTTCCAAAGATCTCCTCATGTCTCTGTTTCCCACTATTTTGTCCTTCCCTCTCCCTCCCTTCTTATATCCTGCTCCCATTGTTGTACATTTGTGTCAGCTCTCATATGAGCCTCGACATTGTATACAAAAACAAAAAAAATCTACGACGTCACAATAAAAAAAATCATACATTCCCCATGAGGAGTACTTGCCATGTGCCAAGTTTCAATTTTCTCCTTGGTGCAGTATCAGAGATAGAGCTCCAAAGTTTTCCCGTTTTTCCAACATGGCTGCCACAAACGTGACCTCTGACATCCAATAATTATAATTAAAACATGAGCAGTAGCACCTACGGTGAAAATTTCATCTCAATCCAACAAGCAGTTGCGAAGAAAAACACGAAGGTTCTGTGTGGACAAACAACCAAACAGACACAGACAGACAGACAGACAAACAGACAAACAAACAAAGGACCCAAATGCAATACCCTCTCCTTCAGTGAGGGTAAATACAATCCATTCTAAATTCAGGTTGTAGCACACTGAAATGTGATAAAAGTCGAGGAGTGTGAATACTTTCTGACGGCACTGTAAATAGGCTGGTCAAGTCAAGTCAAAACCAGGCTTAGGCGCACTGCTCCCACAGCAGCCTTTATCGATGCAACCAATTTCTACATGAGCACAAAGAGGAGGATGGTGGAATAAGTCGTTTTCTTGATTACTCTTCACTATCCTCTCAAAGTAACCTCCTTCCCACCATTTATTCCTTGTAACGTTCTCATAAGCCTGATAATTCAGTGCCATGCTATAAAACCTAAGCACAAGTACATGCTCAGCAGCATCATCCAAATAGGTGGCCAGTGTCAAACCAACCATTCTACCTTGCCCTGCAGGAAGGAACACCAGAGAACTAAGGAGGGCATGCATCCAGCCAGAAGACACAGCTTAGGAGCTCAGGCCAAGCTATTACTTTTCAGAAGCAATATGCTTGATAACAGTGACACATGTGTCTGTTAGCACTCCAAGCCCACTGCAACATTAATCCTATTGATTGCACTGCTCTTCTCTTAGCGCTCCACAACACCAGCACTTCTCTGTTAGCTATTTGTTATGAACTTCCATGTCACTCTCAATCAATCAGTGACCCTGAATGTTCGCTCATCCATGAAAAGATAGTCAGTAACATTGTGCCTTTGATCACTGATGACCTGATCAATGGGCATACCTAGTGAATGGACTCATCACTATACACTTGAGGTAAATCTGACCTCACGAAACATTGTTGCAGTATCTGTACTCTGGCACCAAGGTGGTAGAACAAACTCTTTGAAATCAACCCTCCCTTCACACGTTGGCACCCCCTTTTTTATTTATTCGTACGCAGCCTGTGGCTGCTTGGCTGCATCATTTTCAGGGGGCATGGCTGTGCCGCTGATGCAATGCCCCGTGACCAGCATGCTGGTACTAATTTTGCCGGCCTCAAAAGGATGGCAGAATGAGTCAACCCACCTGGTGTTAATTCAACGCAATGACAGAGGCTTGAACTCGAGAACCCTAAGGTCTTAAACCAGCCATCCTAACCATGAAGCCAACACCAGGCTTGGCACCCCCTAATTTATCATGATCATCATCATCATGCACCATCTCCTCCAAAGTGTTTTTGCTGCCAAAACACTCATGGAAAGTAATGAACTGAGTGGTTTGCCATTACATTCCTTGTGGAAGTAGTTATGGAAAGAATTTGGAATTTAGCGGGGGTGCCAGCGATAACTCGCCTACTCAATCAAAAAACACAGTGGAACCTTTAATGTCCACATTCTCATGCTCGCGGATGGCTCCCCATTTTAACATCCTTCAGAGGGATGGCACACTCATTGATGCAATACCCTGCCTGAAAAGCACCAATCCCAAAATTTCTAGTCAGGTCGACAATCAAACAGAGTAGATATCTCAGAGGCAAGTGCACCACATCTGCACCATTCCATCACACTTTCATTAATCACTTTGCTTGTTTATCCTTTCACAGCTTTGACGATGAGGAAAATCATTTAATCATTTCTATCATTTCCACCATTAATTTGATGTTCAGAGCCAACAATGCAGAATAATGAGGCAAATTTGTAGATTCCTTGACAATTGCAGAAAAGTGACCAACAAATCAACAGTGAGTTCTTTATCCCTTCTGCTATAACAGAGTTCCAATGAATCCACAGAGACAAAGTTACGCTTCATCAGGTCCATTTTCTGGGTTGAAGCTCAAAGTGCCATGGATTCACAACTAACACACCTCACCTCTTACCTTCTGGGGAATGATTCATCCTGGCTCACGATCAAACCCATCACCCATAACCCATTCAAACTTTCAGCCTCAGCAACTTCCATATCATTTCCAACCGGCTGTCACTGAACAGAGCATGAACCTTATTTTTTGCATGGTCACCTTCTCTTTGCTCAGCCAATTTTGTTCATCTATCTGCCTGCCATTTTGTCTTTGGTGTAATAGTAATCGCTCATGTTTGATTAGCTGATGATCCTACAGTTAGCCCATTTGTTCATGACTTCTTCCAAGAGAGGCCAAAAGTCGATGTTTAGGCTGGTAATTACTTTGGACAATGCCCTCTGTAAATCAACACTTTTAGAACTTTATACATTAAATCATAGCTCATTTGATTATTAGGCTGGCAGGATGGCCTAGAGGTATGCACACTCACATATTAGCTGCCTATCCTAGATTTAAATCTCGACTCAGCTATATACTGTCATCTTGGTATTTCACAGGCAGGGTGATTTATCAATGTGTGTGCCGCCCCTCGGATGGACGCAAAAATTGGCGTCCCATCTGCCGGCATCAGTTGGTGTATATTAAAGATCCCACGGTGTCCTCCGAGAAGGCGAGCAATCACCATCACAACGGACAAAAAAATCAAAAATACCTACCCTAACCTCGTGTTTCCCCTGTCCCAAGTGAACAAAATGCAAAAGGGTCAACCCCCAAGGCAGTCGTTATGCCCTTTAGCTGGACATGCAGATTAATCGGAGTAGTAGTAGTAGTGGTAGTAGTCATTTGATTATCTTTTAATTTTACAATTGGTCATTGTAACATAACTATTAAATAATGTAACATAGCATAGCTACATGGAAGTTTGTTTTCCATGTACTGCCAATGTTACCTGGATCACGAACCTATATTACAACAAAGCTGATAAACTCATGACAGAGGCTTTGTGTTTACTGACCTACCAGGCTATGGAAAGTTGGAAAGACAGATTTTACTTGTGTGCTTCTTAAATTTACAACATTTCAAACTCCTTCATTCCTTATCTGAAAAAAAAGTAATTTAGAGAATTAACAAACTGTGTTGTTTTATACACCTTTCTAATCCAATAAATGTAATTCTATTTTCTGCAGGGCCCGGGACCTTCTCAGAGACCTCGAAATCTGGCGGGATCTCATCTGTAGAGCACACCAGCGGTCCTTGGACCCCTTCACAGACCTCGGGAGGTTAAAAATATGACTTTTTTTTAAAGCTCTGTACCCGAACAATAAAATGCATTCCTACATCTACATCTATGTCGCACTGGTAACTAGTCACACTATTGTCTTATAGATATGTACTATTTTCACCTGTTGCTCTTCATTATATATGGTCTTTCCACAGAAGTTCATGTCTATTCCAGTATCATGATATGTACCTTATCTCGAAATTGAAGCTCATTGCATCATATGTATTTTACATTGCACTATGTACAGTACCATCAATATAAGTAGAGAGTAATGGTTGCTCAACTCACCTGTTGCCAAAAATATACTCAGTGATTTGCTATTTGCAAACTTTAAAACCAAGAAAGAAAAATAAATAATGCTGTAGGTTCATTGTCATTCATTGTAACAAGTCGCTCTCATTTGCTTTCTTTGAACAGGTTTGAAAATGTCACAGACTATATAAATGTTATTGTCCCTGCAGAAAGGTTTTGCTTTCCTGAGGTGTAAACCATAAGTTGTACCACCCCATTGTATTTGATTTAATGTTGGAAAGCTAAACTTTTCATCAAGACTTGTTAATGTAAAAAAAAAAAAACCCTTTAGTTATTATGTAAACACAGATGAACATCTTTTAAGACAAAATAAAAAAACAATGGATCCACAAGTCTGAAATGAAAGTTTAATGTTGTCTCGGCTCACTGACCTACCATGGAGGCAGTACAGCAAGCACTCACGTATATATCCATTAAACTGTCTATGATGGCAGCATATCCTTGACTTACGGCATTCTTCTTGATGAGCTTTTATCTGGCCTGGCTCCAGCTACATAGCAGCATTGTCAGACTGTAGCTCCTGGCAGTCAACGTCAAAGGAACAAGACAGTTCAAAAAATGTAGAAGACATTTGGGTCGAGTAAGGAAAGTACATATGAGTAAAAATCAAGCTCAGCTGTTATAAACAAGATCCATTGTTCATCATCGGTGAGATTTCACTTTACATTAATGTGAATAATGTATTGTTAAATGCAATCAACTCATGGTACAAAATATCAACTCAGCCATAAATCAAGATTTGTATTCTTTGTTATATTTCCATGTCAGAATTATTTGTCACAAAGTGCTGTACCAAAGAAATTAGTAACACATGGTAAACAAAATGTTGACTAGAACAAACAAAGCTAAAAATATGAAAAATGTAATAAAGTGAAATGTATCAGTGAAAACCAACAAATGTTAAAATGTGAAAATGGAATTAACAAGGCTTAAATGAATAAGAATTATTTCACGCAGATATTAAAGTCAGTTAAGGTAAGTCAGATATTAAAATTATGAAAAAATCTTAATGGTTTGTTTTTTTTAATAATAATGTCATGTAAAAAAAAAATTCGGAAATTTTTATTATTTAGAATTTTTTCTTTTTTTAACACATCAAGAAGAAGACTCCAATTTTGGTCCAGTCAATTCGTGATGCACACATGACAAATTCCAATAGTAATTATTCAAATATTTTGCAATCCAAATAAAGTGAAGCATGATGCACTATAAAGTCTCGGATGAGCAAAGCATTGAGACATTTCCATTTTCGATGGAGTTTGAGATAATGTTGCAAGCAAAAAATAGCAATCAAAACTTACCAGTAGTGGCTACAAATATGGCCTCAATATGAGATCAATTCTCAACCAATCCTCAATATTAAGGTATCAGGAGATTTGTATTGAAAATACATTTCAAACGATATCCAATACTGAAGCATTGGAACATTCTTTATTTGGCCTCTGTTCTAAGTAACATTATAAACCAAAATGTTTGACAAAGTTTAGGGGTAGGGGTTACAAATATCATCATATCAAGATAAATTCTCAATCAATCATGCAACTTAAGATATCAGTAGATTTGTATTGAAGATACCTTTCAAACAATGTCCAGTATCATAGTAAAAAGATCAGATTTGTGCATATATATATATATATATATATATATATATATATATATATATATATATATACATACATACATATATTGTGTGACCACTACTGAAAAATAAGGATTTTAGGAGTGTATGTTGATAATATAATGTCACCTGTACATTCACTTGTGCCTGCCTAGTAACACTTTTCAATCGCTGAAACAACAACCGGTTTTTTTGATTTTATTTCCGAGTAAAATAATCTAATCGAGATGGACAAGTGCGTTCTCTGTGAAGAACCTATATCCATGGTGGACAGCCAATAGTATGGGCTCCAGACACTGCAAGAGCACTATTTATACTTTGACCCATCACGACAAGCTGGAGAACTTGTTCATAATTTTCTATATCCCTTGAAGTAAATTAAGATGTGCGTATAGAATTTCGATCATTGGAAGATTAAAGAAATAGACAATGTATACGTAGATTTGTAAATTTGGGTTGATTTAAATTTGTTGTTTCAGGCAGAAAATAAAATTGATCAATGTTTTCTTTGTTATGAGAAAGAGTACATGTCCCCAGCGATGGGAAAAACAAGCAAAATTATCCATCCCTAGTAACAGGAAAAGTTTAAGGTAATCTATCAATCTAAATTATTTCATGGACTTTAACAATGTGAATTATGTCCGCTTGGTTTCATTTCAAGCCAAAGCTCTGAGCTACTTATATCACACACCGCAAATTGATGGTGCAACATTGGACCAGTGGAGGTTGGATTTGTCTCAAAAGAGGGTAAAATTTGCTACTTGCAAAATAAATTTTTGCATCAACAATATTTATGACTTCTATCATTATCTCCACCACCGAAGGTGAAGGAGGTTATGTTTTCACCCCTTTCTGTCTGTTTGCTTGTTTTTTCTGTTTGTTTGTGTTTCTTCGTTTGTTTGTTTGCAGGATATCTCAAAAGAGTTGGAGACAGATCCGGATGAAATTTTGTGGACAGGTTCGGTGTGTGACAAGGACGAACTGGTCAGATTTTGGTGAAGATCGGGATGCGGCTACTCTAATTTTTAAGTGATTCTTCACCATTGAGAGATCGGGCTAAAAACAATACAAAGCACGATATCTCAAAAAGTTGTGTTCGGATGCAGATGAAAATTGGTGGACATGTTGGGTATTTGACAAGAAAGAATTGATTCAATTTTGTGAAGTTCCAAATCCGGATCCGGATCTGCTAATTTTTTGAAGTGATTCTTCACCATTCATTGAGAGATAGGATTCCTGGTGTTGGCTTAATGGTTAGGGTGGTGGGCTTGGGATCCCAGCATCCTGAGTTCAAATCCCCCTCAGCTGTTGAATTAATACCAGGTGAAGTTGACCCTGCCTGTCATCCTTCTGAGGTCGACAAAATGAGTGCCAGCTTGTGTCGGATTGGCGACCTGTCCAGGATTGTGCCCAATAGCCAAGGAGACTAGCTCGGCAGCACCAACGCTTTGCACAGAGTATGGTCCCAATGGATGGATGGATGGATGGAGAGATAGGGCTAAACTGATATATAGCAGGATAACTCAAAAAGTTGTAGATGGGATGAGACAAAAAATTAGTGGGTGATTTGGGTAGGTGACAAGAACAAACCAATTATATTTTGGTGAAGGTACCGATGCAGATTGCTCTCAGTGGGATACAAGGCATAAAGTGTTCATATAAATGGAGGTATGCATTCTTCCAAATGCCCTTCTCGCTCTTTCTGTTTTTCAGGTAATACATCACCATGTAACCATGGCTGCAAAACCTCCATGTCTACCAAAGCCAAGTAAAAGGCAGAAGTTATCGACTGACTATGGGCAATGTATCACATGTCAAGGGAATAAGGGTGAAGAACCACTCAGATCTGTTTGAGGTGTTGCCAGTTTGATTTATGCAGCTGAACAGAGCCAATAACTTTGTGCTCGACACTTCAGAGAGGATTTACATTCTGTAAATGATTTCTTCAAAATGGAATTTAAATGGCATGCATCTTGTCAACAAAGTTTCACAAGTAAAAGGAATATTTCATTGACGGAAAACAAACTAAAAGAGGTTGAATCTGATGCATGTGTCTCTGGTGAAAACTAGAGGTGCACTTGTGGATCAGTACTGTTAGAGTTTGACTTCAAAACACAAAGTCTCATCAGTGTTGGACTAGAAGCACCAAAGAAGGGCCCAAAATTGAAATTTAGGTGGGCAGACACATATGGAAGGCAAATGTCTGTATACAAAAAGAGAAAAACTTTGCAAAATATAAAAGCAGAGTTTTTAGTGAGGAATGAAAGTGATGTGAATAATCCCATTGACATGATTGCAGCTTAAGTATGCTGTCATGATAATTGCATGAAAAAAATTCATGGTCATTGAAGTTTCTTCTCATTCACATGACCTACAGTGCCTTCAGAAAGTATTCACACCGCTCAACTTTTGTAACATTGTGTTGTATTACAGCCTGAATTTAAAATGGGTTAAATTTAAATTTTTTGTCACCAATTTACACAAAATATCCCATAATAATAAAGTGAAAACATGTTTTAGAATTTTTTACAAATTAATTACAAATGCAAAGCTGAAATGTCTTGCGTCAATATGTATTCAACCCCTTTGCTATGACACTCCAAAT
>CM068953.1:71962078-71979934 GCA_035128595.1 Eptatretus atami
GGGTTATTTTCTGCTTTGTGGATTGCATTGCAGAACTATGAAATGGGAGTGTCTTGTTTCGGTTCCCCGTGTTGTCGCAACGAAGTTCTTCAGTATTCACGTGTGCTGGGAGCTCTTTGGTTCGGTTTTGGTTAATCTTATTGGTTTTGTGTCCGAGCAACAACCATGATAAGAATTTCTGGCTAAAGTCTGAAAGAGATGTCTGAAGGATATGGTCTCAGGAAGAAGGTTATGTGGTTGTGTTTGATGTGAATTTAATCGGTTTGTTTCATTCAATTTGCATCAAAAATAATTTAGGTGTGAGCCCAAAGTTTTTCAACGTGCTAGTAAGGTCTTCATCAATCATCAGTTATTGACATTCGTTATACAGGTGTGAAAGACTCTACATTGCTGCGGTGGGGAAGGCCTTTGTTCCATATAATTTTTTAGTGTTCAACATCTAAGAATATCATTATGTGTGAGCCTACAGTGTCTGTGTGTGTGAAGGCTTGACTCATTCAGTGCTTTGTGGATACATAAATATTGTGTGTGGTGTTTTTGTGTGTGTGACCTACAGTGTTTGTGGTGTGAGTCTTTTTAGTGAATTATTCGATATATCCATCGAAGTTAGGTGTGAATATCCTACAAGTGGTTGTTCTGTTGTTTGTGTGAAGGGCTGTAGTCTGTGTGTTAAATGATGTCATAGATAATTTCAGTGTGGTGAGAACGCTGACAGGGTAGTGGTTTGGGGTTGGTGGTGTTCTGTGTGTGGTAGGGTGTTCGTCATCATCAGTTATATTCACTCAAATTGCATTCAGGTGTGAATTATACTGGTTCTGTTGGGCTGGTGTGTGTGGCCTTGTGGGTCGATTATACTTTATATCACATTATAAGATGGTGTGTGACACATAGAGTTCGTGTGTGTGTCTCTTTTGCGGTTTTACATTTAAATGAATCAAGTACGATATGGTGTTTTTACAAGTGTCAATGTGCGTAGGGTGGTGTGATCATAGGTTAGTAACATCAAAGAAAAGTCAGGTGTGAAGCCTACAAGTGTCTGTGTGTTGTGTGTGTGAAGGCCTTAGCATCATCTTTTTCTCATACCATCCTCCAGATTCTAGGTGTGAATCCCTTATGTTTTGTGTGTGTGTAGCCTTTTACCGTCAATCCATTTCATCTTTGATCACTCAAATATTTCAGTGTGTGAAACCCTCAGTGTTCGTGTGGGTGTAATAGCCTTGTCATTATCAATTGTGAATCAACCATAAAGTTAATTCAGTTGTGAACTCTACAAGTGTTCATGGTGTGTGTTAGGCGTGTAGTCGTTTTGCGTTCTATATTCAGTCAAAAAAGTCATTCAGGTGGTGGAACTATACAGTGGGGTGGTTTCTTGTGTGTGTGAGGCTTTAGGTGCATATCCTATTTATGGTGACAGTCAATACTTGCAGGTGGGAACATACAGTGTTTTGTGTGTTGTGAGGTCTTTAGTCGGAGTGTGCTATTTAATTATGAACATCTATATAAATATCAGTTCAGGTGTAACGGTACAAGGTTTCTGGCTGTTTTGTTTGAGCCTTTAGTCGTTATTATTGTAATGAACATATAATATTTCCTATTGTATGTGTGAGTGTATGTTCTGTGTTGTTGTAAGGCGTTGTAGGGTCGATGTGTACATGTATGGACTCATATATATAGATCAGGTGTGAGTGAGGACTGTGTGGTGTGGAAGTTCCTTTTATCGTTATTATTACTGTTAAATGGACACTCCAAATACATATCGTGAAGTGTGTGTGTGTTGTGAAGGCTTAGTAGTCATTCAATTTTTTAATCATGAAATTACATTGGTTGACCCTATAGGTGTGTGTTGTGCGTGTGGAGGCCTTGTGTACCATTCATAAACTTATAGTCGACATCATAATAATTAGTGTGTGTATCCCTAGGAGTGTTTCTGTGTGTGTAAGAGGTGGCTTAGTGCAATTATTATTTTAGTTTTTAGTCAAAACAATTAGGTGTGATTACATGAGTTGTTCTGGTGTGTAGAGGGCCTTAGGTCGATGTTCACGAGTTAAGGTGAAGGTAAAAATGTTCCGTTGTGTACTGGGTGTGTGTTCTAAGTGCATATTAGGGTGGTGCTCAATCATCGTGTTAAATACAACTCAATGGGTCTACAGGTGTGAAACCTTCGAGATTTATGGTGTTGAGGCCTTTATTCTTATCTAGTTTGAAGAAGAAAGTTATACTGTTACAGTGTGTGGTGTTGAGGGGGAAGCAGAATGTGTGAACTTGGTGTACGTGAATGGATCGACATTCGTGAGGGTTGTGGTTATCTCAGGGACTTTGGCGCTAATTGTGAATGCGTATATGTGCATGATTATTTCATCTCGTGACGTGTTGATGTGTGGCCAATGTGAGAAGGGGAGACTTTGGATTCGATTACTTGTATGTTGCATGACGTTGTTTTGTTAACAGTATTTTGTTAGTTAATTTGTTTGTTTTTAATGTTTTTCAGTGTTTTTCAGTGCTTTAGATTTTTTAGTGTTATCATATTCTGTATGAGCTGTATAGTCAAGTTGAGAGTGGTTTCTCTGCGACAAGCTGTGGTGGTCCGTTGTGTGGGCTATTTTTATTTCTTGTCATTTGACAACAATGTGGGTCTTGCTCTGTCCAAGTGGGTTGGATATTCTCATACTCTGTAGCGAGAAGTGTGTGATCGATTGTGGTGTCGTGTAGGTTGTAGGTGCATAATGTGGATTGTTTAGCGGTGGCTTAATAATGTGGTCTGAGCTGTATGATATATTTATGTGATGATGACATGAGATGATACCAGAAATGATTTAAAGAAGCTTTGATTCTTTATGAGACAATTGTGTGAGTGTGGAATCAATCAGGGAGGGAGAGAAAACGAGTGTAGGAGGGGCTAGGAGAGAGGTGATTGTAATGTGAGGTTTGGTGGGGGGGGGGGGTAGTTGTGAGGTGAGGAGTTGAAAGAGAGTTGCGGGTGTTGAGCGATTTATTTTATTCAGTCATCATTTGTGGCATGGTGTAATTAAGCAGTGAGTAGTAGACAATGTGTGTCTGAAATCTGATTTGTGTCTCGTCTTGTCTGATGGGCGCCGGAAACACTGCCTGACAGTGTGGATCAGCAAAACAGGTGCCGACGGTTGGATCGCAGCTGGGCCGAGTACTATGCTCGGACGGTGTCGGAGGATTGAACTCGTTTGGGACAAACTGCTGGAGCTAATCTGTTGGAGACAGTATCTCTGATCGTTCATTTCTTGAGGTTAACATGCCCTGAATATTACATGCCCGCAGTCCTATGACAAAAGAATGATTGTCGGAGCACATCCTATGACGAACACCACCTTACATCTAGTGGCGAGGTAATCCGCTGTGGATGGTGTGAGTTTATAACTTCGCTGTCCAGGACATTGCTGTGACGGTTCGGGACAGCTTTCATGTTTGGAGAACACGCCTTGGGTCAGGAGAATTTGGTTTTGGATCTGTGGCCCTTTCCCTTACATATTCAGTCCTTGTGTATGAGTCAGTTTTATTGCAAGCTTGCCGTTTCTATCTTTTGCTAAAGCAGGAGAAAAATAACAGAAAAGACGCCTAGATATGGACAGAAAAACCTTTGAAATAGAGAGAACCAGGAAAAACGTGCAATCCGAGAAAAGTATCATATATAAAAGAGTGAAGAAACAGCAATTAGAAATAGACCAGAAAGTGCGAGATTTAAAGTGTGTCATGGTGTCACATTATTTTGGTGTGACTATGCTCTGTTGACTTGTTGAGACAGGCATCAATGATTGTGCTTCATCGCACAAATTTTCTTTCTAACTTTTCCTATGCTATAATTATCGAATCTGTGTGTTCATTCGTGCAAATCAGTTTATTTATGTGTGTTGTGCATTTTCGGTTATTCTGTGCGAGCAAGCACGATTATTTGTGTTAGTTGCGTATGACGATGGCACCACGGCACTGCATGTGATTTTTTTAGTTTCCGAAAAGATTTCGGTATGCCACCATTTGGTCATTTGATTTGTTTTATATTACCGTAAACGTATGGAGCCCAAACACCACTTATTTATTTATTGGTTATTTTGGTATTTACGAAACGATTCCCGTGCACGCATCCAGCTCTTTTATTTTAGTTTATTCCCGAAAACATCGACGTTGTCACACTCCCTTTCAGTGTGTGTGTTATATTTGTGACGTTCCACCCCTCACCACTTGAATATTTATTTATTACGACGTCCACGATCAACACCACTCCATTATTATTTTAGTGTACTGAAACGTTATTGGGCACCACACTCAATTATTGTAGTGTGATTGTTACTTGAACTTCTCATGACCCACACACTTTCGCAATTATTTATTTAGTTACGATAAAATTCTGAGGATCCACGACGCCTTTCCGTTTTTATTTATTTGGGGACAATTCCACGTCACCACCCTTCGTTATGTGTGTATTTTACTGACGATCGGCGACCGAATTCCGCTTCATGTTTATTTTTTTTATTTCATCTGAAGATTCTTTCGACCGACACGACTTCCGTATTTATTTATTACGAAGGTGTCACGTCTCACTACCTTCGAATATTATTTATTATTGTGAAACGTTTCCAGACAGCACCACTTCATGTTGATGTGATTGTCACTGTAAACGGTGTCCGTGTGGGTTACGACCCACACACGTGCATTAGTGTGATTGTATTGTGTGTTACCTAATCGATGTTGACGATTAACAACTCCATTATTTATTTATTTAGTTTGAACAGCTTCCGATGTGCCATGTGTATTTATGTATTTACTGGATTCTACTCGATCAATTCACCTTCATGTTTATTTATTATTTAGCGTAAGGTTCTTTGGGACGATCCGACCACTTCGATATTTATTATTTATTGAACGGTGTGTGCTTAGCCACTCTTGTCATTTATTTAGTTTTTAACGCTAATGTTCTCGCACCCACGTCCCGTCAATTGTTGGTTTATTTTTAGTTTACGAAAAACGTTCCTTGTCAACCACCATTCCAATTATTTAGTTATTTCTGAAACGATTCCGGCACACCTTCAATATTTATTTATTGCCCGAAACTTCTATTTCGCTCTTCAATTTTATTTTTATGTGTGTGTAGTGTGAACGTATGTTGCCCACCGACTTCAGTTTTTAGTAGTGTTACTGAACGATTCCCACCACACACACCTTATTTGTTGTATTGATGATGAAGCGTTTTCACGATGCACACACCACTTCATCTTTATTTTTTACTGAACGTTCCTACGAGACAACCATCTCATTTAGTTTAATTATTTGCCGAACGATTTCCGGCACTTCGGAAACCACCTTCCAGGATTATTTATTATTTACGAAACGAGTTGCCACGATCGGACAACTGTGGTGTTGTGATTGAGTTTCTCGAGAAGATTCCACGTGGCACCACCTTCAATTATTAGTATTTTTGGTTATTTACGAAAAGTGATTCCAGTCAAACCCACTTTCGTTATTTATTTATTGTGTACCGATTCCTTCGTTCACACAACAGTGTCATTAGTGTGTGTTGTGTACGGAACGATTCCACGAGCGAGCTTGTCAGTGTATTTCTATTTTAGTGCGTTGATCGTTTCCTACGTGACACTGCACCTCCAGTGTATTATTTATTTAAGGTGAGTGTGTAGGTAATGGTCGGGCTTGTGAAATATGTGTGTGGCAGAGGTGTGTCTCAAAGAGTGGCAGGGTTTTTTATCGGTGTTTCTCCGTTGGGTGGGTTTGTGGTGGGTGGTGGTTGTGGGGTGTGTGTGTGTTGTGGTGTTCGGGGGGTGTGTTGTGTGTGGTTGTATTCCGGTCCACGCTAGCTCAGCAAACTCGATTATTTGCAAGGTAGTCTGTCTAATTATGTTTGGGTTATTTTTACCGTGTTTTGATGGGGAGTGCAGTTGGCGTAAATACGAATAGGGTTGATTGATATTTCATTCTTGCGTAGAGAGACATGTGTATGTGGAGAGCCAATGGTTTGGCTGGTGAATCTTCGTCGGATGGTTCGGTGAATGGGAGAGGTAGTATTTAGCGTGTTCGATTCGTAGGAACTTCGTGTGGTGAGGGCTCGGCTTGTGTCGCTTGTTTTTTTAATGCTTTGTTTTTGGTTATGTTTCACGAGTTTTGTGAACAGTGATATTGAGAATTTTGTGGAGTTGTTTGTACGAGATTACTTTAATATCTTGTTGTGCCGTTGTGTGTTGCAGTTCTGATTAGTTTTTGTATCATCTGATTAGGAGGGGATCGTCGTGTACTTTTTGTTTTATTGTGAGAACCCTGCGCTTATTTGGGCGAGTGATCTCTCGTTCGTGCATGTTCTGTTGTGTGTTAGTGTGACTGTGTGCGCATTTGGTTTAAGTTATATATTTTCGACTGAATGCGAAACTGTACAGTTGTGTGGTGGTGTTGTGGTTGGAGTAGCTGTGTGTGTGTGTTGTGTGTGTGGGGTGGTGGGTGGGGTGAGCGTAATTGTTGTTAGGTTGGTGTTTTGGGTGGGTGGTGTGGGTTGGTTGATGGTGTTGTGTGTGTGTTGTTTGTGTGTGTGGTGTGTTGGTTGGGATGTATTGGTGTGTGTGTGTGTGCTGTTTGTGTGTGTGTGTTTGTGTGTGTGTGTGTTTGTATGTGTATTTGTGGTGTGTGTTTGTGTGGTGTGTGTGTGTGTGTGTGTGGATTGGGGTGTGTGGTGTGTGGGTATGTGTATGTTGTTCGTGTGTTGGTTGGTGTGTGTTTGTTTGTGTTTGTGGATGGTGCAAGTCGTGGTTGTGGTGTTTGTTTGTGTGTGTGTGTGTGGTGTGTGTGTTGTGGTTTGGTGTGTTGCGCGGTGTTCAGATTTTCCTATAGTGATGTAAAACCTCTTCTGTGTAGTGTTTATTCGTTTATGGACTACCTGAATCTGAAATGGCATATTTTGTTTGTTTGTTTGTTACAATCGCTTTTTTTTGTGTAGGGTTGATTGAGGCAAGCTGACTGTGGGTGGGGCTTGCTTGAGGTAGCGTGGGTGTTGCACGTTCAGCGGGTCACAGCATTATGTGACGTGCGCGTGGGACAGCTGATTGCGGGGTTTTTTGAGGCGTGTAAGGGATCGTGCGTCGATTCGCGGGTGTCGGGGGTGGTTGTGACAGCGTACCAGTGCGCAGTGTGTCGCTGCGCGTGTGTTTTCCGTCGGTGGGGCTGGCACGTCGCGACGGGATTTGGTTTGTGATCGTTTGTTTTTATTGTATTTTTATGTGTGATTATTATTACTGTAATATCGACGGCGTGCGCGCCGTCATCTTTGTATAGCGGGTGGGGTTTCGCGCATCGATGTCGCTGCGGGATGTTGTCAGGCGTGTTGCTGGGGGAAAGAAAAAGCCCCCCCGCTTGCTGGGATGGGTCGTGAGGGGTAACGCTGTGCTGAGGGAGGAGGAGAGGTGGGTGTGAGGTGGGGGGGGAGGTCTGGTGGGGGATAGTTGTAAGGCGATATTTAAAATCAATAGTTTGCGGTGGTCTGGTGCTGGGGTTCATGCGACTGATGAGGTGGGCCATGGGAATGGCAGAGTTCGCGGCGGCAAGCGCGGGTCCGCGGATGCGGTTGGTTGAGATTGTTGAAGAGGGATGAAGGGGGATATAGCGGGTACTTCCGGCCTGTTATGTTTTCTTGCCCCCACGATGTGGTTGTGTGTTTTTGGGGGGGAGGTGTGGTGGTGGTGTTTGTGTGGCATGTGGTGTTTGGTGGGCTATGTGTGGGGTTGTATAATGAGTGGTGTTGTTGTTGGGGGTGGTTGGTGGGGAGCATGTTTTGTGGTTGTTGGGGAATATGTGTGGTGTGAGGCGTGGTGGTTATACTTGTGTGGGGTTTGTCGGGGTATATGTTGTGTGGGGTGGGTGGGGGTAATGTGTGGTGGGGGGGGGGTTGTGTGATGGTTTTTTGTTGGGGGTGTTTTGTGGTGGGGGGGAGGTATGTGGGTGTGGGTGGTGATGGGTGAGTGTGAGTTGGTGGTTATGATTGTGTTGGGGGGTGATGGTGTGTGGGGGGATGTGTGTGTGGTGTGGGGGGTGGTGGAGGTATGTGGGGCAGTGGGGATGGTGGGGTGGAGTGTGTGTGTGTGGTGTGGTGGGTGGGCGGGGTGGGGGGCGTGATTGTGACTTGTAGTGGATGTGGTGCTGCCGATTGTGATTCCCCGTTGCCTTACGTTTGCGTGTATATAATCTGTTATTTTGTTGTTCCTGTTCCCTTTGTTTCATTTTGTCGTGTGTGTGATTGTCCCGAGGTTTGAGATTTCGGTTTGAGGTGGCGAGCTGGTGAGTTCGGCTGGGTGACAACGTGTGTTGGGTGGGGTTGTTGTTATGGTGTGGGTTTGTGGGTTGGTGTTGTGTGGGGTTGTGGGTGGGGTTTGTGTGGTGGTTGTATGTGGTGGTGGTGGGTGTGTGTGGGGGGGTGGTGTGGGTGGGGGGGGGGGTTGTGTGGGTGGGGGGTGTGGAGGGAGTGTGGGTGTTTGGTGTGGGTGCTGGTGGTTTATTGTTTTTTTTGTTTTGTGAGGGGATAGTGAAGCTAGAGGGGATAGAGAGAGAGAGGGAGAGGGGGATGGGAGAGAGAGAGAGAAGGGGAGAGACGAGGAGAGAGGAGTGAGAGAGAGAGAGAAGAGAGATACTTGACGGTGATCTGACCAATCGGCGTTTACCCAGGGTGGGTGCACAAGGGTTTCCATGGTGCTTGTGTCTTTTACTTTGACCAACTGCATCTTTATCTGTCTTGTGTAATTAGTTTCTATTTTGGTGGGTTCTGTCTCGCTCTCTTATTCACCGATTGCAACAGATGTGTTGCCTTTTCTTTATGTGGTGGTCATGTGTGATCAACCTCTTATTCGTGTTTATCTAGGCTGGTATCGGTCGTGTCCGCGTTTCTCTTATTCCCGATCGTGTTTGCTTCATTTTCAACTTTGTTTCCTGTCCTCTTCTGGTCCATTTGAGTGCATTCCATGTCGCGTTCTCACAAATCCATTCTGTCCGGTTCTTCATTTCATCGTTCTGATTGCGTGTGTTGTTGAGTCCATTGTGGTGTTATCACTGTTCCATAGCCAGTGTAGCTGCCTTACCTCATCTTTCGCTCAGTCGGTGTGTTGTGAACGGTTTTGTTGCCTCTACATGCCCCTCTTCCGCCTGCACCATCGTTATGAATCTTTGTCGTAGTCCTAGCCAAGTCGGAAGCTTGTTGGGGGGCTTTTTTTTTTTGTATTTCTCTCGTGGTTCCGGGGGCTAGTTTCTATCCTCTCCATGTGCCGGTTGTGAGAACATTTTTTTTGTTGGAGTAATTGTGGTTAGAGTATTGTAACGATGGTGCTGGAATGCCGTTTCTGCGGTTCTGCTTATCTTCAAGTTGGCTGCGTCCGTGGGACTTACCGATGCATTCTCTCCTTACCGCGAGTTTCCTGCACGATCTTTTTATGTAGGTTGGTGAACTTGGCAGTCCGGGAGTGGTGGGACCCGTAGGTCTTTTGTTCAGTGGAATTCTTGTCGTTGCAGTGTGATTATAAAGCGGAGTCTCTCCAGTAAGGCATGCCTTGGTGTGCGGGGGCTGGTGCGTGGATTGAGGTGCATGTCGGGTGTTAACGTATCTTGCTCGGTGGGTAGGCGCCGGTTCTTGTCCAGACCACCGATGTTAGTGTTTGTCCAGTTGAGAGTAATGGGTCCAAAGTGATGTGGGGTTGAGGGTGGGGTGTTGGACCATTTTTGTAGTGGTGGAGTTTTCGGTTTGATTTATAGTTTATGTAGTTGGATAATGACAAGTCGACTCCCCTTGACCCAAGGGTCGTTGTATGGTTTTTTTATGGAATTTATTTTTCTGAGCTTTTTTAGGCCCGGTCATTTTAAAGCGCCATACCTTTTTTCGTGTGTGTGTTGGGCCTTGCTATTTTCAGGTTAGTGTTGGGCTTGTTAAGTGGGCTTTATCTGGCTTTGGGAGTCTTTTGGTGTTTTCGGCGTTTTTCACTCTGTAATTTACTGTTTTTCCTACCTCCCTCAAGTGCAGAGGACAGGTTTGTAGTTAATGCTTGTTTGATCTCTGTGGCGTTTGATTTCTTGTCTGTTCTTTTGTCTGGCCCTGATTATTTCATCTTCGTGTGGGTAATCTATCGAATCGTTCTTTGGCTGTTTTACGATCTGGGCTGGCTGGCATGAGCGTTCGAATTTAGTATCTGATTTTTTTCTTTGTCTTTTGTTTGCTGTATAAGGTCACACATTCATGAGACACTGTGGGTTTAGTTTTGTATGTTTCTCCTATGCCTCTAGTTGCTTGTCATTCTAGTTTGTTCGTGAGTAGGTCCTACGTGGCATGCACGATCGTCGAGTGCTTGCTCTGTGCTATGTCTGGAGAGGGTGGTTTAAGTTGTGACTGATCGTCTGATTCTTTGATTGTTTGTAACGTTGTATGGGCGCGAGCTCTCTTAAGGTTCTTCTTGTCGTTACCCTTGGGTTAAGCGTATCTGCGAGGGCCGTTCGGTACCGTTGGTGGGGTAGGTTGATTTTGACTTAGGTTTTTTTTATAGGCTAATTCGACTGTTTTGCTTTTTTGTACTTTTTGTCTGTGAAGTATCATGAAGGAATGTGAAGCCTTGTTCTGTCTTCTGTGGATTTCCAGAGCTTAGTTTCTCTAATTTTTTACTTGTGAATCGGTCTTTGTTTCAAGAGCTCAGAATCCGCGTGTAGGTGGTTCTGGCTTGATGCAGATTGATTAGAGGTTAGGTCCTCAAAGATTACTTTTTGATCTATGGATTCTTTTTTTGCAGCGCGTTTTCTTTGTGGCTTTTGGTGTTGTTGGTTTTCTGGGTTAGGTCATTGGATGTCTGTTTTAATCAGAGGTTACATCCAGTTTGAGCTGAGGAGAGGGTGGTTGTTGTAGGTAGAGATATATGTGGGACGGGCTTGAGAGATTGTGGGAAGGATAGGTTTGGTTTGACCACGGGTTTTGGTCACAGTGACACACAGGTGTATTGTTCGGTTACACTTGGGGGCAGGGCTTCGATGAGAAGTATGGGCTTTGGAGGCCGGGGTTTGGTGGATTTGCTGGGGGTTAGATTAGTATTGGTTTTTGGCGGGGGAAGATTGGTGGTGTTTGTTGGTGGCAGGGTTTTTGAAGGACCTGGGGGAGAGTGGGTTTGAGGAGGGTGTGGAGTTGTTCTCAGGGGTGGTGGAAGAATGATTCGTGAAGATGTGTGAGTTGGCTGTGTTTTTTGGTTAGTGTTTACGTGTTTGGGGGTTGCTGGCGTTGTTTGGTCGTTCTCTGTGAAATAGGGTTGGACAGTTATCGCAGACGTGGAGGGGGAGTTTTGGTGGGGGGGTGTCAGGTGTGAGTTGGGATGGTAGCGAGATGTGGCCGACTGCTGTGGTTGTTGTGAGAGATTGTCAAGATATGGTTTCTATGCTGGAATATCCATGATCTAATTGCCTGTGGTTCGACAGCGTGTTGAAGCCGGAGTGGTGGGCGAGGCCAGCCCAGTTTATTGGTGTGGTTTTGAAAACATTATCATATGTGCTATGAGCTTTTGTGTGTGGTCAGGAGTTGGATGTGAAGGTTGAGTTTGCTCCGAAGAGGATGCCGTCTCCGCAACTGGTTGGAGTCGCGGCTTGTAATGTGTGTTTGTCCGAGAGCTCCTGGCGCGGTAGGTGTTGAGTTGAGGCTTGTTACTGTTAAGTTGCTGTATAGTGGATGTTTCTATGTGAATTGTTTGAGAGGTGTTGTGTTGGGAGTCGGGGGTGGGTTGTGTGTCAGGAGGGTGCTTTCTAGGAATGTTATGAGAGATGTGTGGAGGTGTTTGGTATTGAAGAATGTTCAATGTTTGACCAGTTTGCCCCTGTGTTATCGTTAGCTTGAGAGTGATGATTTGTGTTGCTTTCCTATCTGGGGTGATGGGTGGATTTCGGGAGGTGTGTGATTTTTTTTATCGCATGATTGATTAATGAGATTTGTTTTCTATGAGGTTGTGTGGATATTGCATTGAACTATAAGTACTACGGGCCCGCTCGATTGTGTTGAGTATCTGCTGGGCGTTAGATGGATTGGGATGAGAGTCTCATTTAGGGTGTTCTTTGGCTCTGGTGACAGAGAGGGTGTGCGAGCATGTGTGGAGATTGTCTGTGGATACCATAGGGGAGGCAGTGTATGGTGGGGTAGTTTGTCAGTATCGTTGTGTAGTTGGGCAGACCGATTCGAAGCACGCGTGATTTGTTGGATGGGTTGGTTTCATGTCTGTGTGTTGGAGTTTCTCCATTGGTTGGGTTCAGGGAGATATGCGGCTAGAGTGACCTTTTCTGAATCAAATGTGTTTATATCTCGTATTCAGATTGGGGAGAGGATTTATGGTTGCTGAGGCAATGATGGTTCTTTACCTAGTGCTGATTTTGGTTTTGTGCTTTTTTGTTGTTTTCTGATGGAGTCTTTTGCAGGGATTGTTTTTTGCTTGGTTTTTTATGGTGAGCCCTTTTGTTTTTTTTGGTTGGTGGTTGGTGAGTGTTTTTTGCATTTGGTGCAATGTTTGTTATTTTCATCAGTGTGAGATGACCTTGGCAGAGTTGGGTGTGGATATATTGGGTTGTGGAGAGGGAGAGCATGTTTGGTTCTTACTATCTTGTGATGATGCGTCTGGACCGTCGCGATTGGAGTGAGGTTTCCAGCACGATCCACCCTCTTGTGGAGGAGGACAAGTCCCAGCGTTGGGTGTGATAAAGGTAGTGGGTACGCTGGTGGTTTGGGACCATTAGAAGCAACGGGGATTTGGCATTCAGGCTTTTCACGTGCGTGTCAGCTGTGCAGCCATTTGAGCTAAGTAGGAGTGGATGAGAAGCATCCAGACGATTTGACGTATAGGTACTCGGGGTTGCGCATCTTCGTTTCCCTTAATATTTTCTATGCAGTTTGGAAATTCTGGTCCTTTTATTTATTGACTTTTGATTGAGCTGTATGTTGTTTTTTTAGGCCTTTATCTCGATGTTTGTAATCACTTATAATTTGTAGTGTATGTCCGTATTTCGTGATTCAGATCTTCACTAAATCTAATCGTTGTTTGTGGTTCTATCAACCTGTCACAGTTTCGCGTCTACAATTTTTGTTAGATATGGGTGAATATCGGTTTCGCTCTTTTTTTCTCGCATTTGTTAGAATCATTTTAAGAATTTAGTAGTGTGATGCGGATCGTTTTCGCGGGAGATCTAATCGTTTGTCGCTTGTCAACTATGACCTGTCACAAATTTCATCTCGGAATGGGTGTTTGGGTGGGGTTTGGCGTCGACTTTTTTGATGTTATCCTGTTTAAACAGTATCTAAGTAGCGACCAGAAAAAGAAGAGAGATATTGATGTTGTGCAGAGACGGTAGCTGTACTTTGTTTCCTGATTGTCCTGTAAAGCAATTTGTACTTCAAATAATGATGGGTTGAATTCAGTAATGACTGCATATGCTTCTTCAGATTTCAGGTCCAATGGATGAAATTGGGATTTTGAAATACTCTTTATTGTGTGATTGGGCCTTGTTGCCTTGTTGGTTTATGTTGCCTCAAAATATTGGGTTTGATGAATTCTAGTACTCTTGGGATATATGATTTCTGTTCGATTTCAGTCAATCGTATGAAGTTGAGGGATTTTAATATCCTCTAAGTTGGTGCGGGTGAAGTTTGCTGTGTTGACCAATAATCATTTGGTCATTAGGTTTTGAATTTCATGTTGAATGTACCGTCCTTCAATTCAAGTAGTGCTCGATGATGATAGATTGAGGATTTAGAAGTGCGGCGACTATACTGGTTGTATCTTGGGCTATGTTGTCCTTTTGACCTCAAGGGTTTTACATAGTTTTCACTATGGACAACTTTCCTTGTGGGTGGAGAGTTTCGGTGCTGAAAGTCGGTTTTAATTGGGACCGTGGGTTGACAACAGACATATCTTGCGTTGCTCAAAATCGCTGCAGGTGTTCTGGAAAATCTTTATTTGCATAGTAACATAAGGGAAGGGGTTGAAAACTACTCTCACGACTTTTCAGGTGCAGGGTGCTGACGCACCAGGAGTTTGAGGAGGAGCAGTTGAAGGATGCAGATGTGAATGAGGATTAAGAATGTGATTTTTTGCTTCTCCTGGGGTGAGCACTTTGTTTCGGCTTGTGGAGGACTGAGTTGAGCCTTGCGTTGATTGCTTTCTGTAGGTAAGCCAATTGTTTCGGGACAACGTGCTGTCGCACATGGTTCTGTGAACATGGGTGGTGGGGGGGTAGGAGAATTGTAGTGCGGCGGAGGGGATGAATCTGTGTCATGGTAAGCGAGGTTAAGTTTCTGTGAGGAGCATTTCGAGGGTGAGTTGGATGTTGGTGAAGTCGTATGGGTGACCATCTCGCAGTTTGATGTGTTGAGGCTGCGTAGCCTGAGTGAAATTGCGACGCGACCCCCGGCGGAGGTGGTTCTTATAACGCGTAGAGTGTTACTTTGACGATGTGGTGAGATGAACTGATTGAGGAGAGGAAGAACAGAGGATATTTATTGGAAATTGTCAAATCAGATCCAGAAGAGATGGGTACCGTGGGGGTCAGGTTGGGAAGGTTGACAGATTTTGATGTCGCGTGCGAGATGAGTGACGCGAAGGTTGTTGTGTGGAGGGAGGGCGTTTGGGTTGCAGTGTGCAGTGAGATTGTTTTCCAGCAGCCATCATGTTTTTATGTTTACTATTGAAGAGTCAGACATTTGAGGAAGTATTGAGTTTAGGTGAGTTGGAGTAGAGTTGTGCCATGTGTTTTGGGGAGAGTGGAGATGAGATGGGGATCTGCTGTTTGGTGGCAGTACGGGTGAACATTAAAAAGAGTTGGGTGGAGGGAAGCCGAGGCCAGAGGTATTCTTGGGGGTGTGGGGCGAGAGGGAGGCAGTGGCATTTGTGTAGTGAGGATAGAGTATTGATGAAGAGGCAACTGACTGCGCCAGACGGAGCTCAGGTCATACGGAGGATGGGAGTAACCGAGGGTTGAGATGTTGGGAGTCAACGTCTGAGGGATGTTTCTGTGTGAAGATTAATGTCTGGTTTTGTCATGGCAGCCTTGTATGTGTGAGCAAGATCTGTAGATGTTATGTTGACGGCTGAATGGGCCCTAGGTATTTTGTGAGTGCCGACGACGTGTATATGAAGAGGGGGGGAGCTTTGGTGTACAGTGGGGAGTTTGGGAGTGGGTATTTGAAGATGGAGGGAGGGTTGGGAGGGGGTGGGTTTAAGAGGTTGTGAAAAGATGTGGGATTGAGGGGTGGGTAGGAGCGGCGGGTGGGAGAAAGGTTCATTGTTGTGTTATTTAGGTGATGGTTGATGGTACGAGGTGGTGAGTTTAATGATGGCGCTGATGGGCGTTTGCATGTTGGTAGAGATGGTGGTGGAGTGATGAGCTGGAAGAAATAAGGGGGGGGTGGGGGGTAGCTTTGTGGATTGTGAGGGTGTGAGGTTTTTTTTGTGGGAAGGAGTGAGAGGAGATTGGGAGGGAGAGGGGGAGCTGAGGGAGTTTTTGAGAGGTGAGAGGTAAGGTTTGGAGGGGATTGTGAAGGTTGTTCTGATTGTAGGTGAGGGGGACGATGAGACAGGCCGGGGCCTTAGGTTGTTAGGGGCATGGGAGAGGGTGGGTGAGGGGGAAGATGAGAGTGGCGATCGGAGGGGTATGGTGAGAGGGTGGGGGTGAGGGGGATGGTTAAAGTTTGCGGGTTTGTAAGTGTTGGGTGGTGGGCTTTGGCGAAGAGGATGAGAGGTGGTGTGGTGTGATGAGGGTACTGTTTGAGAGATGAGATATCTGGTTGGGTGGAATGGAGCTCACGATGTTGTGAGCCACCCACTTTTGGTGAACACGGCAAGTAGGTGGATACTGGAAAACAGAGCAGTGAAGAGGTGCCAAGTCGAGTTTGGATGATGGGGGCAGGGGAGGTTGGTAGAGAGCGGATGACCGAGTGTGGAGTTCGGAGGAGTAGATTTTCGTAGTGGGTGGTTATGTGCACTGAATAGTTGAAAAGAAACGATTGATGGACACAAACATGCATTGCAACTGGGATTTAAATTTTTTTTAAGTCGGATGTGACTTCAAAGTCATATTCGCTGTCCTCACATGAGACTTTCAAGCCACGTGGAACATCAAGGCATTTGTTGATTACGTTGCAATTGAGCTTGCTTTCCTTGAAACCCCACTGTGGACACATGGCAAATTTGCTGACTGAGTCGTTACAGTTCGGTAGGTAAGGTAGCATGTGCATTCAGGGATGGGAGGTGCCAACAGGCTAAAACTGTTTCAGGATAAGGATATCAAGTCCAAAGGTGTCATCAACAAATGCAACGTCAATACATTTTGTGCGGGGAATTGAATGGAGGTATCGAGATGGAAGCCCAGTTGATGGAGTATTTTCGCTAGTTATTTGTTAATTGTTTGTTACAATTACGTTCTGGTATATAGTGTTTCGGTGCTGTGAATTCGCATCTAAAGTCAGGTTAGGTGATGGTTCTATTTTGACAGTAGAGTGTTAGTTGCCCAGCTTGTCAGAGGGATTATGTGATTTCATTCGGGCTGCGATACTTTGATGTTAGCGTTTTTCGTTTGCTTTATTTCGAAACAACCCTTCACGCACAACGCACACCTTTAAACGTCAACACACTTCAACGACAACAAGCGCTAACCAGCGGTGCCCACAGTCTCATCACGCCAGCCCGCACTCAGGACAACGCGCTACCATCTAGCGAGCGTATACCTTTTTCGAGCTAAGACGCTCATCTCGACGTGTGTACGTTTTTTTAATGAGCTGCGTCCGTCACTCGCGTTCTCCGTACGCGTTTGCGACGTTGAGGCTCGAACGGCTTCGTCCTCGTCCGACTTAGATGCGAGTGGGAGCGGACGAAAGGGGCACGCCCCTGGAAAGGCTTCGAGGAGGTGGGCTCGGACGGGGTCGTCGGCGTTGCCGCCGGCGCGTTATAGAGAGGCGGGAGGCGCGTTGTGTGCGGGTTCTTTGTCTCTTTCTCTTCGTCGTCGTTGCTCTGTATCTCCTCTTTCGTCTCGCGTGCTTCTGTTCTCTCTGTTCTTCGTCGATGCTCTTGCTTGGAGGTTGTTTGTGTTCTCTTGACATAGGCGTCGCGGATGAGCGGTGGCGGCTCGGGGCTTGGTGCGCGCGCGCTCGCGAGATGAGTTGTGCTCGTCGGGACACGGCCCGATGCCTCCTACGTCTGCCATGGATCTAAGACACGCACAGGCGAAGTGACTTTGGAATTTCTTTTGGGGTGTCTCTTGTAGGTGCCGTGTTGATGTGGCGCGCGTGTCGCAAAGTAGAAGTTGGGTAAGTGGTCCGGAGTTCCGGGGGTCTATGGCGCGTGTCGCGTATTCGCGTTTTCTCTTCTATTTTATGTGATTTCTTTTTGTTTTTATGGTGATTATAGTTGAGTTATCTGATCGTTGCTGTATAGTGTGCGTTGTCGCTCCGTCTGTGTTAATAGATAGCGTCTTGTTGAATTGTGTTCTCCTGTGTTGTCTGCGTTGCTTATTTCGTTGCGGCTTCTTCTTGTATTTCGTAAGGGTGGCTCTGTTGGGCGTGGCGTGGGTTGTCGTCGCGTTAAGTTTTCTTGATA
This sequence comes from Eptatretus atami, assembly GCA_035128595.1. Classification (NCBI taxonomy): domain Eukaryota; kingdom Metazoa; phylum Chordata; class Myxini; order Myxiniformes; family Myxinidae; genus Eptatretus; species Eptatretus atami. Next base: position 71,979,682 of record CM068953.1, read on the forward strand.
AATACGATCCGATTTGGGGGGAAAAATAAACCGCACTGGTCGAGGGCGACAGTAAACGCTCGGTTATGACCGTTAGCGAACGGACCGTTAATGGGATTCGTGTCCGAGTTGGCCTCTCGATGCCACGGACCGAGCACCGACTGAGAAAGAGCCGAACCAAGAACACACCGGACTGAGAGAGACCCGACTGAGAACACCGAACCAAGAGAGCGAGAATGCCTCCTGCGTCTCCGACTCTTATACCCCCGGCGCC
>CM068953.1:72034811-72046074 GCA_035128595.1 Eptatretus atami
ATTATATTATTGAAAAGAGTGCAATGACGCCACAAGCCAATTTAAATATTACCTATTTTATCTGTCTTCTGATTAATTGGACAGGTGCATGATTTTTGATTAAGTGGTACTTATTGTACGTTACTTAAGTAAGGTGAGGTATTTCTAACACTGACTTGACCATCTTCATCATTCTCCTGGTACAAGAAGACCAGGTCACAACTTCCATGATTTATCTCACAAATATCAATTACATCTCGAATAACAGAGATACTATGCTGGATATTACGCCCAGGAACACAATAGGTTTGGTCCATGTGTATAATATCCTTTAGCAGAGATGAAATACGAAAGGCCAAAGCTTTTGAGAGAATTTTATAGTCTGTACACAGCAGGACACTGGCCTCCACTGTGAGATGAGCAAGGGATTCCCTTTTTAGGAATCAAGTAAGTACAGCTCTTCTGCAACTTAGTGGGAGTTCATGCTTCTCCAGGCTCTCTCGGAAGACCAGAAGCAATTCAGGTCCAATCAGGTCCCAGAATTTTTGAAGAACTCCGCTGGTAGACCATCCAGCCCAGGTGATTTCCCTCCATTCAGGCTCTTAAGGGCAGCAGAAAGTTCCTCGAGTGTGAGTGGTGATTCTAAATCCAACTTTTGCTTGGGGGATAGAACACTGAAACCATCCGCCAATTGAGAAACCAGTTCTAAATCAACTTATTTTGCCTGGTAAAGTTTAGAAAAGAAAAGTTTTGCGTCGTTCTTAATTTCTACGGGTTAGTAGTGACCGATTATCAGGACGTTTTAAAGCAGTGATTAAGGAATGAGGCGTTTTGATAAAAAAAAAAAACGGGTTGGGTTATCTAAGAGATGAAGGTGTTGAAAGCGTAATCTCGTTAATGCTCCTTGGGTATGGTTGGCGATTATACTATTGAGAAGAGACTTGTTCTCATGCAGTCTTAGTTTTTGTTGGGGGGCAGGGTGGGTTTTTAGGTTGCTTTGAATTTGTAGAATTTCTTTCTCCAGTTCTGCTTTTATTCTGCGTTCTACTTGTGTATTTAAAGAGCAGAAATGTTGACAGAAATTTCGAATTTGGAACTTTGTGTTGTCCTACCATAACCGCTGGTCTTTAAATTGGGGCTTAACATCTACTAGATTAGATCATACACTTTGAAAGGCACTATTAAAAGAGGGGTTGTCTAATATGGAGATGTTAAGTTTCCAAAAAGAGTGGCGATTTGGAGACGACCCTATTCGGTAGAACCTGGTGATAAGTGTGATGGTCCGAGAAACTAGATGGAGAAATTCTCGTGGTAGGTGAGAGGTTAATAAGGGGTGAGTTTATGTAAAATCTATCCAGCCGGGCAAGGGCCACCTGGTTGTTGGCAACTTTACTCCAAGTAAACTGATGGGTGTTTGGATTTTGTATCCACCATATGTCTTGAAGACTAAAATCTCTTATTATGTCAGACAGCAGTCTGGCTGATCCGGGGTGAGGCTCTGCACAATTCCGATCACGTGCAGGCTGAAGGGTGCATTGAAATCACCTCCCATTACGATACACTTTTGCAAATCGAATTGCCTCATGTAGAGTCGTAACCTTTTGAAGAAGCTTGGGCGCTCTGTGCCTTTGAAGGAGCAGAGACATTTATTAAAGTAAATTCGATGTTATTGTCAACAAAATCCAGGGAAGCAAGGTAACCTGGGATTATTTCCTGAAATGAAAGTTGTAGAGGGCAGAAGAGCGGACTAAGCAGAAAGGCAACTCCTGCTGTGGCGAGAGTTGGAACCACTAAAATAGCCGGTCTTTTTCATCATTCTATTCAAACACTGTGCGATGCTGGAGTAGAGTGGGTTTCTTGTAAAAAGGCTGCATCTAATATCCGTTGTTTAATGAGGTTGACTACTTGGAGCATCCTCGACTGGCTTGCTCCACCAATTATGTTTAGGCTGCCAAAGATCACCATAGTGATGAAGAGGTGGCAAGCAAAGAAGTGCACGCAGGTCATCATTTCATTTCCATTTTAGCTTTAACAATGTGCTTTTTAAGCCTACTGCAACTGTGGCTCAGTGAAATGGTAATCATTAGGTCGACAAATGATTTTTTGGCTGTTTCAATAAAACCATGTATGTCAGAAAAAATATTCTTTATATCTACATGTCTTTTCCTAAAGTATGATTTAGGAATATAAGGATTTGCGATGGTGAGACATTAGGAGTACTGTTTGTAGGGAATTCTTCGATGTCATCTGGTTCTCCTTCTGACATGTCAGAAGCACTATCTGGAAATTTTCAATTTCTAATTCACAAACCGTGTTTTATACTCTGTAGTATACAGGTATCAAGTTGTTCTGTTTTCGACGTGGAGGGGAGGGGTGAGGGAGGCTCTGATTCCACCTTGAGTAATGTAGAAGGGGGGGGAGATGGAGTGAGGGGAGGGGGAGATGGAGTGAGGTGGGGGGGGGGGGGGGGGGAGGGTGGTAATATCAGCGTCTGCCTCAGGCTTTTCAGGATGCGGTTTTTCAGAACTTTGTCACAACACTCAGCTATGACTTCAGGGGTATTCGATGGAGTAATTTCCACCATTGAATAGTCGTTGGGGTTACCTCGTGGCACGATTGGGGGTTCTGGAGACAGTTTTTAATTCTTTTTCGGTAAGATCATTACATGGTTCAATTTCCTTATCAGAAGTAGGGATCTTGACTGTGGTTTTCATAATTTTCTCTGGGAGTAAATCCCCTTCGCATTGATCTACCAACAGGGGGTCCATTTCATCATTTGAGAGTGACTCATACCGATATGTCATTGACAATGTGTCACATAAGCCCGGAGTTGTTTCACTCAGAGCCAAAACCACTTTTTCCCCTTTATGTGGGTTAAGTTCGTTCTTATCCGTTTTCTTTCCTCAAGGCCCAGTCACACCTTGACGTTTTAGCCAACGTATGCCGATTTTTGAAAAATTTGTCTAAAACGCTGGCACACGTTGAATACGTTATGGGTAAGTTTTGATAACATTGAGAGCACGCTGGAAAACACTGCCATACGTCGTTGCACGCTGGCTTTAAACGTTGTACTTTTCGGTTGTCCTCAAATTTTTGCATGCTTGAAATTTCACGACGTATGCCGGCGTATGACTCACACGTTCCACTACGCTGGCCATAAGTTGTAGGCACGTTATGCGATCGTTGACAGACGTCAACACATGTTACTTGTAAGTTAATCATAAGTTGAGACACGCCGAGGTAATGTTTAGCGTACCCGAAACTTATTCCTAGCCTATGAGTAACGTGTTGTAGGCACGTTACGCGATCGTTGACACACTTCGACACTCCTTGCTTGAAAGTTACTTATACGTCGAATCATTCCGAGTTATTGTTTAGGGCAAAAGAGGCTTTTATCTAACATATGAGTGACGTCTTTGCACCTGTGTGTAACGCACCTCCGCCGCATACTGGCGTTAGTAGACGTATTTGACGTTTACCGGACGACTACAGAACTTAACGAACGAGTTCCCAACCTACAGATACCAGATAATGATGTAATGGCAGCGATTAGGGGAATTGGTAAATAAAAAGGGTTCCACAGGAGGAACCCGTCAGTGTTGCAGCCTACATAGCGAGTACATGTCCATGACATTACGAGAGATGGAGTATCCGGCAACGATGAAACTACAATATCTACCTGTCCTCCAACATCAGCATACCCTCATCGATTTGGCACTGCACCAGTTGCGTGCCAATAGAACCGAGAGAAGAAGACGTGAACGGAGGAGAAGGTACTGGGTGACACATGGATCAGGATTTGATTTGCACCGATAAGATTTGCACCGATAAGACACCAGTTGATTTGCACCGATAAGAACACGTTAAGTGTAAACAATTGCGATTGTTTGGCACAAGCATCTATTTTCAATAGTGGAGTTTGAGCGATTTAGCACGTTGAATAGAAACGCTTCAAATTTCCGAGCCCAGCGTCAAAAAACAAAGGCGAGTGACAGCAATTTAAATCGTTCATTGTAAACAATTAAAATAGTTGAGTGGCACCGTTTAAAAGTCGTTGAGTGTAAAAAATCCAATTGTTGAGCGCAAGCGTCTACTTTCAATAGTGGAGTTGCAGCCATTTAAATCTTTGAGTGGCAGCCTATGAATAGCAAACCCCACGTCACCGGCAAAGATAAACTGCCGCACGATATGGATAAGTTAGGCTATCGTTGGGCATAGGTTGTGAACGCCGGCTACACGATAATTATTCGTTGGTATACCGTATCTATAAGGTATCGAAGCGCTCTATGTACATTATTAGTACTTGAGCATTTGTCCAACTCGTTATGAATACACCTAAAACGTAAAAACAAGCCATAGCTCATTGTTGAAAAAACCCCAAAAAAAATTAGCCGCGAAGAACTTCGAACAATGGTGCAAAGATGTCTCCTACCCGTGGACACGCGGACGCAAGGAGGATCCATCATCACCCACACCCTCCCCATCACACTCACCTACTACTGCCAACATGAACAACTACTACTAATACTGATACTGATACTGTTACTGCTGACATGGACATCGACTCAAAAAGGAGTCCAAAACACTGATGGGTTCCCCCTTGTGAAGACCATTTTTATATACCAATTCCCCAAAACGCTGGGAACACGTCATTATATGGCAGTTGTAAGTTAGAAACACGTTCATTTTGTTTTTTGTCGACCGGAAGACGTCAATGGAATACGTCTACATACGTCAATGTGCGTTGGGACTACGTAAAGAATTGGTTCAAAGCACGTCAAACATAAGTTAGAAATAAGTTTCGCGTAAAAAAGACATTACCGCGACGTGTTTCGACTTATGAGTAGCTTACAAGTAGCCTTTGTCGACGTGTGTAAGCGTCCGCATATCGTGTGTACAACTTATTCCCATCGCATGCGGAACGTGTGTCATACGCCAAGTACGTCGTAAAATTTTGAACATGTTTAAAATTACTTGACGTACTCCACTTACTACGACGTATGATAGCGTACTTTAGCATTCTATTCACGTATACCAAACTTACCCATACCGTATTCGACGTGCGCCAGCGTTTTAGACACATTTTTCTTAGGTCGGCATACGCTGGCAAGATGCCCAAGGTGTGACTGCGATGTTGACACTTCCATTTCTGCGGCGGTTATGATTTGAATCATTGTGCGGCAGCCTTTTAATAGGCTACGTCACGTCATCGTCGGCGATACGTGCAGCGCGCTATGCATAAGTTAGACTATCGTTGGGCATAGGTTGTGTAGACCGACAACAGGTTTCAGCATTCGTTGTTATAAGTTAGCTATAACACAACGAAACGTTCTGTGTCCGTTACTAATACGTTATACATAAGACCAAGTCGTTATGATACGTCCGAATCTTTTTTAAAAAAACATCAAAGTTCAACGTAAGCCAGCGTTTTACATACATTTTATACGTTGCCATCGCTGGCTAAAACGTCAAGGTGTGACTGGGCCTTCAATAAGGGAATAGTTGTAAACCCATCCCAAACACTTGAGGTACTGTCCTCTGTGTCCTTCGGGTCTGGTATTCCATTCTCTGAGACTGTAACAGGGTCGTAGGTGTTAACAGGTGGGGCCGTATTAGACAGAGCAATAGTATCCTCGGCTGTTGGGAATGCAGTTTTCGGGCAGAAACGTTTTAAATGGCCGAAACCATTGCAGCTAAAACATTTCAGTGTTTCCGTCAACGCGTACACCTGATACTCGTGTCCATTATACGAAATTTAAAGACCACATTAAGCACTTTATCGACGTTAGACGAGGGAAGTACAATGTACGCCTGTCGCCTGAAAGACATCACATGTCTCGCCTGCTCATTCCAGCATCGCAAAGGTAACATTGTAATCTGAGAGACTACGGTCCCGAATCGAGATAATTATTTAACCAGTGTTTCATTCCTGATGAAAGGTGGGACATTACTGAGTACTATTTTGGTACTAGTTGTGGCGAGAGGGGAGGTTAAGATGAAATAACCATTTTCAGTTGTTATTCCAGTCGAGACGATGTCATGTACTAAAAGATCATCCGATACAAAAACAACTACTCGTTTATTCATGCGAAGGCTGCGTGGACTTTTTCAAACCCAACCATATTACCAATGGCAGTAACAATTTTATCAACACTGACCTCGTTAGGAGGAACGAACACGACGCCATTTTTCCTCCTCAAGGCCTCATAGGCCGCGTAGCGGGAACGTGTCGACATTCTTTGATTTCAAAGAATGGAAGGGAGGGGGTGAGGGAGGGAATGAGGGGAAGGTCATATGACCGCTCGAACGTGTGTTTCGCCGAAGCAAAAACACAACCCGTAATATAGGTAAACAGGAACGCACTCGATAACGAAGTCGGCTACCGGCTCAAAGCTTACTGATACCACAAGCTGTGGGCTCTCTGTCTCTCTCTCGTCCAAAGAAGAAAATGGAAAAGGTAAGGGAACGAAAAATATAAACAAGTTACGTTCACGAAAAATGGTTCACGAGCGGTATTTGACGATGTAGATTGTTTCGAAGTCAAGGATGAGACAATGTGATAATGTTTGACCAAGTTATAAAATCATCAACATGATGTGGTACGAGTGACAGGTTATTAGCTGCAAAATGTCGAAAACCCGGTTTCGTTCAACAACTTTACAATTTGACCTTTGCATAACCTTTAAAGGTCACAAAACAATGTTGTGGACATTAAAATAAGGAAACAGGATACGTGCTATAGCTTATTGGAGTTAGTTCGTCGAAGAAGGTCGAAAACCCGGTTCGATTCCCACAACTTTGAAAATTTGACCTTTGTGACCTTTAAAGGTCAAAGGTCAAGGATTATGACCTTTGGTGCAAAACTTCCTCTGGAACATTCCAGGAACAATATAACGTCATATAGGCTCTATGGCATTTCACACTCCTCGGATTATCCATACTTTGATGAAATCAGCGTAAAAACAAACTTGAAGGGGGCGCCACGGGCAAGGTGTTCGAGATAGAGCAAAATGGTTTCAAGACTTTAGGTGGGGAATGACCTCAAGATTATGCATAAAAAATATTGTCATCCTAGCTCTCAAAATCTGGGCGGTCGTATGATTTTTTGTCAAATTCGAAATTTCTAAGTTCGTGACCTTGTGACCTTGACCTTGGGACGAAAATGAAAATCGAGCTCCGTGGGGCTATGCAGGTGCCATTGGGCTAACCAAATACCGAAACCACTGCCAGATTCGACAAACCCCTCGGAGAAGATGGATTTTTATGTCAAAATCGAATTTTCTAAGTTCGTGACCTTGTGATCTTGACCTTGGGATGAAAATGAAAAATCGAGCTCTGTGGGCTATGCAGGTGCCATTGGGCTAACCAAATACCGAAACCCCTGCCAGATTCGACAAACCCCTCGGAGAAGAAAATGTTTTACGTCAAAATTCGCAATTTTCTAAGTTCGTGACCTTGTGACCTTGACCTTGGGATGAAAATGAAAAATCGAGCTCCGTGGGGCTATGCAGGTGCCATTGGGCTAACCAAATACCGAACCCCTGTCAGATTCTACAAAACCCCGAGGAGAAGAATTTTTTTATGTCAAAATTCGCAATTTTCTAAGTTCGTGACCTTGTGACCTTGACCTTGGAATGAAATGAAAAATCGAGCTCTGTGGGGCTATGCAGGTGCCATGGGTAACCAAATACCGAAACCCCTGTCAGATTCTACAAAACCCCTAGGGAAGATGCAAATTGAAATCGGCTACCCCTAAAACACATGTTTTGTGGGCGTGGCTGCGCCCATAATGGGTCCACCACGCCATTTTCAGGAAAACACAACTAGATCATGATATAAACCTCCCACCAAAATTTTGTCAGGATCGGATCAAAACCCACGGAGCTATGCTCAGGACAGACAGACAGACAGACAGACACACAACAATAACGAATATAGTGGTCACTTATTTTTTTTCGTGAAAATATTTTTTCGTGAACCAAAAAATCGTTATGAACAACGAGGGGAAAAAGGGTGGGGGTGAGTAACGAACTCCAACAGGGTGGATGGGGATGGGTGGGGTAGGGAGGGACGGGGAAAGGAGGGGGAATGCTAGTTGAGAAGAAGGGGGTGGGAGCGGAAATCGGAGGGGAAGAGGAAAAAAAAGACGATGAGAATATTAAACGACAGGGAGAGAATTACACTGGACTCACAACACCGAGCGGGAGCCTACCTACGGCGGCCATGACACCGCACCCAGAAACCAAACCACCAGCAGGGGGGGGGGAGAGAGGGACAGAGACACAGACACAGACACAAGACACAGACACAGACACAGACACAGACAGACAGGTTGAGGATGTGAATGTGAATGTGAGTGCCTGTGCCTGCTCATTGCTTTGCTAATGGATTTCATCAAAAGACAACATGTTGTACTTCACATACATATTGAATGTCTATCACTGAATCTCAATAAGGATGGAAGTGAAATGCACAGAATTTTTTTTTCTTTTGTAACATGTTTTTGCTGTTGCTGCTCTTGCAGTGGTTGCGCTTGTTGCTGGTGTTTGTGTGCTTTGGTACTTCCATGTACTTTTTTTTTTCTCTTGCTTAAATAAACATTACTGCATTTCACTTTGTGTGCTCCTTCTAAAGTTTCCTGCTGTCATAGAATCATAAATGTTACAGTTGGAACCGCTACATTAAGCTCCCATTTTTGCATCGTCTTCTTCAATTCGGAAAGATGGGCTATAAAATTGGCATCTTTATGATTATATGGACACAACTTTTTGTTCCAAGTAAATCGATTATTAGCTTTCCATCAGACCCATTTTTATTATTCTTTGACAGCAGGAACCATTTAGAATGAAGTGTGATGGATACACACATGGACGGACAGGCGCTTCTCCTTTAAGTTGTACATTACGTGTTGATGCAAATCCATTGGGTGACCTGAAATAACCCGATTTAATTCCATGAATGAACGAGCAATTTTATTTTCTTTAATCAGTATTTGAAATTAAAATAAATCAGATATTCATGTCAGATACATATTTCCACTTTAAATTTCTGGTCTCGGTAAGCTCAGGCTCAATTTGACAAATACATTTCCTATTATAACATTTTGGGGGTGAGTCGTGCTGGATCGAGCACAATTTGGTAAGGGATAACCCAGTAAATTGGTATTTGCGTCAGGCTGCATTAATTTGGGCCATGGCAGAATTTTTGTAATCTTTATGTCACGTTTCCTGCCTGCTAGCATCAGTTAGTGGACATTAAAGATCCCATGATGTCCGCTGTGAAGAGTAGGCGAGTTATGCTAGCATCCTGGCCAAACTCCGAATTCCTGCCGTAACTGGGTGGTGTGAAGGTAATGGTAAACCATCCAGCATATCCCTCACCCTACCTCTTGCCAAGGAACTGCTTTAGCAGCAACGATGCTTTGTAAAAAATATGGTGCGTTGATGATGAATCGTACTGTTTCTCATTATAGTCTCTTTCAAGGCAAAATAAAGATCGATCTTTCTTAAAAATCTATTTGGAAATGTTCACAGTGGGGAGCCATAATTCATGACACTCTGGGTGAAGGCTCTGCATCCAGTTATAAGCTGTGGATGGTAGAGGAAGGACTTGGCCATGTGGAGAATTTTCAGGTGGTGGCCGGTTTTAGAGGTCAGCCTGAAGATATGATCTGGCTAAGATAAGAGGCTCATGAACTTCATAATCTGTATCTCTCCCAGAGATTAACCACATAATTAAATTGAGGGATTTGCTCGCTGGTCCATATAGAGGGACAAAGTGAGAATATGGGTATTTCTTGCAGTGAAATACATATGCCAGGTAAATGACCAGCTGTTTATTTTTTATATGTCGACAAAGAGGGATTCTGCCCCAGCAGAATGGTGCAGATCTATCCTGCACAAAGTGGAGTCAGCTGAAAAGTGATACAATGATTTCTCCAGTAATAAAGGAATATTATTGACGTATTTCAATTTCAAGATTTTTACTCGACCACTACCTTGGGATAAACCAGCCTCTTGAGGTAAGACAGGGGACAGAATGCCATCAAAAGCAATCCCCTGCTTGCGGGCACAGAGAAAATCTTATATCCAGTCCAGGAGAGGACAGCAAATACCATAACTGACAATTTGGAAATCCAAGCCAAGTGCAAGACAAAAATCAAATGCATGGGAAATGTTTAGTGAAATAGACCTGGCCTCCTCTTTTCAAATCTATCCATTGCTGAATTTATGAAAAGCAGCATGTGAAAAAGGAATAACCTGGGCAGAAGTAAAACTAATGATTGAAGATCAGAGCTGCAATTATTGAACCCATTACTTTGCTGATGATGGTAAGAAGGCTAACGGGTCAAAGGTTAACTGGTCAAAAATGCTCAGTTTTAGTGGTATTGCAATTAATTAGGATAATTTGGGTGATTTTATTTGATTCTGGCCAGCAGCCATCAGAAGTTTATCTGGAATAAAGCAGAGAAAGAGGAGTAGACAAGGCAGATGCATAGTTTGGAATATTATGGTGTTGATGCTGTCAGGGTCAATCAAGGTGGATAAATTCTTTCACATTGGCAGAAGGGAAGTTTAATTTTACAGTGAGAGGGTGCATAATGGGTAAAGAGAGTGACTCGAGACGTTCACCTCTTTTGCAAAGACAGAGTTACGGTGGTTACACGAAGCATGAGCAGTGTTCGGTTACCCCCATCCTTCAAGAGTGAAGAAACAGATGAAAGAATGTTTCAGCAACAGACTTAACTAACTGCCACCGAGCTTTTCTGGATTTTGAATGATCTACAAATTTGAACATCAGGTGAGTTCAATGCTGAATTCTGGTACATTTGAGGATAGAAAAACAATGGTTATAAGCTTTGAGGAAAGTCTGAAGGTTCTCACAAGTAGGGTTGGTCTTCTACTTTATGTCAATAGCCTTAATGCATGAACCATTGTAACAGGGATTAAATGTTGGGCAGGATTGATTCAGGAATGAAGGTATGAACTGATGGAGGAGAGATAGTAGTTTGTTGAGAAACGATTCCCAGGCACTGCTAATGCTCAGAGATGAAGAAATAGTGGACCAATCAATGGAACAGATAGTCAGTTGCATGCAAGACCAATCAGCCTGATTAAATTGCCAGACAGGAAGGCATGTTTGTGGATCCCTGAAGACCACCAGAGACACAGACATTTTTAAGAGTACATGATTCCAGAAGCCAAGGGATCAAAGGAAGAGCATGAAAGGTTCAAGGGAAAGTTGAACATGGTAAAGTCAAGCAGAGAGTGGCAGCCAGTATTGG
>CM068953.1:72092057-72119574 GCA_035128595.1 Eptatretus atami
ATCAATCGGACGAGCGGTTCCCAAGTTACGGCCATTTATCTGTCAACCAATGACAGGACACGGTGTTATGACATCACGAATGACGTCACAATTAATGTTTTTTTAATTATTATTATTATATTTTTTTTGGCACGATTGACGTCACAATTCTTTTCTTCGTTTGGTATGACGTCACAATCGACACTGGGGACCTGAGTATGTGCCTTTTCAAAGTTTTATATCGGTTCTTCTCATCCATTTCAGCTGTTTCCCAAGTGTTCCCAAGGTTTGAAAGCTGTTTTTCCCAAGGTTTGAAATTAATTAATTAATCCCAAGGTTTGATTATATTTTAATTATTAATTTATTAATTTATTTACTCCCAAGGTTTGATGACACTCGCCTGAACAACAAACATTTTTTTACTGGAGATGTGTAAGTGATTGTTAGACTAATTTGGGTACGCTGATTTCCAAAAATCATAACCGCTTTTGCTGTATCACGTTCAGGATTCTTCAGTAACAGAAATATTCCATTGCCTAGAAGTCAGCAGATTTCAGTCTAAGAACCCCTTTACACAAGAATTCATTTATTCACCTTATCTTCATCATGAACTGCTTCAAAATTATAGAAATTCACAGTACAAACAACTCCACTCACACCCGAATGTAATTTAAAAAAGCTTATAGGCATTCTGATTTCGGCTTTGCGTTGCTGCTCTGTGTCAGTTCACGATGCAGAACCAGCACGAAATCCCCATCATGTCCGGTTGTGCCACCCGCGCCACTTGGTAACGCCTCTCCTGAGTGAAAATTCTCTTGTGGAAATCGCTCGCCGTGCTCGTCCGAGACTAGCCTCCCAACACGTTAGTCACGGGAAGAAGCGTTCAGGTTGCTGGTGTAGCGACACATGGATTATCTCATGGACATCTGGAGGCCACCAGTTCTGAAGACGTCCAGCATGCTGCCTACGCACACACCCACGGAACCTATCTTCTTCCACATAGTTAGGCTCCGACACGCGCCCTCGTTACCACCCAAAAGTTGGTCCGTCACAGCTTTGAACGACTCCTCACCTACCGGCTGACCAGCTCTTTTGGGGTTAGAGTTGTCGGAAAAGTTCGTCCTTCATAAATCGTCGTGATTTGCGTCCTCCAACAAAGACACCAGCCTTGATCTTGGCCTCCGACAAGGTGCCAAACTTTTCCTTGCAGCGGTTTGACTATCCAATCGTAATCCCGATAAGACACTCAAAAACCCTACGCCCATCCTCAGACCATTGCCCGTCACAAATTTTCATCAAGCCGAGCTTTTTATGTGGAGTGCTGCGAAGGAAAACCTTGGCTGGCGTCGACAAGGGCGACATGCTTCACGTGAACAAAGTTCGACCAGGTACATGCTCTTTTCGCTCTTCCCGATCTCTTCTTCGTCAGATGATTCTTGTCGTCTCTGCTATCCCAGAGACAAAGGAAGCACATTGTACTTTCGTGTAGCCTGGACTTGCAGCCCTAAACAACAGTGCCACCACTTTCAAGTCTCGCCGTCAGACTGTGCAGTAGAAGTCATTGTACTTGATGGAATCAAGCAGGGCTGCCGCATCTAGTCTCATGAGGTCTCTGTCATGCCGAACGCCGTGACGCCAGACCTGACTGCATGGTTTCTCGTTGCCATTGTGTGGAGCAAACAGCCTTGTTCAAGCTGTTCCTTCCCCGAGTCGATATGAAAACACGAGGCGCCCCAGTCTGCAGGATCGTCGATCAACCCAAGTTCTTGCAACAACCGTCATGATGTTCACTGCAGAATTCCATCGGTGTCTTCCATCTCAAAGAACTCAAAGCCATGTTCGTGACGTGCTCTGAACAAGGATACCTTTGGATAGTAAGCGTTCACAGTACAGATTCCATGCTGCAGACCTTGATCCAAGCAGCTCTGCCTTCGCCTTTGACAGCGAGAGATCTCTTACAACGACTTCATGTAACGTCCTCCCTGGTTCAGAAGTGTGATTACTTAGCTGTCCGGGTTCAAAAGGTTCATCATCACCATACCTCTTCACCCACTGCTCTACAGCTATGTTCTGATCAGCTGGAAGAGTGTTGGAACGGGTTCCTCGTCATCCATGAGGCACAGGTTTCTACGGCAGACGCAGTCAGCTGTACCTTCTGATGTGACCTTTAAATTCTCTTTGTTGAAAGCCGGCGATGCGTTGTATGCAGCAGAAATTAACCATCATCATGAATTGATCTGTCGGCTCACGCCATAATCCATGGGCACCGGCAAATGGATCGCTCGCGCGCTTGCCCACAACCACTAGAGTCAAGGTTGTGTGACCAGCTTGTGCAGCAATGTTGTGGTGCCCAGCTCTGTTCTTGGTCCCCACCCTTCACCCGAAGTAGTGAAAGTAGGCGGCCTTCATTTTCAATGCTAGTAGAATATACTTCGCTGTTGATCTTTTTTGTAATACCGACCACAGACATAACATAAGTTGTCAGGATGATTGATACAGGAACGCCCTACTCATCTTTATCCTGAAAGAAAGAAATATAACACAAGTTAACAAACAATTGTACGTAAATAGACATTTAAAGACATATGTAAATTTCATTGAAATCCCTGACTTCTACGGCAATGGGAATATTTCTTGTTCCTGAAATCCTGACGGTGATACAAAGACACCGGGTTATGCATTTGAAATCAGCAGTCACCCAAATAGTCTTAATCACTTTACACATCTTCCAGTAAAAAAAAATTTTTTGAAATTTGTTGTTCCAGTGTTATTATTCAAATTATTAATTAATCCCAAGGTTGGAATTTTCCCAAGGGAAACAGCTGTTTCCCAAGGGTTTGAAAGCTGTTTTTTTCCCAAGGTTGGAATTATTCGTTGTGCTTGGTAGACATTTGTGAATACATTTACAGAGAGAGGGACGAGAGAGGAGGGGGACAGAGGAGAGGGGAGAGAGGGGGCGAGAGAGACTTCTCCCCCTCTCTCCCCCCTCCTCTGTTCCTCCCTCCTCGCCCCACCTCTCTCGCCCCCTCTCTCCCTCCCCTCTTGCCCCTCTTCCCCCTTCTCTCCCCTCCTCTCTCCCCCTCCTCTCTCCTCCCCTCTCTTGCCCCCTCTCACCGCCCTCTCTCGCCCTTTTCTTGCCCCCTCTCACCCCTCTCTCGCCCTTCTCTCTCCCCCCTCCTCTCTCCCTTCTCTCGCCCCCTCTCTCCTTCCCTCTCTTGCCCCCCTCCTCCCCCTCCTCTCTCCCCCCTCCTCTGTCCCCTCCTCTCTGCCTCCCTCTCTTGCCCCCCTCTCACCCCACTCTTCGCCTTCTCTCTCCCCCTCCTCTCTCCCTTATCTTGCCCCCCTCTCACCCCCTCTCGCCATTCTCTCTCCCCCCTCCTCTCTCCCCCTCCTCTCTCCCCCTCCTCTGTCCCCCTCCTCTCTCCCCTCCCCCTCTCACCCCCCCTCTCACCCCCTCTCGCCCTTCTCTCTCCCTCTCCTCTCTCCCCCCTGTCCTCCCCCTCCTCTGTCCCCCTCCTCTCTCCCTCCTCTCTGCCCCCCCTCTCACCCCTCTCGCCCTTCTCTCTCCCCCTCCTCTCTCCTCCCCTCTCTTGCCCCCCTCTCACCCCCTCTCTCGCCCTTCTATTGCCCCTCCACCCCTCTCTCGCCCTTCTCTCTCCCCCTCCTCTCTCCCCCTCTCTCTGTCCCCCTCCTCCTCCCTCCTCTCTCTTGCCCCCTCTCACCCCCTCTCTCGCCCTCCTCTCTCCCCTCCTCTCTCCCTCCCCTCTCTTGCCCCCCTCACCCCCTACTCCTCCGCCCTTCTCTTGCCCCCTCTCACCCCTCTCTCGCCCTTCTCTCTCCCCTCCTCCTCCCTTCTCTCGCCCCCCTCTCTCCCTTCCCTCTCTGCCCCCCTCTCTCCCCCTCCTCTCTCCCCCTCCTCTGTCCCCCCTCCTTCTCCTCCTCTCTTGCCCCCCTCTCACCCCTCTCTCGCCTCTCTCTCCCCCTCCTCTCTCCCTTATCTTGCCCCCTCTCACCCCTCTCTCGCCCTTCTCTCTCCCCCTCCTCTCTCCCCTCTCTTGCCCCCCCTTTCACCCCCTCTCTCGCCCTTCTCTCTCCCCTCCTCTCTCCCTTCTCTCTGCCCCTCCTCTCGCCCTTTCTCACCCCCCTCCTCTCTCCCCCCTCCTCTGTCCCCCTCCTCTCTCTCCCCCCTCTCTCCCCCTCTCTCCCCCCTCCCTCTGTCCCTCCTCTCTCCCTCCCCTCTCTTTCCCCCTCACCCCCCTCTCTCGCCCTTTTTCTCGCCATTCTCTCTCCCACCTCCTCTCTCCCCCCTCCTCTGTCCCCTCCTCTCTCCTCTCCTCCCCCTCTCACCCCCCTCTCACCCCCTCTCGCCTTCTATCTCCCCCTCCTCTCTCCCCCTCCTCTCTCCCCCTCCTCTGTCCCCCCTCCTCTCCCCTCCCTCTCTTGTCCCCTCTCACCCCCTCTCGCCCTCTCTCTCCCCCCTCCTCTCTCCTCCCCTCTCTGCCCCCTCTCACCCCTCTCTCGCCCTTCTATTGCCCCCTCACCCTCTCTCGCCCTTCTCTCTCCCCCTCCTCTCTCCCCCTCCTCTGTCCCCCCTCCTCTCTCCCTCCTCTCTCTGCCCCCCTCTCACCCCCTCTCTCGCCCTCCTCTCTCCCCCCCTCTCTCCCTCCCCTCTCTTGCCCTCTCACCCCTCTCTCGCCTTCTTCTTGCCCCTCTCACCCCTCTCTCGCCCTTCTCTCTCCCCCTCCTCTCTCCTTTCTCTCGCCCCCCTCTCTCCCTTCTCTCTTGCCCCTCTCTCCCCCTCTCTCTCCCCTCCTCTGTCCCCCTCCTCTCTCCTCCCCTCTCTTGCCCCCCTCTCACCCCTCTCTCCGCCCTCTCTCTCCCCCTCCTTCTCCCTTATCTTGCCCCCCTCTCACCCCCTCTCTCGCCCTCTCTCTCTCCCCTCCTCTCTCCCCTCTCTTGCCCCCCCTTTCACCCCCTCTCTCGCCTTCTCTCTCCCCCTCCTCTCTCCCTTCTCTCTGCCCCTCCCTCTCGCCCTTCTCTCACCCCTCCTCTCTCCCCTCCTCTGTCCCCTCCTCTCTCTCCCCCCCCTCTCTCCCCTCCTCCTCCCCTCCTCTTCCCCCTCTCTCTCCCCCCTCTCTTGCCCCCTCACCCTCTCTCGCCCTTTTCTCTCGCCCCTCTCTCCCCCCTCCTCTCTCCCCTCCTCTCTCGTCCCTCTCTCTGTAAATGTATTCAAATGTCTACCAAGCACAACAATTAATTCCAACCTTGGGAAAAACAGCTTCAAACCCTTGGAAACAGCTGTTTCCCTCGGGAAAATTCAAACCTTGGATTAATTAATAATTTGAATAATAATCAAACCTTGGGAGTTTGGCACATACCCAGGTATGGCACATACCCAGAGAAAGGCACATACCCAGGTCCCCAGTGTCGATTGTGACTTCATACCAAACGAAGAAGAATTGTGACGTCAATCCTTCAAAAAAAATTTCATTAATTAAATAAACATTAATTGTGACGTCATTCGTGATGTCATAGCACCGTGTCCTGTCATTGGTTCACAGATACATGGCCGTAACTTGGGAACCGCTCGTCCGTCATGATATCAAACCTCGAAAAGGCACATCCGCGGGTCCCGCGCAATATTCCTGGCAAGTTTCAATCCGATCGGACCGGTGGTCGTCCGGTTATTAATATATAATTGGGAAAAAATTGGCATGATAAGGTGAGAAGGTGGAACGACACTTCAGCTGCCATATATATACCTTTTCAACAATGAAAAAGCAGTAAAATGGCCGTAACTTGGGAACCGCTCGTCCGATCGATATCAAACCTCGATAAGGCACATCAGCGGGTCCCCGGCAATATTCCTGGCAGTTTCAATGAGATCGTACCGGCGGTCGTCGAGAAACGGCGGTCGCAGACAGACAAACAGACAGACAAACAGACAGACACACACACAACAGAGATTGCTGGAATTATAGATAGACTAGTGCGGGCCGTAGGTGCGTGCCAGTATGTGCAGCTTCGTGCCTGCAGTATCAGGTCCCAGCATCAATTGTGACGTCATATCAAACGAAGAAGAAGAATTGTGATGACCCTCTCTCTCCCCCCTCTCCTCCCCCTCCTCTCTCCCCCCTCCTCTGTCCCCCCCTCTGTCCCCTCCTCTCTCACCCCCTCTCTCGCCTTCTCTTCCCCCCCTCCTCTTCTCCCTTATCTTGCCCCTCACCCCCTCTCTGCCCTTCTCTCTCCCTCCTCTCTCCCCTCTCTTCCCCCCCTTTCTTGCCCTTCTCTCTCCCTCCTCTCTCTCCCTTCTCTCTCCCCCTCCTCTCGCCCTTCTCTCTCCCCTTCTCTCTCCCTCCCCCCTCTCACCCTCCTCTGTCCCCCCTCCTCTCTCTCACCCCCCTCTCTCCCCCTCTCCTCCCCTCTCTCCCCCCTCTCTCCCCCTCTCTCCCCTCATCTCTCCCCCCTCCTCTGTCCCCTCCTCTCTCCCTCCCTCTCTTGACCCCCCTCTCACCCCTCTCTCGCCCTTCTCTCTCGCCCCTCTCTCCCTCTCTCTGTCCCCCTCCTCTCTCGTCCCTCTCTCTGTAAATGTATTCACAATGTCTACCAAGCACAACGATAATTCCAACCTTGGGAAAAAACAGCTTTCAACCCCTTGGGAAAACAGCTGTTTCCCTTGGGAAAATTCAATCCTAGGGATAATTAATATATTTGAATAATAATCAAACCTTGGGATTAAATCATTAAATAAATTAATAATAAATAATAATCAAACTTGGGATTAATTAATTAATTCAAACCTTGGATAAAACAGCTTTCATACCTTGGGAAACACTTGGAAAACAGCTGAAATGGATGAGGAAGAACGATATAAAACTTTGAAAAGGCACATACTCAGGTCCCCAGTGTCGATTGTGACGTCATACCAAACGAAGAAAGAATTGTGACGTCAATCGTGCCAAAAAAATATAATAATAATAATTAAAAAAACATTAATTGTGACGTCATTCGTGATGTCATAACACCGTGTCCTGTCATTGGTTGACAGATAAATGCCGTAACTTGGGAACCGCTCGTCCGATTGATATCAAACCTTGAAAGGCACATCCGCGGGCCCCGGCAATATTTCCTGGCAAGTTTCAATCCGATCGACCGGTGGTCGTCTGGTAATTATTAATAATGTGGGAAAAAATGGCATGATAAGGTGAGAAGGTGGAAGGACACCTTCAGCTGCCATATATACACCTTTTCAACACTGAAAAAGCAATAAAATGGCCGTAACTTGGGAACCGCTCGTCCGATCGATATCAAACCTCGAAAAGGCACATCCGGGGGTCTCGATATCAAAAACCTCGAAAAGGCACATCCATGCCTGCAGTATCAGGTCCCAGCATAAATTGTGACGTCATATCAAACGAAGAAGTATTGTGACGCCCCCTCTCTCTCGCCCTCCACTCTCCCCTCCTCTGTCCCCCCTCCTCTCTCGCCCCTCCTCTCTCGCCCCTCTCTCCTCCCTCTCTTGCCCCCTCTCTCCCCCCTCTCTCGCCCTTCTCTCTCCTTTCCTCTCTCCCCCCTCCTCTCTCGCCCTCTCTCTGTAAATGTATTCACAAATGTCTACCAAGCACAACAATTAATTCCAACCTTGGGAAAAAAACAGCTTTCAAACCCTTGGGAAACAGCTGTTTCCCTCGGGAAAATTCAACCTGGGATTAATTAATAATTTGAATAATAATCAACACCTTGGAGTAAATAATTAAACAAAGTAATAATTAAATAATAATCAAACCTTGGATTAATTAATTAATTCAAACCTTGGAAAGAACAGCTTTCAAACCTTGGGAAACACTTGGGAAACAGCTGAAATGGATGAGGAAGAACGATATCAAACTTTGAAAAGGCACATACTCAGGTCCCCAGTGTCGATTGTAACCCTCATACCAAACGAAGAAGAGAATTGTGACATCAATCGTGCAAAAAAAAAAAAATTTTAATACACATTAATGTGACGTCATTCGTGACGTCAAGCACCGTGTCCTGTCATTGGTTGACAGATACATGCCGTAACTTGGGAACCGCTCGTCCGATTGATATCAAACCTTGAAAAGGCACATCCGCGGGGCCCGGCAATATTCCTGGTAAGTTTCAATCCGATCGGACGGTGGTCGTCTGGTTATTAATAATTTGGGAAAAAATGGCATGATAAGGTGAGATGGTGGAACGACACCTTCAGCTGCCATATATACACCTTTTCAACACTGAAAAAGCAACAAAATGGCCGTAACTTGGGAACCGCTCGTCCGATCGATATCAAACCTCGAAAAGGTACATCCAGGGGTCCCGGCATATTCCTGGCAAGTTTCAATGAGATGGGACCGCGGTCGTCGAGAAACGGCGGTCGCAAGACAGACAAACAGACAGACAAACAGACAGACACACACACACACAGAGATTGCTGGAATTATAGATAGACTAGTGCGGGCCCGTAGGTGCGTGCCAGTATGTGCAGCTTCGTGCCTGCAGTATCAGGTCCCCAGCATCAATTGTGACGTCATATCAAACGAAGAAGAAGAATGTGATGACCCCTTCTCTCCCCCTCTCTCCTCCTCTCTCCCCCCTCCTCTGTCCCCCTCCTCTGTCCCCCTCCTCTCCTCACCCCTCTCTCGCCCTTTCTCTCTCCCCCCTCCTCTCTCCCTTATCTTGCCCCCTCACCCCCTCTCTCGCCCTTCTCTCTCCCCCTCCTCTCTCCCCTCTCTTCCCCCCCTTTCTTGCCCTTCTCTCTCCCCCTCCTCTCTCCCTTCTCTCTCCCCCCTCTCTCGCCCCTTCTCTCTCCCCCTTCTCTCCTCCCTCCCCCCTCTCACCCTCCTCTGTCCCCTCCTCTCTCCCCCCCTCTCTCCCCCTCTCTCCCCTCTCTCCCCCTCTCTCCCCCTCTCTCTCCCTCATCTCTCCCCCCTCCTCTGTCCCCCTCCTCTCTCCCTCCCTCTCTTTGACCTCTCACCCCCTCTCTCGCCCTTCTCTCTCCCCCCTCTCTCCCTCTCTCTTCCCCCTCCTCTCTCGTCCCTCTCTCTGTAAATGTATTCACAAATGTCTACCAAGCACAACGAATAATTCCAACCTTGGGAAAAAAACAGCTTTCAAACCCTTGGGAAACAGCTGTTTCCCTTGGGAAAATTCAATCCTTAGGGATTAATTAATAATTTGAATAATAATCAAACCTTGGGATTAATATTAATTAATTAATAATTAAATAATAATCAACCTTGGGATTAATTAATTAATTCAAACCTTGGGATAAAACAGCTTTCATACCTTGGGAACACTTGGGAAACAGCTGAATGGATGAGGAAGAACGATATAACAACTTTGAAAGGCACATACTCAGGTCCCAGTGTCGATTGTGACGTCATACCAAACGAAGAAAAGAATTGTGACGTCAATCGTGCAAAAAAAATATAATAATAATATTAAAAAACATTAATTGTGACGTCATTCGTGATGTCATAACACCGTGTCCTGTCATTGGTTGACAGATAAATGGCCGTAACTTGGGAACCGCTCGTCCGATTGATATCAAACCTTGAAAAGGCACATCGCGGGGCCCCGGCAATATTCCTGGCAAGTTCAATCCCGATCGGACGGTGGTCGTCTGGTAATTATTAATAATGTGGGAAAAAATGGCATGATAAGGTGAGAAGTGGAAGGACAACCTTCAGCTGCCATATATATACCTTTTCAACACTGAAAAAGCAATAAAATGGCCGTAACTTGGGAACCGCTCGTCCGATCGATATCAAACCTCGAAAAGGCACATCCGGGGGTCTCGATATCAAACCTCGAAAAGGCACATCCATGCCTGCAGTATCAGGTCCCCAGCATAAATTGTGACGTCATATCAAACGAAGAAGTATTGTGACGCCCCTCTCTCTCGCCCTCCCACTCTCCCCTCTCTGTCCCCCTCCTCTCTCGCCCTCCTCTTCGCCTCTCTCCTCCCTCTCTTGCCCCCCCTCTCTCCCCCTCTCTCGCCCTTCTCTCTCCTTCTCCTCTCTCCCCCCTCCTCTCTCGCTCTCTCTGTAAATGTATTCACAAATGTCTACCAAGCACAACAATTAATTCCAACCTTGGGAAAAAAACAGCTTTCAAACCTTGGGAAACAGCTGTTTCCCTCGGGAAAATTCAAACCTTGGATTAATTAATAATTTGAATAATAATCAAACCTTGGGAGTAAATAATTAAACAAAGTAATAATTAAATAATAATCAAACCTTGGGATTAATTAATTAATTCAACTTGGAAAGAACAGCTTTCAAACCTTGGGAAACACTGGGAAACAGCTGAAATGGATGAGGAAGAACGATATCAAACTTTGAAAAGGCACATACAGGTCCCCAGTGTCGATTGTAACCTCATACCAAACGAAGAAGAGAATTGTGACATCAATCGTGCAAAAAATAAAAAATTTTAATACACATTAATTGTGACGTCATTCGTGACGTCATAGCACCGTGTCCTGTCATTGGTTGACAGATACATGGCCGTAACTTGGGAACCGCTCGTCCGATTGATATCAAACCTTGAAAAGGCACATCCGCGGGGCCCCGGCAATATTCCTGGTAAGTTTCAATCCGATCGGACCGGTGGTCGTCTGGTTATTAATAATTTGGGAAAAAATGGCATGTAGGTGGAGATGGTGGAACGACACTTCAGCTGCCATATATACACCTTTTCAACACTGAAAAGCAACAAAATGGCCGTAACTTGGGAACCGCTCGTCCGATCGATATCAAACCTCGAAAAGGTACATCCAGGGGTCCCCGGCAATATTCCTGGCAAGTTTCAATGAGATGGACCGGCGGTCGTCGAGAAACGGCGGTCGCAGACAGACAAACAGACAGACACACAGACAGACACACACACAGAGATTGCTGGAATTATAGATAGATACACTCAATATTATAATCAGAAACTTATCATCCAGTGGAGAATATGGCATATTTGACAGACTGCTGCCATCTTGCTGTTCATGCAGAAAAACCTAATTCTACACTTGTGATGAACTATTTCTTCTATCTGTATCTGTGTACTGTATATTGTGAACATCATGTCTGATTTTCTGCATGCCTTCGCCATATGCACATGCCGTATCTGTATCCATATCCATGTACATGTGATTGCAGCTTCACTATATGGATTTGGTCAGCAAATCACATTCTCAAATCACATTAAGCACCAAGGGAGGGATGGAAGAAAAGAAAAAGGGGGGTTTGGATTAATCTGGTTCAGTCAAGAGCTTATGTAGTATATGGAGAGAAATCGGGGAAGGATGGAAAGACATAGCTGTCGTAAAGAAGGTTCAGCATAGAGTGACTAAATTGATTCCGAGGCTAGCTTGACAAAGCTATGAGGAGGCGGCTGAATGAGACAGCACATTAATACATTAGAAACGAGGTGATCTCCACTAAGGCAGAGGTCATTCACTCAGCATCATCCAGTGGAGAAGTAGTGAGTAATGGAAAAGACATGGATAGTTTTCCTGGAAAGGTCATGGCAGCAGAAACAGGAGATATGCTTACATTTAAGTTAGGTACCTAGAAGCACTGTGAATAAAGGTAATTGGAAAGTTTTGATTGTGAAATTAAGTCAATAAACTAATAGTTTGAATTAATGTGTTAAAAATAGCAAATAGTCCATTCACCAGTAGGGTTGGTCGGTACCATCTGGGAGAAATAATTTTTATAGTAAGTTTTGGCAAGATATACACCCTAAAGTTAGAAAATATGTGATAGCATTGCATCGGTGGTAGCTTTTGTGTGTTATCACCCTGTTTATATCCATCCATCCATTGGAACCATCCTCTGTACAGAGCGTCGGTGCTGCCGAAGAAGTTTCCTTGGCTTTGGGCACAATCCTGGACGGGTCGCCACTCTCCGACGAGGATACTCGAATGACTCGATCATCCAAGCAGCTGGTACTCATTTTGCCCCTCGGAAGGATGTCAGGCTGAGTCAACCTCCTAGTGATGTAATTCAGTGGGCAACGAGCCTTGAACTCAGGACCCTTGGATCCCAAGCCGCCACCCTAACCACCGACCAACACCAGGCATATCCTGTTATATGCTTACCCTTAAATAAGCTTTTGCACAGAATGGCCAGTACAAGGTAAGACATCCTACTTCAACTTAACACATTTATTTTTATCAGTCAAACATTGACATTGAAATTTGTCTTCCTTTTGCTCGGATCATTTGCTTCTCAACAATAAGTGCTAACAGCCTGGGTTGAAAGGTATGTCATTGGTGACACTTATATATCAGTGTCTATTTCCTGTGTGATAAATCATACCGCCTTTAGAAAAGTATTTGTCTATCATTTACTGAGGAAAGTAAATAAAGTTCTGGAACAATATAATTACATGGGTGTTTAGCAAATTTATTAAGAAATCCAAAATCTAAATTTATTTTTTGTATGTTGTATATTAACATCAGTAGAGCAGACAATGTTACTTACCCCACCCAAATGAAAAATACCTAATTTGGATGGATTTATGTAGTTTGGTCAGTCATGATATTTTCCCTGTTGTTATTGAAGGATAGCTTCCAAGAATCAATCAAAGGTAAATGATAGCATGTTCATGAACAAGATTAATGTTTTTTCCCTGTAATTTCTCAGAAAATACAGAATTTCAGGATTTAAATACTCATAATGCACATATCATTACCCTCATAACAAAAGTGCCTAAGCTTTATCAACGAATAAAATGACTGAGGCACTTTTGTTATGAGGGTGACAATAGAAGGTATCAAACATCCGTATGACACAATATAAAACCAATAGAAGACAGTAGCAAGATGGTTAATCATGTGCAATCTGATGAAGAAGTCAAGGTGAAAATGAACAACAATCTTCTGTTGTAGGGAATAAAATTACAGAATAGAAACGCAAATGTGGTGTTCCACACAAACAAGGCCATTACCTCGGCCCAAGTGTTGCTGATAAACATATTGTCTTATGAACAAAGACGGGTCTCTTTATAGTTTCCAAGACATCTCTGTCATATGCACTGATTGTAAGTGATATAAATGTTCAAGATGAACTTAAAAATCATAATCGTTATCTACTTCTTTCAATATCCTCATCTAAACTTTCCCATCGTCTGACTCAAAGATGGATATGTTCTGCAATGTATCAGCACTGGACCATCAGTCGTAATTGCAAACACTAAATGCTCGCTAGTTTTTAACAACTGTTTTGAAAAAGCAAATAACATGAGCGACGTGCCTCACAATTTTCAAGAAGGTAAAGCTATAATAAGAGAGAACCATTAGTTTTAAATAGAATGTCTTCTTCTGTCTTATGCCAGTTTCAGAAAAGTGTATTTTGGATGGGTTACTAAAACGGCTAATAACACCAAAAAGGCTACCACCAATGCAACGCTATACATAGTTTCTGACTGTAGAGATGTATTCCCTGCCAAAATTAGAATGAGCATTATTACTCTCGGATGGAACGGGTGGCAAAAATTACCAGGTTTGGCTCATGGCCTAAAAGGCATGATGGACCAATTTTTTTCCTTCACATCAATGTTACTTGTATCCTTGTGATGAGGTTCGAAACCTACATTGTTCATATATAGTTGTGTTCATAATATAATTGGTTCTTTAGGAAAGATGAGGAACAAATGAAGAGAAGAGGAAAGATAACCTAAGATTAAATAAACAAGTCTATAAATGTATCTTGGACAGAAGAATCCCTATTGGTTTGATGAATTTCAAAATACAGGGTGTTTTTTTTTTTGTTAGGTAGTGGAAAGATGCAAAAGGTAAATTCTGTTGACCTGTTTTTTCTTTGTAGCCAGTTTATTTTTGTTCTTTTTATTATGATGGGATGTTCAAAATATTTTACATACAAGATAATACCAATGGTCCAAGAAATGTCAACGTTAATTTTTATTTACTTTTAATGCAAGTATCTTTAATTATTAAAACAATATTACAAATTACCCAACTTTCTTGACAGATAAGTCATCTTTCCCAACATTTCATAGGTATGCATGTGTATATTTATGTATGTACATACACTGCTCCGACGACTACTACTACACTACGACCACTACTACTTCTTACGACTACTACTACCACTACTACTACTTCTTGAGCCGGAAGGGATGAATCCATTGACCCAAAGCAGTTTGAGACCACAGCTTGTAACAAGCAGTGTGTGACAGGTTTGCATTTCTGTGACAGAGCTTAACCTGGGATATAATCAACAGGCTGGTTCTGAAGAGGCAAGACACCAGGACAGAGTGCCAACAACTAATATTCCTATTGACACCTTACCCATGCAGTCTTGAGAAAGAGACATGAGAATGGCTTTTCAACTCTTGCTTTACGTTTCTGAGCACACTCGATATTACGCTTTGTTTTTGAGCATTAAAAAACACGTGGTGATTGCAACCACACAACTCTGATGGATCAAACAGAACAGTCCAGAGCTGAACAATCTGCAACTCTTCTCGAAACTGACGATTTTGGAATGATCTTTGAAAAACGATGTACAATCCTTAAACAACCATCTTTGGATAAAGTTACCTCTGTGGTTGCATCGTCAGGATTTTTTTTTTTTATTTTTATTTTTGTCTGAATCTTGCTGTTACTTCGATCACAGAGCATGGCAAATTTGATTGATCGAGACAGCATAAAATTTTGCCAAGCACGACTAACTGAATGTTTATGGAAGTGCAAACAAGTTGATTTGTGTTCTATAGTGTTTAAATATATTGTGACTGGGAATGGGTGGGATCCATAGCTATAATCTGGGAAGTGTTAGCATGGACCATATAATTTCTTACCTACATTCCTTCCTGTAACAGATAAATGTCTAGAGTAAGTTGTCTCATGAAATACAGTGGTGAGAAAAGATTGTGAACCATTTCAAATTTTCTGTATTTCTGGATAAATTTTACTTAAAGTGTGATAATATCTCTAAAAAAGTCAAGTCCTTAATAATAGATAAAAGAAACAATGCTTAAACAAATCAGGTAACGTATGGGAGCATGCACGGAGCAGCGCATCGTTGCGTCCATTTCCACTGGTTGACTCTTCCTCTGTAAATACAAAACCATGAAACTATCAGCCTGAAACTTTGCATGCATAATAAGGGAACTCCAAAGAAGTGCAGGACTGTAAATTTGGTGTTTGGTTTTATTAAAACACCCCTTTTGAATATAAATAACAGCCTTATTTAATTATATCCTTTATAAGGCGGACCTCGTAACCTTGCTGGGGTCTGAAGCCGCCCATGTTTTTTTGGCCTCCTCAACCATGCTTGACTTAGAATAGGCCGGCAACTATTTCTTAACGATAAAGTTTTTTTTATTTTTTTACTTTCCTCACTCATATTATCGAATGCCTGTTCATAATAGCTATGAATCGCTGTATACATCACTTTCGTAAGTGCTATAGTTTTCAAATCATGAGCCTTGGAGTGATTTCATGCATCATAGATACGATTTTCCACCATCTAGTCTCACAACTAATTAAGTATATCGTCAAAATATTATTTCGATTTTGAGGATCGGGTATCGTCGGATAAATAAGTGTCAAATCTGGAGTGAAATCTGATAATTTAAAGAAATAAACGAGTCTTATAACCGGTAGAAAAATGGATTTCAACATTACTTTGTCCATCTTCATTGTTATTCTCTGCAGAATCATTTTGATAAAAAAATTCGAATCGTAATTAATGCTTCAACCGCACGTCTGCCTTCATTTCCTCTCAATGCACACTGTCTTCTCTTCTCCCATCCCACTAGCTCGTCCCCACCCCTTCTCTCTCCTTTCCCTCCACATCTCCACTCTCTCCCCACCCCTCTCTCCCACCCCTCTCTCCTCTTCCCCACACTCTCTCCCCCTACCCTCTTCCCTCTTCCCCCACGTTTTCTCCCTCCCCCTTTAGTATAACTCATTGGCAAAGCGACAGGTGGTATTTGCTAGATATATCAATAAATAGCAGCAAATAAACCTGTCCTTCGCTGATGGGAATATTAAGGGAGGGGGGAGAAAGACGGAGAAGGAGGGAGGGGAGGGAGAGAGAAGGATGGGGAGAGGAGGGGTAGTGGGGAGGGGATGGGGGTGTTCTGCACATGTGCTTGAGAGGGGGACCTTGAGGGAAAGTGGGGGGTGGGGTCGGGGTGAGGAGGGATGGTCCATTATGCCGGCATTAGTACAGGATTGAATGAAATTGGGTACGTTAAACAACACATTCAAATGGTCAACTAAAGAATCCCCGGACTCGCGCTCAGAGAGGTCCTGTTGTGGGTGGAGAGGCTTTGGGAGGAGGTAAGCATGAGGGAAGAGGAAGGGAAGGAAGGGCATTTTCCTTCAATCGTCAAATGCTGCATTAGAGTTTTGCCTTTATTTAATTTCCACACATATGAAAGCACAATAATCTCTTAAACCTGAGACGAATTGTGGAATTTTTGAGCAGAAGTTCAACTGCTCAAATAACAAACCTTTCATATCTCCAATTCACACATTTTTTGATACTCCTTCCTTTCCTCGACCTCTGGAGAGTTTTTTTGCTGGAGGAGGGGGTTTGGGAGGAAGATAGCATGAGGGGAGGGAAGGGAAGGCAGCGAGTGGGGAGGAAAGCAGCGTAGGGTGGTGAAAGCAGCATGAGGGAAGGGAAGGCAGTGCGAGGCGAGGGGAAGGTTGTGTGAAGGGAGGGAAGGCAGCGAGAGAAAAGGGGAGGCAGTGTGAGGGTGGAGAAGACAGTGTAAGAGCAGGGAAGGCAGCATGAGGGGTGGGATGCAGCGGTGGGGGGGGAGAAGTGTGGGGTGTGGGAAGGCAGCACGAGGGGAGGGTGAGCAGTGCGAGGTGAGGGGGGGTTGTGATGGGCAGTGTAAGCAGCATGAGGGGAATGGAAGGCAGCATGAGGGGATGGAAGGCAGCATGGAGGGGAATGGAAGGCAGCATGAGGGAATGGAAGGCAGCAGATGAGGGGAAATGGAAGGCAGCATAAGGGCAGGGAAGAATATGTGAGTGGAGGGTAGGCAGCATACTTTGCTATCTACCTGCAAAGGTCTGCCTGCATGCATGCTCACACATTCAAATCTGATTCATCTATGCGACACTATGGGGAAGTAGTTTTAAATTAAACATAACCCATAGGTCCTTCTCAGTCCCATTGACAGAGGTGGAGGGAGAGGGTGCGATAGAGGAAAGAAGGGAGAGATAGAGGAGTGGGTGAGAGAGAGGACTGGGACAGAGAGGGAGTGGGAGAGAAAGGGGAGTGGGAGAGACAGAGAGGAGTGGGAGAGAGAGAGAGAGGAATTTAAGAGAGAGGAGTTGGAGCGAGAGGAGTTGGAGAGGGAGGAGTGGGAAGGATAGAGTGGGAGAGATAGAGGAGTGGGAGAGATAGAGGAGTTTGGAGAGATAAGAGGAGTGGGAGAGATAGAGGAGTTGGAGAGATAGAGGAGTGAGAGAGGGATAGGGGTGGAGTGGGAGAGAGAGGGAGAGGGAGAGGGGTGATGATTGGTGGGAGAGGGAGAGGGTGGGAGGGGTAGAGGGTGAGAAGGGCAGGAGGAGAGAGGAGTGGAGAGGGGGTGGAGAGGATGAGAGAGGGAGAGGGTGAGAGAAGGAAGAGAGGGAGAGGGTGGAGAGGTGAGGGAGAGAGAGGGGAGGACAGAGATAGGAGAGGGAGAGTGAGGAGGGGGAAAGGAGGAGTGGCCATTCCGGCAGATGTGGCATCCAGTTTACGTCCATCTGAGAGACAGCACAAACATTGATGAATCAGCATGCTGTGAAATACTTGGATGACACTTTAGAGCTGGGTCGAGATTCAACCAGGCTCGATAAGCTTATACTGAGCAATCCATACCTCTCGGCTACCCTGCCATGATGTGGCGATTCAATGCTTTGTAACAACTGAAAACATTTTTTACCATTGGCAATCATCCAATTTATTTTGCTTCCTAACTTTGGAGATGTTCTCCACAGAGGGCCAAGCCATGGTACTGCCTTCGAAGCTTGAAGAGTACTCGCCTGGGTGACAACCACACAGGCAGAATCCAACAAAACAGCTGAAGAAACTTGTAAAAGAAGAAATGTTAACTTTTTTTTACATGTACTCATTCCATGCTGAGTGACTGTTATATAATAAAGATATACAAAGGGGGACTAGGTGCAAAATACAACTTGCACACTTCAGCAGCAAACCACTTCCCAAGGAATTGCTTCGCCGAAGCACAGGCAAAGGGCGCCTGAACTTTGTTGCAAATTTGATTGAATATATTCGTGCAGTGCCAATTGTGACAGTGCTCACAACTGGTAAGCACCCAAGAAGCACTCCAACAAAGCGTTGTGATAAGAAACGGCTTTGGCTTGGTAGCGATTAGACAATCGCCGATTCCCGTCATATGTAAAAACTAGAGTTAATTCGTGCACGCAGTCGATTGGTTGCTCCGATCTTCCGCACAAACACTTGAGTATGTGACATATTGACCACCTTGACCATTTATCCATATCTGGCCAAAATCTACTCAGTTAATTGCCTGTCTAACTTTACGCTTGTACCAAATTGTGATGAAATTCTTCAATATTTATTGAGTTAGGCATAAAATAAATTTCATGTGTTTGAACCTTTACCTTGACGCCTTGACCTGTTTATCACATCTTGGCCCAAAATTAATCACTAATTGCCCTGTTTACTTTACCGTTTACCAATTTTGATGAAATTCTCAATTTCTTCTTGAGTTATCACTAAACGAAATCCGGACGTACGAATGGAGGACGGATGGACACCTGAAACATAATTCCCCGGCACCTTGTGCGAGGCAATAAAACCATGGCACGCCGAGACACGAATGTTCAAGCGATGTCTAGCGATGTCCGAATTGGACAATGATCAGCACGTTCTTTTTTTCTTAGCAGTAGGAGCTCCTGCTGAAGTTACAAAAGAAGTTCAACTTTTGAAATTCGGTTGATATTAAGGAGTTCTCAAGGTATGGCATGTTCGAACTGCAAGTAAAGGCACTAAACGCTGCCGTTTCCGAGTGTTATATAAGCAATCAATGCATCCAGCAATTCATAGGTATAATGATCAGGCTTCGATATATAGAGTGAAGAAAAAGTGAAAAAAAAATCGTTAAAAATCCATGTGTGCCCGTTCCAGTCAAGGCGTTGTTGAGGCAGGCCAATAAAATTGGCGATTAAGTCCCGTGAGGTCACCGAGGGACGAGGCGACTAGGATGAGCTATGATAGATACATTAAATAAGGCCATTAATAATTATCTTCAAAAACGGGATGTTTAAGTGGACCCACACACTCACATTTTCATTTATGCACTCACGTTGGAAAAAAAAAAAAAAAAAAAAAAAAATATCCTTTTGTACGCGACCAAAGAAGAGCTCAAGGTTTACAAGTTTTTGGATTTATGGAAGAGACACAACCCACATTGACCTGACTTGTCTGAACTGCCTCACACGAACATTAATTTGTAATAGATTTATCATGACATACAGCAACTGAATTATCCTCAGCAACTGAGTCATTATCCTCAGTTAAAACAACCTGTGCCGATGAACACATGTATTGAGGCGAGTGCAGTGGCTGAATTTACACCAGTACATAATATAATATATATATATATATATATACTAATGGGCCGGCCCTCTCACTGACCATGAAAAACATACCCAGACCATTATTCCCTCTCCACCAAACTTTGCGTTGACACTGTTTGCATTCTGGTTTAAGTCTCCACCAATCCACCACTACTGCATCCACCAAATCCCGATTCGTCGTGGACTGCCAGATGGTGAAGTGTGATTCATCCTTCCGAAAACGTGTTTTCCACTGCTTCAAGTCCCATGGGCAGTAAGCTTTACACCACTAGCTTGGATGGCTTGGCATTGTGCATCGTGATTCTGAAGCTTGTGTGCAGCTGCTCAGTCATTGGAAAACCTTTCATGAAGCTCTCGACGAACAGTGTTTTTGCTTTGACTGTTGCTTCCAGAGTAGTTTTGTAACTCGATCGTGAGTGTTGCAACCGACGCAGAGATTTAATCCACGCTACGCAACTTCAACACTTAGCATTGACCATTCTGTGAGCCTGTGTGGCCTACACTTTTTGCGGCTGAGCTGCTGGTTGCCCTCCTAGACATTTCACTTCACAATAAACTTGCAGTTGACCGGGGAAAGTTCGAGCAGGGCTAGAAATTTGATGAACTGACTGTTGGAAGGTGGCATCCTCTTGATTGGTGCCATGTTGAAGTCGCTGAGCTCTCAGAGTATGGCCCATTCTTTTGCCAATGTTTGTCTGTGGAGAATTGCCGATGGCTTGTGTGCTTGTTTTATACTTTTTTTACTGAAAATTAAGCAGTTCAAGTCCAGTTAATAACCTGAAATAGTGAAAGCGAAGCGGTACACTGCTGAGGTTAAAAAACAAGTTTTAGGTTACAAAAACTGAAAAATATGTAACTTTCGAGTGCTAACAAACGGCCCTTTTCAGGGAACAACGTATCGGGTTTAGCCAACGCAACTGTTTCTGCGCAAAGGAAAAGTAAATTAAGCCTTAAAAGTTGAACGCAAACAATTCCTGCAGGTGTCCAACTTTTGGTTGATTTAGTTACAACCGTCGTTGTATAAAAGCAGTGTTTGGAACAGACTCGTGTTGCTCCACCCTCTGAAGCTTCTTGGACAATATTTCCCTGGCAGGAAGTAGTATATGCTATATAATGGTGAGAAAAAGACAATTAACAAAGGAAGCACAGACAGCATGATCCTTAAAGTGTAGGTCTTTTCCTTTAGAGAAATTGCACGCAAGCCAATGTTGTCATTCAGTAAACAGTTTTCCAACACCCATTCAAAAGGCACTTGGCCAAACTGGAGGAAACTCGACAGGAAGAGGTTGGCAGACCCAAAGCGCACAACAGCAATCAGAAGACAAGTTTCTGGAGAGTAAACAGCTTGCTGATAGGTGGCTCACAGGACAGCAGGTTCAAGCACAGCTTAACACTGGTCGAAAGTACAGAAGTCTCAGTTTCAACTGTGAAGAGAAGATTTCGAGATGCACGGTTTGACAGGTTGAGTGGCACTAAAAAAGCCATTGCTAAAGAGGCAAAAATAAGAAAATGAGGCTTGCCTGGGCCAAGAAAGCACCACACAGTGGACTAACTAAAGACTGGAAGAAGGTCTTATGGACCGATAAAAAAATTTGAAATTTCGATTCATCACCGCAGGGTTTTTTACGCTGTGAGTTAGGTGAAAGGATGGTTCCTCAGTGTGAACAACTGTCAAAAAAAGGAGGAGGAAGCGTGATGATCTGGGCTCTGCTGGATCAGAGTCAGCGACTTGCCAGAGTGACTGGCACCTCTTGAACCAAAGAGCGACGCCCAGCATTTTCCAGCGCCAGGCAATCCCCTTGGTCTACGGCCTAGTTGGTCAGGGTTTATCCTACAGCAAGAAACGACCCAAATAATACCTCCAGGCATGTCAGAACTACCTTACAAGAAAAGAACAAGACGGTAGGCCTCAAATCACTGGAAATGGCCAGCACAGTCTCCAGACTTAAACCATCGAGCTGGTTTGGGATGAACTGGACCGAAGGGTGAAAGCAAAAGCAACCTACAAGTGCAACACATTTGTGGAAACCTTCTGTGACAGTGTTGGGAAGAAGTTTCTGAACATATTTGATTTTCATTGAGAAATAATGCCACGAGTATGTTCGGCGGCTGTTAATACTTGCAAAAGGTGGCTACGTTGATGAGTCAAAAAAATTTATATTAAATTTTTGTTCATAAAAACGATGTCTGATTTTCTTTTTTATCTGCAATTGTTTATTTGTTCTATGCTTTAATTTCAGATACATTGAACCTAAACTGCTAAAATTTCAGTCCAAACTGAAAAAACTGGTGGTGTTCTAAAAACTTCTGACGGTAGGTATATATACATTTTTGTATATATACATAAAGCGGGGTAATGCTTACACATTTGTAGCATATGAAACATATATTTGTGCTTCCCCATTCTCAGGCAGGTCGCTCACCTGCATTTGATTTTTCATTTATTTATTTTCATTTTTTTTCTTTCATTTATTTATGTTTTAATTTATGGATGTCATTCTGACAGTTCTGTGATTTTTCTGTGTATTGGCTTCAATGTCCCAATTGGCAACCAACATACTTGCTTCCCATTGTCTGGTCCGCTCACCCTGCAATTTTATTTTTCACTTGTATCTATTTCATTTATTCTTTCCCATTTATTTAATTTTCATTTATGGATTTCTCTGATATTCATATATTTTTTCGGTGTACTGGCTTTGATGTCCACCGGCTCCCAAAATTCCAGCTTTTCTTCGTCACCCGGACGGTACCCATCCTTTAATATCAGTCAGTGAGTCAGTGAGCGGTGGGGGAGGTCCCCCCCCCCAGTATTTGAGAAAGAGCTTTATAATTGAGATGACATATATATATATATATATATTATATATATATATATATATATATGTTTGTTTGTATGTATACATATATATTCATATATATATATATGTTTGTTTGTATGTTACATATATACATATCTATATATATATATATATACATATAATTGTATATATATATATTATATATTATATAATATATATATATATTGATATATATATATATCAGGATTAAGATTAGAGGAGTCCTGCTCAAAAAATGGGAACAACAAGGGATACTCCCATCATGGAAGAACCAAAAAGGACAGAACGGAAGCGAGCCAGAACATTTAGGTGCTGTGTCTGCCATACTACCAGGCCTTTGGCAGGAATAGTATGTGGTCATCGGATTGGCGTTGCTACAAGCCTCCACACACCATCTATAATGTCATCTTCAAAAACTAAGGACCAATACCCCTGTTGATAAATCTGGAGTTGTTTACCATTCATCATGCAAAGTACGTGACAATTTCTACATTGCTGAAACTGGAAAGGAATTTGGAAGGACGACTTAGTGAACATGAATGGAGCAAATTAGGCTTGAAAAGATGGTGACATTCAGAAATCCTTTTAGTATTAGCTCCAGTGTGGTTCAATTGTTCAACTTTGTTGCTTGTCGTCAGGTAGTTAGTCGTCTCATGCAACAACATATTTTTCTTGTATATTCCAAGTTTGAGTACTTACTTTGAGCAGTTTATTACTAATGAATATCGAAGCTGGGAAAATGTTTTAATTTGAACCATGAGGACGTGTTTGGTGTGGCTTGAGCCATTGTTAGAACTTGTTTAAAATGCCCTGAACATTCTGAGAAGCCCAATGGGGATGTTGTAATGGTGCTGAAAAGATCAAACGTGTGGATATAAATTGGTTTAATAAGCAATCTTCTATTGGTTCCCTAACTGGCCTGTCGCATGTGTAGAAATGCCTAGCATCAATGCAAATACAAGATCACATTTATAACATGCTTTAAGTCTCATAATCATGAAATATGCATTCCGAGTCGCAGAGTTTTAAAGCAGCTTGTAGGAAATCAGGAATTCCATGTGGCAGGAAGGTGGTTAATGAAGCCTTTTTCATTAATTCAGAAAATTGGTTTGTTTAACTCAAATATAGAAGAGAGGCTGCCATTTCACCCCAGATGCAAGTTTCTTAACATTGCAACCTAGTTTAAGCATGGCCTCCAAAATGCAAAAGCGATACACGATTATTTTTATAATAGCAAAATCATGTAATTCAAAAATGAGAGATGAATTAATAATCTTTAATTAATAGGATGGAGCTTCAAATTGTTTTAATACCCTTGTTTGTTCTCCGATGGCTCACATAATTAAGTGTATTGCTTTGCACTGGTGTTTTTATTGTCAGTAGTCATATACTATGTGGATGAATACCATGTGCAGCATATGAGGTAATTAAATGTTGAAAAACTTTGAATGTCTGAGTATTAAAAATTTGTCAAAAACAGTTTCAAACCTAGTTTCAGTCTCTGTGTCAATCAAAAGATTTTATCAACTGAATACAACTGTTTACACAATTCTTTAATGGCCCCAATTATGGATCTTGTGGGGTCAGCCAAATTGCAAGGCTTGGCAGCAAGTATTTTCACAAGACTGCTGGCAAAGCCTGACCTTCCAATGGAACTTGTTTGGAGAGGAATTTGGAAATTGGCTCGGGTGCTTTTGTGACAACTTTCCTACTATTCACGGAAGCAACATTGATCTTTAACACTCATCTGACTAATCCTAGCAAGATGGGACACAAACATAATCTTCATCTGCAGGAGATGGCGCCCTTTGTGATGATTGTTTCAACATCTTAACGCTGCAACATTATTTCTGACTAGCTAACCACGCTTGCGCGATCATGTTGGGGTGGGTGTGTTTGAGAAAGGACTGATGCAGAAGTATCAGTAGTAATTTTACTTTAATGCAGAAGTGGAATACGATTTCACTGTTTCAGACTACCATTTTATTTACTTTTTTTGTACAGCACCTCATATGGTCTTTGAGGAATAATGTAAGCCGTAATATCACGTAATCGCGCAGAACTAAAGTTCGAAGATAGCGTCGACACGAAACCCACAAACTTCGGAAATAATATATAGATGAGGTTATTAGGTTTGGAAAATGACATTTTTGCGATCATATTGTAGTCTTAACGATGCTGAAATAATAATATTTTTGACCTCTAAAATTTGAACTTTTAAGATCATCTTTCTCAGTGTTATATCCCTATCATGTTAATTTTTCATCTCAACACGATGTTTCATTAATTATGTCGTTGTCTATATAATAAACATGGAAAGTTAAATATCCCATCGTGATTAAAATAATTACATAATGACACCATGACAACAACAGGCACTCCGTGCTGACATCATTAATAATTTGGCAGATTTCTCCTCTGCAATTGTCAAGACCATGCCAATGCTTTTTAAAGGAGGAAAATAAGAGAATATTTATGTTTAAACCATATAGGCACCTCACCAACTCATCTCATATCACTGAAAATATTTGAAGATGTAAAAAATTATTTTATTACTGCTCACTCAATATCCTAAACATTGATCATTTCATCTATTTATGGAAAAATCCGAAGCAAACATTTTGAAAAGAAGGTCTCTCTTAACTGCTCTAACTTATCCCAGATTAATTCCATCTCATCTTCCAAGTTTATTCTTAACCATCCTCCTTCTCTGATGCTCTGAATTCTGTGCTGAGGCAGTTTCCTTTAGGACACTTGCATTCCTCCTCCTGGAAGGCAAATCACCGAAGGCAACTAGATCATTCAGAAAGCCCGCAACAAGGTATGTATCCACTCTCAGGAGACCAGAAAACAACATCTGTAGATTTATAAGAATGAGCTTTCAAACTTGTCTCCCGCCTCTCAAACTGGTGTGCCTTATCAAGTCTGTCTCTGGTGTATGCTCCCATTCCATCCCTTCCTCACTTCAATGGCACGACAGCCGACTCTAACTATGAGAATGCGAATGCCTCAATTCTGTGTTTGTTCAAAATCTGTGTTCCAAGCCTTCTGCTCTCTGAACACACCGTTTCCAGTCATATCCCACTGCTCTGGATTCTGTTCCTTTTGCACCTGCGAAGGTGGAAAAGTGGAAATTGTTTCTGGTAACCTTTGACCTGACTCTGCAAACTGGACCTGACGGCATCAGCTCAATTGTCCCTAAAAACCTGCTTTGCTGCTCTTGCACTTCCTCTCTCTGCTTTTTCACGTCATTTACTATGCGGTAAAATTAAACCATCTGCCATGGAAAATCACCCAAAACACCACAGCATTACACAAAGGTGCAAATCGGATCTTTTAACGACAGACCAAGTTAGCTTTGCTTCCAATGCATGAGCAAGATTATGGACCCATCATTGCAGTTGACATAAAACATTCCTTTTTCTCCAACTAGCCTCAATCTCAGATCATCAATTCAGATTCAAATCTGGTCCCTCTGCCTGGCGACATGCTGCTTCTACTCTCCCAACATGGATGAGATCGCTCATATTAGACTTAAGATCAGGGCCGTCTCTCTGGACATATTCTCGGCTTTTCGATACAGTCTGGCATCCCGCTTGTTCTCCAAACTCTCTGCCTATGGAATCCAAGCCATCTCCCCTCTTGGATATTGACTTCCTCCACTTTCGTAGCCATTGTGTGGCTCTCAACAGACCCTTTCATCTCTTTTCCCTGTCCAAGGCTGGAGTAGCCCAAAGCAGTGTTTATCCCATATTAAATTCCTCATCTTCATCAATGATCTCACAGACATCTGGAAAATCCTGGTTTTTCTCTTTGCCCCGAAGATTTCCACTCTCTGTCTGGCTCCTCATTCTTCTGACAGACAGGCATACTTCTTCCCTCTCCTCGAACTTCGACAAAAACACAAAGTGCGTCAACACTTGGAATATGTCTTGTCAATCTGAGAAATCCCACATACTCTCTTTTCCGAAAATTATCATGACCAGCCTCCAATTACTTTCTCAACAAACCCTCTCAAAGAGGGTTGGTCAAGAAGTTAGTCACTCAAAACCTCTTGGGGTTCCCTCTCAGCCATGATCTCTCCAAGGCAAGACATTTTTAAAGTTGGTCTCCAGGCCAGACAGTTGACTGGGCACATCCTCATGTAAGTCTTCCTTGCACACCTGAGCTCCTAATCAACCTGTAAGGCTTTAATCCGCAGCTTGAATGGATACTGCTCTCCCCTCTGGGCTGGCTCCCTGCTCAACACGCTTGCTGAGATTGATGCGTGGGAAACCAAGGCTTACAAGACATTGGAATCATCTCACAATGCAGCTGAGTCTGTGGCCTCCTATTTGCGATTAGCCAGAAAGGTCGTAATCTCTCTGTCTCTTCTGCCTCATTCTGGTCTTGCATCCTTTGCCCCCTCTGCTCCCCATGCTTTTGTGCCCCTCCCCTCCCCCAGACATCTGCAGGACGCATGCGGTCCACCAGCAACGACCCCTCCTCGTAAAACTGCCTAATTCCCAGAACCGCTGCTCACCTCCACTCATTTTCCTTTTTTTCCCCCAAACTGTGGAACCACCTCCCACACTTCTCCAATCTTCATTATTCCGGCCAGGTCTTCAAGACAGCTTGCTTCACCCCACCATCTTAAGTCATCCCCCATCTACCAATCATGATACATATTCTCACTCTGTCGTCACCACTGCCCCGCGTTCTCCCCCCATCCCTTCTAAAATTTTGCTGACGCATCCATCTTGTCCACCCCTTGCATTTCCCCCTACCGCCTCATCATTACCTGCATCCCTTTTTGTTTGTCTCTGTCTAATTTCTCCTTCAGCCCTGATGTTGGCCTTTCCTTTATCCTGCTGTTTCCTTTGTTATGTCGTCTCCTGATTCTGCTCTGTGTTTCTCGCTCTTACCACGAGCCTTGACCTTTATATATAATACAGTTTCCACAATATGTGTACAAAGTGCTGAAGTGACGACTAGAAAAGACACAAGTAAATTACTGACACTCCGACAAGATCTCAAAGAGATATGTGGAGGGATCCCAAAATGGTTTTTACTTGTCGAGTTGTAACTCCAGAATGAAACATGGGCC
>CM068953.1:72119599-72136027 GCA_035128595.1 Eptatretus atami
GGTGGGGTGAGACTTAACACCAACTTCCTTCATTCCTTTGGTTTTCTTTGCTCATTTGTACCTCAACATTGTTATTGCTAATGTCTAGTAGCTCTATGGATAATAAGAGATGATATAAATAATGCATGTTACGTGAGGAGGAGGGGGGGGGGAGGAGGTGACGCATTTTGGATTTAAATAAATAATGCTTCTTTTTTGGTATGGAATCTTGTCTGTGCCCTCCCTCCCCAAAGTGGTGCATTTAAAACATGAATCAGTGTAAATATTGCTTCTGTTTATTAATTATTATTATTTATTATTATACTAGTGGCGGGCCCGTAGGTGCGTGCCAGTATTGTCAGCTTCGTGCCTGCAGTATCAGGTCCCCAGCATCAATTGTGACGTCATATCAAACGAAGAAGAAGAATTGTGACGCCCCCTCTCTCTCCCCCCCTCTCTCCGCCCCCCCTCTCTCCCCCCCTCTCTCCCCCTCCTCTGTCCCCCTCCTCTCTCGCCCTTCTCTCTCCCCCTCTCCTCTCTCCCCTCTCTGCCCCCCCTTTCACCCCCCTCTCTCGCCCTTCTCTCTTCCCCTCCTCTCCCCTTCTCTCTCCCCCCTTCCTCTTCCCCTTCTCCTTCCCCCCCTCCTCTCTCCCTCCCCTTCTCTTCCCCCCTCTCACCCCTCCTCTCTCCCCCTCCCTCTTCCCCCCTCCTCTCTCTCCCCCCCTCTCTCCCCTCCTCTCTTCCCCTCCCTCTTCCCCTCCTCTTCTCCTTCCCCTCTCTTGCCCTCTCTCGCCCTTCTCTCTCGCCCCCTTCCTCTCTCGCCCTTCTTCTCTCGCCCCCTCTCTCCCCCCTCCAGAGGGGGCGTCACAATTCTTCTTCTTCGTTTGATATGACGTCACAATTGATGCTGGGGACCTGATACTGTAGGCATGAAGCTGCACATACTGGCACGCACCTACGGGCCCGCACTCGTTTAATGAAATACATTAAAAGTAGAAATCAAAAGGAAGGCAATTTTTTGAGCATCTTTGTGCTCAGGAGGTTTTGGGTAATAAAAGCAGGGGTAGCTGCTTTAATAAAAGTAGCTTTACCAGATCCATAAACTTCTCAACTCCTTCAACACTGAACAGAGAAGAATGGTGGCATGGTTCTCAATATTCCACATGAGATCATTCGTGGCAATTCGCTGTCCAGTGGCATTGCAGATATGGTTTCAATCGCTCCATGATGCATTCAGAATAATCTTATCCATTTCTGCATGCGATATTTGTGTCCACATCTGGATATATGTGAACACAGACATTAAAAACCATTAATCACAATTTTTATTGTATTTATATCCATATATATGTGAATGTAGTTTAACACTGAAACATGATCAAAATGCAATTTAAGTGGTGTATAAACAGACTTGTAGTGGAGGAACACAAATGCAAAAAGAGAACTTAATTTTTGGAGTGCAAGACTCAAACAAAAACGTGTTAAAGGGTGGATGATCCATCCATCCATTGGGACCATACTCTGTGCAGAGCGTTGGTGCTGCCTAAGCAGTCTCCTTGGATATTGGACACAATTCTGGACGGGTCGCCACTCCGACACAGTATACCAGCATGCTGGCACTCATTTTTGCTGACCTCAGAAGGATGACAGGCAGAGTTCACCCCACCTTCTATTAATTAATCAGCCAAGTGGAATTTGAAATCAGGATCCTAGGATCAGCTATCATTTGATCAATAAATAAATTCCTTTCTGTTAGATTCACTGTTTTTTTGTTTTTTTACACAGTATTCTCTGTTCACTCAAAGCCTGAACAAACCTTTCGCTAATTTGAAAATCCCCAAACAGATATCTGATTGTGAATATTATCACAAGTGCTTATGATGGTTCCTCCAGATGACCCTATCTTTGCTCTTTACTTCTTCTGGTTCTATCTGATGACTCCAACACAGTAATTGATCTCTCATTTGACTAGATTGTGTAGGAGAAGCATCCTAACTTCAAGAATCTGTGGGTATACAAATATGATGTACCCTTGGCATGAATTGTCTTTGAAAGTATTCCATCCTATTAGCTGAAAAAGTAGTTTGACACTCTTTTTTTGAAGTCATCAGCAGGTCCTCATTATCAGTTAGGAACAGCAGAAAGTTCACTCAAAAGGGTCAGACAGCTTGTGGTTGCATTAAAATGAACTGAGAATGGTTAAATTTTATGCAATATTATTTTTTCATGAGGGTTCCCATCAATATATCTGTGGACGATAATGGGCAGCTTTTAATATAATATGAAATTAAGGGATTCACAGATAACCAGCTGTTTTTTTAATGTCCATCTGGCAGGTTTTAAACAAGCATAGGGCTTCTGTGGTTCAGCAGATTAGAATGCTGCTACCACCTGTTTCTCATTGTAGAAAACTGCAATGCACTCAGTAGACCAATTCACCACAAGCAAGAGAGGATTGTCCACACATCATAATTATAACTACAAATGAAAATGAAGAGACACTATATTCTGGGACACATATCATCAGGAAGAGAGGGTGAAAATATACTACAATGAGAAACTTATTGTAAGTTTAAGTAACGGCAGCAAATAAGTTTTGTAAAGACTTTGTGTTTCAAAAAGACAAACTTGACAAACGTGTCTAAGTTCCATATTGTGGCTAAAATAATGACAACGTCCAGAGAAACTGCCTTGGCATCCTGTTGACAGATCAAACGTACATTCATTGTCAAATTAGAAAAAGTATCACGTTTGTGTTAAGTGACTGGAGAAGCAGACAAACAGATGATCTGAACTGACTAGGAAGTTAATGAATGGGGAATTTTAAAAGTTGCCAATGTTTTTATACTTCTTTATTTTTGCGATATTATCTGGGAACTTACCGAGCTCTAGTTGAACAAGTCAACTGAGGGTTTCTTTTCTAAAGAACATATTGATGAAGGTGATGAAAGTAGAGAGATAGCATACTGGAAAACTTTCACGATGAAGGAAAGGTAAAATTTTACAGCAATAACCAAAAAAAATAACTGTAATAATAGGACTTCATAAAAAAGATAAAATGCAAACTTTGCAAAGGCTGATTTGAGGACACAATCTGAGGCTGTTTGGGATTTTTGGATGAGATGTCTAACTCCACGAAGTGCAGTTTCACTCTTTGTAAAATAGGTAACAATAGTCAGTAGAATATATAATTGAAGAGGAAGTTTATGATTGATGGTAAATAATCTTCAGAAATAAATACATAATTCAAACACTCATCTATATCCATCATCACACCATCCCAATTAAAAGAGCGTTTGACAAATGCAAATACTTTACCAGGAAATACAACATTTTGTAGGAATAAGAAAAGTCAGAAATCTGAGATTTCACATGAACTTGGTACCGGTATTTAATAAGATCGGCAAGCACTTGCTCAAAGCTTTGAGGAAAGAGCAAGACCTTTCTCCATTGGCTTCAGCTCTCAAGGCTGATAATGTAAGCTGCTTTGTTGACAATTAATTTCACAAAAAACTCAGTGAACCATGACAAAACAACATATTGCACATGGGATAGAATGAACTGTTGAATAAAGGTGAAGAAGTGGTTGAGAAATCAGTCCCAGGAGCTATTAATACCTGCAGGTGCAGCATGGATATCCTTCATCATTACGTGCTTGAGGGATATGAGAACAGACCAATCTTGTGGGAATGTGTGTAGTGCTCAGCCATTATATCCCTTTGAGCTCAGTTAGTAAGAGTATTTGCTTTTGTCAGCATGCACAGTAGTTTGATGAACCTCCAGGAGCATTGAAAGAAACAGGAAATTAAAAATACAGGCCAACACTAGAATTTTGTGCACGACACCTGTTATTATAGCTCTACCTATCTAAGAATACATTATCTTCTCACAAAAGCAATATATTTTGTTTTATTTTCTTGGATTATATAATGTTCACTCAAAAGGGTCAGACAGCTATATTGATTGAGAATGATTTACATATGGAATGTGAATAACAAAATTGCATTTCTTGGTTGCTGTAGTTATTACCTCCACCACCAAAGGTGGATGTAGGTTTTGTATTCACCCCTGTATATTACTTGAGAAATTGAAGATTCGCAAGTTTATTGGTTGGTCTAATCTGATATTCTGTCTGTTTGTATGTCAACCGCCTGCAGTACACATTTTACTCCGATCTTCGCACAACTTAATGATATGGTGGAGGTCGTCACAAGATAGAACACCATTGCTTTTCAGTTTAATAGGTCAAAGACCAAGGTCACATAAATCAGCAATTTTCATCTAATTCACTTGATATATAGGTACATAAATTAGATCAGTTCAGTTATGGGAGCATGCGCTGGAGCAGCGTGTCGCTGGTCCACTTTCTGCCTGTA
The DNA here is from genome assembly GCA_035128595.1 of Eptatretus atami. Lineage (NCBI taxonomy): Eukaryota > Metazoa > Chordata > Myxini > Myxiniformes > Myxinidae > Eptatretus > Eptatretus atami. The sequence continues at coordinate 72,123,955 of CM068953.1, forward strand.
CTCCAGGGGCCTCCATCTGGCCATGCCCCAAGCAAATGCCTGGCCCACCCCCGTCACCTTGAGATGCCGATCAACCGGCTGCAACCACAAGGCACGTGGTTAGCCCATTGGCCTCCTCCACTCATGAGGCTCCCTCGCTGAGAGAATCTGCTGAGTAAGATCAGCATCAGGAAAATGAGCTACTTGTCCATACAGCTGCAGCTGATGCTCACAGACTATACAGGTAGCAAATCTCATCCGAGTCTCTCTCAGCAGCCGCACAGACAACACAAAGTCTGACCAGTGAGAGCAAGGGATTCTCCGAAGAGACCAGGTACCGACGGAAGGAGTGAAGTCTCCATCTCGGATCCTTCGTCAGAGTCCAAGTCTCACATGCATAGAGCAAGATGGGAAGCACCAACTACTTAAAGACTCAGACTTTCATCCTCATGCATAGGTACTGACAGTACCACACGACATGATCCAGTAAATCCATCCAAGGCCCAATCCAAACGTCTATGGACCTCTGGCTTACAACACGAGGGGACATGAATATCACTGCCAAGGTAAGTGAATCTCTCAGTGACCTCGACATCCTCACCACAAACAGGTACAGACAAAACAGTAGTATCCAAGATATCATTGAAAGCCTGGATCATAGTTTTGACCCAGGAAACCAGTAATCCCAGCAGCTCTGACTCCTCATTCAGCGCCTCGAGGGCCCCGATAAGGATATTCAGCTTCTCCGCAAAGATGACTGCATCATCTGAGAAATCAAGGTAAGAGCTCGTGACATTCCCAAACAATGCACCACAGATTGATCTCACTGACATCTTCTCCAGAATCCAGTCCATACAAGTGAATAAAAAGGAGGGGGGGGAGTACACAAACCTGACAAATTCCAGTAACAACTGGAAACAAGAAAAAGAGCGGTCTGTAGTGTTCTATATATGCAAGTATGACGTCATAACTAAGGCAACTATGATGTCAAAAAAACATCGCACTCATTCCCCATGAGGAGTACTTGCTATGTGCCAAGTTTAAATTTTTTCCTTGGTACGGTTTCAGATGGAGGTCCAATTTCTTTTTCCATTTTTCCAACTGGCTGCCATACCACGTGACCTATGATGTTATAATAGTCAATACAACATTTTGCATGAGTAATTGCACAAATGGTGAAAATTTCACTTGAATCTGACAAGCGGTTGCGGAGAAACACATGAAAGTTCTTTGGCGACAAACAAACAAATTGACCCAAATGCAATACCCTCTCCGTCAGCGAAGGTAACAAGTTGAAAATGGAACCACCACACCTCACAGTACTCCCAATGCCAGAGTATAGTTCATAAATCAGATTGATCAGTTTTGGTGACACCCCACGAAGACCGAGAATCCTCCAGAGGGCATCCCAATTCACCGAATTTGAATGTTTTTCAGAGATCAACATAGGCTGGGAACAGCCCCTGCAAAAACTCTCTACTGCAATCAGTGAGGACCCGAAGACCAAGGATATCGTCAATCATTCACCTCTTTGGTGTAAAGCCAGAATGCTCTGGGCACTGGTACTCAAGCAGAGAGTGGGGAACCCTATTAAGAATTATCGGAGCAACGAGCTTGCTCTGCACCGAGAGCAGCCTCACCCTTCCCTTTTCAGAGAGAGACAACAAGGCCCCTCTTTCAGTCAGTTGAGATGATGCCAGTGTTCCAAACAGAGCACATAACTGCATGCAACGACACGAGTCCAGCATTTCCACCAGCCTTGAGAAGTTCAGCATGGATGCCAAAGATTCCAAGAGCTTTACCCCATTTCAGCTGGTTCACAACAGCCCGTTTCCACAAAAGAAGGCAGTTCACAGTTGATATGAGGGTCAACAATATCGATATTTGCACACCTGACATCCAACTCAACAGCTGGTGGGTCAGTCTGGTACAGCCACTCAAAGTACCGGCCCAGCGGGCATTCACTATGGACTCCTCCGTCAAGCCCACCACCCTCCACTCAAACTGCAGTACACTGAGGGATGGACATGGAGAAAGGCAAAGTACAAATTCCTCTGAAAGCAGGATGACAATCACTTGACCACAGGTGATGCTCTACCCCATTCACAGATTCATCACACATTGTCCTCCTTGTCCACCCTCAGTGAATGTACAGTTTTATCCCAAACTCCCTGAACAGCTCAATTCTGCCAATAAGCTTGGCCATGTGACTCCACTCAATGGTATCCAGTGTCCATTGGGAGACAATGTTCTTCACCTGACGATGGGTTTGAAGATATCCATTGGCAACAGCAAGGATGTTCAGAATTCCCATAACACCCAGACCCCCCTAAATCTCCACTCAGACTGTTCGTAAACTCCTCAGTTCCCTTCTCATCATTGAGTTTGCACACATCCAGCTTCGGCTGAGATGGCACCATTCTCCTGGTTTTAAGCTAAAACTTCAGCGTTGCTACAATAGGCCTGTGGTCGGTATTGAGGAAATATGCAATCCAGTCGACCCTACAGTCGTGAATCATCCTCTAGTGTTCATCACGAAGCACATGGTCAATCTCCTTTGCCACACTACCAGGGTTGGAACATCATGTCCAGCGATGAGGCTGTGGGTGCTGTAACCATTAACTAGTCACACTAAGTCCACAACTTCTTGCTCAGTCAAGGAACTTATTGCTTTTCTGGTTCACAGTTCCAGACCAATCGGGACCAAGACAGGACTCATAACCATCCTTGTCAGTGCCAGTCGACGCATTGAAATCCCCAAAGACGAGAAGAGTATCTTGCTTGGGCACTGATAAACCACAGACTCGAGTGCGGAATAGAATGTCTCCTTCACCGTGAGATCACTCACCTCAGTTGGAGCGTTTACAGAGACTAGGGAAATGACACCCAAGGAGTGACAAATCCTCAGTCTCAAAATACACTTGTTGACCGGTGTTACCTCAATCATCATCGGAGTCAGCTTATTGGACACATCGAGAGAAACTCCTTGGGCATGGTAATAATCAGAACAAGCAGACTACTAGTAGATGTAACCACCCTCCATGATGTCACCACTTTGCACTGAACCTCTTGTAACTCACTCTGAGCTCCACGCCTTTTTGCCCCACCTCCTTTAGAGGGAAAACACACTGGTGATGTTCGAGGAACGAACAGATGCATTCTTATCTCTGGAGGGAAAGGACCACGACAAGTCTAATAACAAAGCACCCACCTCAAAATAAGCTGGCGTGCAATGTGACGATCAACACTACTGGTCAAGAGAAGGACTCACCGACATGCTCGCCTGCACTACAGACGGTGGCAGCTTCCCGCATTTGTCATGTTGAAGAGGAAGACAATGCTCACGACAATTTTCCAGCCACCATCATTGTTCGTGCACAGCAGAAGCGGTGGATAGATGAGGGACTGGTCCAGGACTGGGTGTGCATGGTCTGGAGTCGTAGGCTGGATGGCGCTCTCTCCTAACGATGGAACATGCTCGGCCTGGATGCATTAATTTGTCACAAGACTGATGACACCAAAGCGCTGCTCCGACGGACCAACACCGATCTCATCATCATCGCAGGTACGATGACATCACTCATGCAGCCCCTCAATGTATCCATCAACTAGCTGTTCAAGGACGGGCTACATCGCTGCTGGTCCAACTGGATAATGAGTGGGGAGAAGACCTATACGAAGAGTGGGAGGATGAGAAAGGTCGACTTGAATCATCAAGGTGTGGGAGGAGATAGCGTCGGACATCATCAAGAGATCAGGTCAGGTATGGGAGCATGCGCCAGAGCAGCGCGTCACTGCATCCACTTTCCGCCTGTACTCCAGGGGCCACCATCTGGCCATCCCCCAGGCAGATCCCTGGCCCATCCCCATCTCCTAGAGATGCCGATCAAGCTGCGGCAACCACGAGTCACATGGTCAGCCCATTGGCCTCCTCCACTCAAGAGACTCCCTCGCTGAGAGAATCTGGTGAGCAGGATCAGCGTCCGGAAAACGAGCCACATGTCCATACAGCCGCAGCTGAGGCTCACGGACAATGCAGGTAACAAATCTAATGTGAGTCTCTCTCAGCAACCACTTGTTGGACACAAAGTCCGACCAGCGATAGCCAAGGATTTTCCAAAGAGACCTGGTACCAAAGGAATTAAGTTCTCATTCAGATTCCTTGGTCAGAGTCCAGTCTCGGATCCATAGAGCAAGAATGGAAGCACCAAGGACCTGAAGACTCGGGACTTTCGTCCTCCAGCACAGGTAGCGGCAGCGGCCACCCCCTTTATCCAGTGATCCATGACTCTCCAGGCCCGACCCAGACGTCTATTGACCTCAGACTCACTGCCAGCAGAGACATGAATATCACTGCCAAGGTAAGTGAATCTCTCCATTGACTCAACATGCTCACCACAAACAGGCACAGAACAGACGCAGCCAATATGTCATTGAAAGCCTGCATCTTAGTTTTAACCAGGAAACCCGTAATCCCAGCGGCTCCGACTCCTCATTCAGCACCTAGAAGGCCCTGAAAGGATATCTAAAGTCTCCGTAAAGATGACTGCATCATCTGCGAAATAAAGGTCAGAGATCTTGACATTCCCAAACGATGCACTGCAGCTTGATCTCTCTGACATTCCTCCCGAGAATCCAGTCCATACAGTGCTGAAAAAGTGTGGGGCCAGTACACACCCCTGACGAACTCCAGTAACAAATGGAAATAAGTCAGGATGGTACCACCACATCTCACTGCACTCTCAGTACCAGAGTAGAGTTCAGACATCAGATCGATCAGTTTTGTGGCACCCCACGAAGACCTAGAATCCTCGCAGGGCCCGATTCACTGAATCGAATGCTTTACAGAGAGCGCAATGGCTGCAAGAGCCCTGCCGAACTCTCGTCGCATTTGGTGAGAACCCGAGAGCAAGGATATGGTCAATCGTTGACCTCTTTGGCGTAAAGCCTGATGCTCTGGACGCTGGTGCTCAAGCAGATGGTGGCAAACCCTATCAAGAATTATCCGAGCAAAGACCTTGCCGGCACTGAGAGCAGCGTCACTCCTCAGTAGTTGATGCAGTCTTGGCGATCACCCTTCCCTTTCCAGAGAGGGACAACAAGTCCCCTCTTCAGTCAGTGGGATGATGCCTGTGTTCCAGGCAGAGCACAGAACTGCATGCAACGACATGAGTGCGCATTTCCACCAGCCTTGCGAAGTTCAGCATTGATCACAAGATCCCTGGACCTTTACCCCATTTCAACGCGGTTCAAACGCAGCCTGTTTTTCCACAATGGAGGTGGACATCTTGATTGGAGGGTCAGCAACAGGGATTGTAACACCCCTGATGTTCAACTCGGCAGCTGGTTTTCAGCCTGGTACAACCGCCTCAAAGTAACTAGCCAGCGGGCCTTCACTTCGGACTCCTCTTCAAGAGCCCCTACCCTCTGCTCTAACTGCCGTACACCAAGGATGGCTTGGATGAATGCAATGCACGAATTCCCTGTAAACAGGACGATAATCAATTGACCACAGCTGATGCTCTACCCCTCACAGATTCCTCCACATGGGCCTCCTTGTCCACCTAGCGGCAGTACAGTTTTACGCCTCAGCTCCCTGAACAGCTCAGCTCTGCCATTCAGCCTGGCCCTGCGACTCTGGTCAATGGTATCCAATGTCCCTTGAGAGACCAAATTCTCTTCTTGCCCTTCGGTGAGTTCCAAGACATCCACCGGCAAACATCAAGGACGGTGGTCTTGAAGGCACGCAACACTCTTCAGGACCTCCAGCACCCAGACCCCCAAATCTCTACTCAGCTTGTTCGCAATCCTCAGCTACCCTCTCATCTTGAGCTTGCGAACATCCAGCTTAGGCTGAAGATGGTCCATTCCTCTGATTTAAGGTGGAACTTCAGAGTTGCTACAACAAGCCGGTGTTCAGTTTTGAGAACTGAGCACTCCGTAGACCCTGCAGTTCTGGATCATCCTCCAGCACCATCAACGAGACATGGTCAATATCCTTTACCACACCACAGCGTTGGAATACGAAGTCCAGCAATGAGCTTGTGGGCGCTAAGTCACCCTAAGTCCATACTTCTTGCAAAGTCAAGGAACTTAGTGCTATTCTGGTTAATAGTTCCTGACCATGGGGACCAAACAATGTCATAACCATCCTTCAGTTCTAGTCGATGCAGTGAAATCCCCAAGACTAGAAGTGTATCTCGTCTGGGCACTGATCAACCACAGACTCGAGTGTGGAGTAGAATGCGTCCTTCATCGTGAGATTACTTGTCTCAGTCGGAGCATAAACAGAGACAGGAAATGACACCGAAGGAGTGACGAATCCTTAGTTCATAATACTGCTCGTTGACTGATATTACCTCAATTTCTTTGGAGTCAGCTTATTGGACACAGGCTACAGCAACTCCTTGGGAATGGTAACCATCAGAGCGACCAGTCCAAAGTAGGTGTAACCACCCCACCATGATCTCGCCGTAATCCGGTCTCCGAACCTCAGAGAGTGCTGCAATACCGATGTGCAAACACTTGAGCTCAGATGATAACAGAGACAGTGATCATCCTCTCTTAGGATAGGAACATTCCAGAGCCCACCCGAAGGGACCACCTCAGGTTAACCCAAGGAGACCTCCGTCTGGTGGACGACACCTCAGCACCACCCCGACACACTCTCCCACAATCTGACCCGGGAATGTTACCCTGTGGTTTCCCTCCTATCATCAAATATTGGGGGTCCCGAAGCTTTGCCCAATCCCGTCATCCGTGAGCTGCCCTGCGAAGGGAAGCGGCACAGGAGTACTCCTATGGAGTGGGTTTTCAGATTTCTTTGCGTTTTTGTGTTTTGCGAATGAAGGTTTTACGGTGGCCGGGGTGCAAATCCTACCACCAACCTCCTTATAAGAAGTAACGCAATTGCAGGAGGTCGTCCGCAGACACAGTTGGGTGCTAGATATGGATGGCCGTTGGCTCACAAGAGCTCCTCCGCCTTTGACAGGTTTTGTTTTTAATCCTGCTGGGTGTCCATATCCAAACACTCTCCTCACCAAAAAACCTGGTGGGGAACGGTTAGTCACCGACAACCCGACCATGGAACAGGTAGTACAGTTTACATATACCTGTAGCAAGTCACAGATCTAATCTGGCCTGACCTGACCTGACTCTCATCAAGAGAGCACTTCTGAAATGCTGCATCTCCAACAATGAACAGCACAGAGGACAACATAAGTTGGGAGGAGGAGGCTGAAAATGTCGGTGACAGCGACTGCGACTTGCTCTACCCCGATTCGGACAAAAGCTACGTGCTGTCTTCGACGAGGAAAGCATTGATGGATTTCTCTGGTTTAGCTGAAAAGCTTCATCAAACCTAAATGGCCCTTTTCAGGTCCACAAAATCCACAAGAAATATGCATTATACTGATATAATCCCTTTCTTCTTTTTCTCGGAACAAAATAAAAATCCTCTTTATAATATTAAAAAATAAGAAAGAAAATAAAAACTTCTTGGTATCCTCTCTTCTCTCTTCAACTTCTTAAAAATGAAAGACCGTTAGATAACATTAAGCAGAGTTGGGAGTGAACATGTCAAACCTTTGGCACTTTGTTCTGTACAAAGTTAATGTACAAACGTGTTTAGATCCCGATCAGAAAATAAAATGATCAATATATTCATTTATTTTGTTGGTGGAAAACATGGATGCAGTTAATACAGTTTATTATTATTATTATTAACTATTTATTATTATTTTATTTTATTTTATGGAGGGTGAAAAACAGGGGTGCGGTTAATACATGGCCACGGTTTATACACTGGGAAAATGTGGTATTTGTTTTCCAATTCGCTCTTCGACTTCTTACTGTGATATTTATCGGTACTTTCAAGTATTTGAATGGTTACAATTTGATTTGATTGTTTGCATTTGTCCACAGGATGTCCACAATTACCGTTCTAAATTAAAACCATAATAAAAAAACGAATGAAATGGGTTTGATGCTTGTGAATGAACAAACATATCACAAAGTTATTTTCAAGATTTGTCAAGATCATCATATAGCATTCATCATCATTTATCATCACTTGTCTTTATAAACCAGGCAACACTGCTCTTTATTGTAGGGACGCTATTGCCGTAAATGTGACATCACGTGTCACAGGCGGTAACTGGAAACAATAAAAGTAAATAAAACTTGAGAAATGCAATGTATGTATATATGTATGTATGTTGTCTTACTTGAAACCTCCTTATCATTACTGATTAGTCAACATATCGGATAATGTTGTTACCACGTTTGGTTAAACTTTTGCATGCTGCATTGTTTTGGTCGCATGGTTCCCTGTTCTTAGTTTATTTTTTCATTGGGTGTGAATTTCAAGTGGTGTTTGCAAAAAAAACACAACTTGGGTGTGAAGTTAGATGAATAACCAACATTAAAACACAAAAATTGTTTCAATTTTTTTTTAATCTCATCGCAAATCTGTGCCTACAGCACGCAAAGGGTTAACTCCCCCACCCCCACGCTTTCAATTCTACCAACTCGTTTTTTGCATCTTCAACTTGCCATGTATGCAGTACTGTAACTTCTTATCTTGAATTTCAATTTTGATTTCTCAAAAACTTAACATTTTTCGATAATATGTCAAAAAACCAGTAATTTCATAACTCATATTATTGAAGACGAGAATAAAAGCCCATCAAAATGACAGGTGGAGTTGTATTATTCAAAATAGTCAAGGGGACTGGAAGATATGATGTTTTGTAGCAAGAAAAAGCATTTTAAAACACTACAGGTATAAATGTTGTCTATTTTTTTTATCTTCTGGGACATTTCATTTTTACGGTACAGCCTCATGAGCGTGCCAAAGTCTGAACACTTGGCTAGTATCAGGTGTGCTTTATCTTATTTATTTATTAGACATCCTACGACATAAATGAACACTCTATTTACTCTGCACGTGTTGCACATCATGTGCAGTGAATTTCACCTCCCTGCACCCTGTATTTATTGGGTTTTTTGTTTTGTTTTTTAAAAACACTTCTCTACACTGCCCTTGAGGCTCGATTTGCAAGTCACCATCTACATTTCCAATATAAAGAGACATAATACTCTTTTATGGAAAATGTTTTTTTTCGAGTTTTATATATTCTCAAAAGTAGACTGTCATGAACACGCAGTCATGTTAAAAGATTGGCCTTTACAACCTTACTTAAATCGACCTTATATAGGGAAACACTTACAACAGGGCACACTTTATACTTAAATACACTGACAAAGACCACACTGTGTTTCATGTACAGTAGGTGGATAATGCATTTTGGTATTAGTATGTTTGAGCATGCATCTTATTCTCCAATATAATGTCACTCAAAGTAGTGTTAATTGTGATATTCATGGAGAGCCATCATTCGCTATTGTTTGATATCAATGTGGGATTCTTCACTGAAAGCAAAGTGAGTGCTGTCCAATAAATGTTTGTGATAGACAAGTAGAAATTATCAGAAAAAGTCGTGTTTTATAAAAATACCACATACTTCTTCATTCGTTGCAACACAAGGTTGCGGGGTACATCATTGCTGAGGTGCGGCACTGCGGCTGTGCACCTGATGCAATGCCCTCTGCTGGTTAAGGCAGGAATTTGGAATTTGGCACTTACTACAATCTAGCTATGAATCCACCTCCCCTTTCCACATTGCAACATGTTTAAACACTGTCAACACAAATTGCCTTTTGACACTTTCAAACCTTCCGTTTAGCAGTACATGGACAAAATATGATGACATTTTACGTCATCACATCAATCAAATTTTCCACTCAGAGACCCTGCAATGTTGTTTCTCAAGACAGAACAAGGAAGTGTGCTATAAACTCTCTAGTTATGAATGTTCTTTTTATTGCTGTTGTTAATCCCACAATTCCAATGGGTTTCTTGATGAGTTGATATTTTATTATGATGAAACTTCTACATCAGTGGTAAAGTCATCCACCACAATGACTGCATTGTGTTCCCAAACTGCGATGATTAAATCTTTCACGTCATCTTTGAACCAGCAAGACTCGGGCTCCCTGCAAGTTATGCTTTGAATGTGAAATAGTTCTTGAATTATGTCTTCTTAGATAGGTGGATCAGTAGACACAAACAATTTCTTGCCACCTCATTCACCTGACCTGTCCTCATTGGAATACATTTTATCGGGGCTATGGTAAATGTGGTGTTTACTCATCAAAACCACATTCTTTGGAAGAACTTATACCACAAGAGCATTTGCTTGATATCAATTACAACCCAGAAAAAAAAGTTGAAAGCTGATTTGTTCAGGAAAGTTGCTTTGATGTTTAGTAACACCATAGAGTGAAGTCCCCAAAATCCACTTGAGGAAACTAAAATCCAAGATGGTCCATCGCAATTCACAAATATCAGGAAAAGACGTAGAGCCATATTTTGTTATTACTTGTCATAGGAAAATTGTTTTGGGTCTAGACCCTGGTTTGGGTGTAAGGAATCCAAGGAACCCTGTTTGAATGGGTGAATATCAATCACCTTGATGATGTGCACAAGACGCTTCTCCCCAGTGAGTTGCCATCGATATTGCGCTGAAGGAGTGGTGGTCCAACAACTAACTCAAATTATAGATGATCTGATGGCAGATGCGCCAGGCAAAGTAACACTGGAGATTGTGTAATATAATGAAGCATGTGTGAGGTTATTGCACTTCATCAAGCAGAGCGCACAGAAGATTTGGATCTGCATCTTCATGCATCAGTGAAATGATCCCAATTTCCATGATGCAGGTCTCTCGCTTTGGCGGATCCGCCCGTCTTTACTCGACAATACGAAAAAGTTACCCCAGGTCATGGGGAGGACAAGTTCATAAGTTAACCAACCTAGGTTACTTCACTATCAGAATAGCAGAAAGTTCGGAGCGGAAACTTTAGAGACCAGACAATGAGCAAGAGGCTGTTGATTGCTGAAGACATCCGGAGTCTGGCATCATGGTCGGGGCATTTCTGATAGCACTCTGCCAATGGGTCTCATGTCATATCTCGTTGAGCACCTATCTACAACTTGCTCGAGGTGTATTTTTTTGGTGTTCACAGTCACATCTGACAAGCATGTCGACTTGTGTGCCTGCAGAACTGCATGAGATGCTAAAGACTGGGACATTCATCAATTGGCTTCTTTGCATTCTCCCTTCTCAAACGTAGCATGATGCCCTTGTCTCACCTCGAATGGGGTTGAGTCGATTAGGCAGTGAATGCGGAGCGAAAAATCTATGCAGGAGGAAGCAGCAGTGGAAGTAGACAGGCCACAACTACGCTGACATCAAGTTGAAGTGTAAAACAGATTTTCCTCCATCAGCAGTGCAAAAAGTCAAGTATTGGTCTGCAGATAGGAAGTAGAGGTCAACACCACCTCCTCTTTCATGCATGTGACATGTGTAATCAAGCACAAAACCGAGATGCATGCGTAGCTGCACTTTGAGTTTGGAGGCAGTCTTCATCCCTATTACAAATGGATAATACAAAAAAGAATAACTCATAAAGTGTCCTCACAAACATCTTGAAATCAAAGGTGAATGTTCATCTGGAAATTCCCCAAACACCCAATTCGTCCTTGATGGAGGTCATTCTTGTTGCAGAGCGTGTGTTGGCTCAATGACGCCACATCATATAATGTGTCACACATACGTGCAACATTGTCGGCACACACCACCTACAATTATGGCCCAGAATCCATGATCATTTTCGATGGATTTGGTTGCACAATGTCCACCAAAGCAGCAGAGCAGCAGCACCGAGTAACCAATTCCTCTGCAGCATCTTTGAGCCAAGTATGAGGATGGTCACTTCTCGAAAATATATTCCTTGGCAAACGGCAAGAACAAAGACAGGCTCTCACTAAACTATATCACCAAGTTTGAGGCCACTGATGTTGCAAGAAGACAGCGCACTGCAGATGCTAATTCCTCAGTGCTCAAACTGCAATGACAACTGCAGCAGATGATCAAACGACCTGTTGTGATCACAGCCAATGGCACTGTATTTGCTGGTCATATTGATACTGCACATCAGGCACAGCTGGTTATGGATCTGCATCATCGCT
>CM068953.1:72136459-72155837 GCA_035128595.1 Eptatretus atami
AAAAAGAGAGAGATGGCTGTGATCACACAGGTCTGGTTTGATCATCTGCGCAGGTTTGTCATTGCAGTTTGAGCACTGAGGTAATTATCCGCATCTGCAGTGCGCTGCTTGCTTGCAACATCAGTGGCCTCAAACTTGTGATGAGTTTAGTGATGAGCTGTCTTTGTTTCTTGCCGTTTGCCAAGGAATATATTTTGCGAGAAGTGACGCATCCTCATATTGGCTCAAAGATGATGTTGCAGAGGATTCTGGATATCGGTGCTGCTGCTTGCTGGCTTTGGGTGGACATTGTGCACCAAATCCATCGAAAATGATCATGGATTCGGCCCATAATTGGTGAGCGACATGTGCCAACATATGTGTTGCACACGATAGTATATGTTGGCGTCTTGAGCAACACACGCTCTGCAAAAGAATGACCTCCTCAAGGACGATTTGGGTGTTTGGGGAATTTCCAGATGCAACATTCACTTTGATTTAAGATGTTTGTGAGGACACTTTTTATTTGGTGTTCTTTTTGTATTATCCATTGTCAATAGGGATGAAGACTGCCTCCAAACTCAAAGTGGCAGCTAACGATGTCTCGTTTTGTGCTTGATTACACATGTCACATGCATGAATGAGGAAGGGTGGTGTTGACCTCTACTTCCTATCTGCAAACCAATACTTGACTTTTTGCACTGCTGAATGGGAGAACATCTGTTTTACACTTCAACTTGATGTCAGCGTGTTGTGGCCTGTCATCACTTCCAACTGCTGCTTCCCTCATGGCATAGATTTGTCCCCGCATTCACTGCCTAATCGACTGAACCGCCATTCGAGGTGAGACAAGGGCATATGCACACTGGTTGAGAAGGGGAGAATGCACAAAGAAGCCAACTTGATGATGTCCCAGTCTTTAGCATCTCATGCAGTTCTGCAGTGCAACAAAGTCGACATGCTTGTCAAGATGTGACTGTGAACACCAATAACACAAAACTCGACGCAAGTGTAGATAGGTGTCAAAGAGGTATGACATAGACCCATTCTGGCAAGAGTGCTTCACAAGAATGCCCCGCAGATGAGCAGACCTCCGGATGTCTTCAGCAATCAGACCAGCTTTGCTCATTGTCTGGTCTCCTAAAGTTTCCGCTCCAGAACTTTCTGCTAAATTCTGATAGTAGAAGTAACGCTAGGTTGGTTAACTTATGAACTTGTCCTCCCCCATGACCTGGGGTAACTTTTTTCGTATTGTCCGAGGTAAAGACGGGCGGTATTGGCGCAAAGCGAGATGACCTGCATCATGGAAGATTGGGATCATTTCCACTGATGGCATGAAGATACGATCCAAATCTTCTGTGCGCTCTGTGCTTATGAAGTTGCAACTAACACTCACGAGCATGAATTCATTATATTACAATCTCCCAGTGGTTACTATTGCCTGGCTGCATAATGCCATCAGATCATCTATAATTTGAGTTAGTTTGTTAGAACACCACCTCCTTCCAGTCGCAATATCGATGCAACTCACTGGGGAGAAGCGTCTTGTGGCACAGCATCAAGGTGATTGATATTCACCTCATTCAAACAGGGTTCCTTTGGATTCTCACGGACCCAAACCAGGGTCTAGACCCCAAAACAATTTTCCTAATGACAAGTAATAACAAAATTATGGCTCTACGTCTTTTCCTGATATTTTGAATTGCGATGGTGATCATCTTGGATTCTGAGTTTTTCCTCAAGTGGGATTTTTGGGGACTTTACTCTCATGGTGTTAACTAAACATCAAAGCAACTTTCCTGAACAAATCAGCTTTCAAACTTTTTTTTCTGGGTTGTAATTGAATCAAGCAAATGCTCTTGTGGTATCGACAGTTCTCTTCCAAAGAATGTGGTTTTATGAGTAAACACATTTAATAGCCCCGATATAATGTAATTCCAATGAGGACAGGTCAGGTGAATGAGTGGACGAAGAAATTGGTTTGGTGTCTACTGATCCACCTATCTAAGAAGACATAATTCAAGAAAGAGACATTCAAAGCATACTGGCAGGGAGCGCGAGTCTTGTTGCGGTTCAAAGATGACGTGAAAGATTTAATCATCGCAGTTTGGGAACACAATGCAGTCATTGTGGTGGATGACTTTACTCACTGATGTAGAAGTTTCATCAATAATAAAAATATCAACTCATCAAGAAACCCATTGGAATTGTGGGATTAACAACCAGCAATAAAAGAACATTCATAACTAGGAGTTTATAGCGGGACACATTTCCCTTGTTGTCTTGAGAACCAGACATTGGCAAGGGTCTCTGAGTGAAAATTGATTGATGTGATTGACGTAAAATGTCATCATATTTTTGTCCATGTACGCTAAAGCGGAAGGGGTTTGACAAGTGTCCAAAAAGGCAATTTGTGTTTGACAGTGTTTAAAACATGTTGCGGGAAAGTGGAAAGGGGGAGGTGGATTCATAGGCTAGATTTGTAGTAAGTTTCCAAATTCCAAATTCCTGCCTTAACCAGCAGAGGGCATTGCCATCAGGTGCACAGCCGCAGTGCCGCACCCCGAGCATGATGCTACCACCGCAACCTTGTGTTGCAACGAATGAAGAAGTATGTGGTATTTTCTATAAACACGACTTTTTTCTGATTAATTTCTACTTGGTCCCTATCACAAACATTTATTTGGACAGCACTCACTTTTGCTTGTCAGTGAAGAATCCCACATTGTATCAAACAATAGCGAATGATGGCTCTCCCATGAATTATTACAATTAACATCTACTTTGAAGCTGACATTATATTTGGAATAAGAAAGCATGTCTAAACATACTAATACCAAATGCATTATCCACCTACTGTAAATGAAACACAGTGTGGTCTTTGTCAGTGTATTAAGTATAAAGTGTGCCCCTGTTTAAGTGTTTCCCTATATAAGGTCGAATTTAAGTAGGTTGTAACAGGCCAAATCTTTAAACATGACTGCGTGTTCATGCAGTCTACTTTTGAGAATAATCAAACTCGCAAAAAAAACATTTTCCATAAAAGAGTAATTATGTCTCTTTATATTGGAAATGAGATGGTGACTTGCAAATCGAGCCTCAAGGGCAGTGTAGAGGGAAAGTGTTTTTTAAAAAACAAAACAAAAAAACCGCAATAAATACAGGGTGCAGGGGGTGAAATTCACTGCACACTGATGTGCAACACGTGCAGAGTAAATCGAGTTTCCATTTATGTCCGTAGGATGTTCCTAATAAATAAATAAGATAAAGCACAACTATACTAGCCAAGTGGTTTTCAGACTTTGGCACGCTCATGAGGCTTCGTACCGTTAAAAATGAAATGTCCCAGAAGATAAAAGAAAATAGAGCAACATTTATACCTGTAGTGTTTTAAAATGCTTTTTCTTGGCTACAAAACATCAATATCTTCCAGTTCCCCTTGACTATTTTTTGAATAATACAACTCCACCGTGCGTCATTTTGATGGGTTTTATTCTCGTCTTTTAATAATACTTCGAGTTATGAAATTACTGGTTTTTTGACATAAATTTTATCCCCGAAAAATTGGGTTTTTAAAAGTTTTTTTGAGAATCAAAATTGGAAATTCAAGATAAGAAGTTACAGTACTGCATAACATGGCAAGTTGAAGATGCAAAAAAACGAGTTGGTAGGAATTGAAAGCGTGGGGGTGGGGGAGGTTAACCCTTTTGCGTGCTGTAGGCACAAGATTTGCGTGAGATTAAAAAAAAATTGAACAAATTTTGTTGTTTTAATGTTGGTTATTCTCTAACTTTCACACCCAAGTTGTGTTTTTTTGCAAACACCACTTGAAATTCACAGCCGCAATGAAAAAATAAACTAAGAACAGGGAACCATGCGACCATGAAACAATGCAGCATCGCAAAAGTTTAACCAAACGTGGTAACAACATTATCCGAATGTTGACTAATCAGTATGATAAGGGGTTTCAGTAAGAAACATACAATACATATATACATACATTGCATTCTCAAAGTTTTATTTACTTTTATTGTTTCCAGTTTACCGCCTGTGGACACGTGATGTCCACATTTACTGCAATAGCGTCCCCTACAATAAAGAGCAAGTGTTGCTGGTTTATAAAGACCGAAGTGATGAGGAGGAGGTGATGATAATGCTATATGATGATCTGACAAATCTTGAAATACAACTTTGTGGATATGTTTGTTCATTCACAAGCATCAAACTATTTCATTCGTTTTTTTATTATGGTTTTAATTTGAAGCGGTAATTTGTGGACATCCTGTGGACAAATGCAAACAATCCAAAATCAAAATTGTACGCATTCAAATATTTGAAAGTACCGATAAATATCACAGTAAGAAGTCGGAAGAGCGATTGGAAAACAATACCGACATTTTCCCAGTGTATAAACCGTGGCATGTATTAACCGCAGCCTGTTTTCACCCTCCATAAAATAAAATAATATAATAATAAATAATATAATAATAGTAATAGTAATAATAATAATATTAACTGCATCCATGTTTTTCACCAACAAAATAAATGAATATATTGATCATTTTATTTTCTGATCGGGATGCTAAACACAGTTGTACATTAACTTTGTAAAACCGAACAAAGTGCCAAAAAGGTTTGACATGTTCACCCCAACTCTGCTTAATGTCATCTAAACGGTCTTTCATTTTAAAGAAGTTGCAAGAGAGAAGAGAGGATACCAAAGAAGTTTTTATTTTCTTCTTATTTTTTAATATTATAAAGAGGATTTTTTTTTTTTCCGAGAAAAAGGAAGAAAAGGATTCATATCAGTATAATGCATATTTCTTGTGGATTTTGTGGACCTGAAAAGGGCCATTTAAGGTTTGATGAAGCTTTTCAGCTAAACCAGAGGAAATCCTCATAATGTTTCCTCGTCGAAGACAGCACATAGCTTCTTGTCGAATCGGGGTAGAGCAAGTCGCAGTCGCTGTCACCGACATTTTCAGCCTCCCTCCTCCGCAACTTATGTTTGTCCTCTGTGCTGTTCATGTGTTGGAGATGCAGCCTTTCACAAGTGCTCTCTTGATGAGAATCAGGTCAGGTCAGGCCAGATTAGATCTGTGACTTGCTACAACGGTATCATGTAACCTGTACTACCTGTTCCAATGGTCGGGTTGTCGGTGGACTAAACGTTCCCCACCAGGTTTTTTGGTGAGGAGAGTGTTTGATATGGACACCGTCAGCAGGATTAAAAACAAAAAGCCTGTCAAAGGGCGGAGGAGCTTCCTTGTGACAACGGCATCCATATCTAAGCACCCAACTGTGTCTGCGGACGACCTCCTGCATTGCGTTAGCTTCTTATAAGGAAGGTTGGTGGTAGGATTTGCACCCCGGCCACCGTTATATATCTTCAATTCGCAAACACAAAAACGCAAAGAAATCTGAAAACCCACTCCATAGGAGTACTCCTGTGCCGCTTCCCTTCGCAGGGCACTCAACCGGATGAACGGATTGGGGCAAAAGCCTTCGGGACCCCCCCCCCGAATATTTGATGATTAGGAGGGAAACCACAGGGTAACATTTCCCGGGTCAGATTGTGGGAGAGTGTGTCGGGGTGGTGCGGAGGTGTCGTCCACCAAGACGGACGGTTCTCCTTGGGTTAAACGCTGAGGTGGTCCCTTCGGTGGGTGGCCTGGAATGTTCCTATCCCTAAGAGAGGATGAATTCACCTGTCCTCTGTTATCATCTGAGCTCAAGTGTTTTTTTGCACCGGCATCGGTATTGCAGCACTCTCTGAGGTTCGGAGACCGGATTACGGCGAGATGCATGGTGGGTGGTTACACCTAACTATTCGGGACTGGTCGCTCTGATGGTTACCATTCCCAAGGAAGTTGCTGTAGCCTGTGTCCAATAAGCTGACTCACAAGAGTGAGGTAATTATCAAGTCAACGAGCCGTATTATGCAACTAAGGATTCGTCACTCCTTCGTGTCATTTCCTGCTCTCTGTTTATGCTCCGAACTGAGACAAGTGATCTCACGAT
The DNA here is from genome assembly GCA_035128595.1 of Eptatretus atami. Lineage (NCBI taxonomy): Eukaryota > Metazoa > Chordata > Myxini > Myxiniformes > Myxinidae > Eptatretus > Eptatretus atami. The sequence goes on from CM068953.1 coordinate 72,142,460, forward strand.
GAAGGACGCCATTCTACTCCCACACTCGAAGTCTGTGGTTGATCAGTGCCCCAGACAGATACACTTCTAGTCTTGGGGGATTTCACTGCATCGACTAGAACTGATAGGGTGGTTATGAAGACATGTGTTGGTCCCCATGGGTCAGGAACTAATTAACCAGAATAGCACTAAGTTCCTTGACTTTGCAAGAAGTCATGGACTTAGGGTGGCCGGTTCATGGTTTCAGCGGCCAACAACTCATTGCTGACTTCGTATTCCAACGCTGGTGGTGTGGTAAAGATATTCGACCATGTCCTCCGTTGATGGTTGCTGGAGGATGATCCAGAACTGGCAGGTCTCACCCGAGTGCTCAGTTCTCAAAACTGAAACCGGCTTGTTGAAGCAACTCTGGAAGTTCCACCTTAAATTCAGAGGAAATGGTACCATCTCAGCCTACAGCCTGGATGTTCGCAAGCTCAAGGATGAGAGGGTAAGCTGAGGAGTTTGCGAAACAGCTGAGTAGGATTTTGGGGGTCTGGGTGCTTTGGGAGGTCCTGAAGAGTTGTTGCGTGCCTTCAAGAACACCGTCCCTTGAATGTTGCCGGGGTGGACTTGTCTTTGGAACTCACCGAAGGGCAGAAGAGAATTTGGTCTCTCAGGGGACATTTGGATACGCCATTGACCCAGAGTCGCAGGCCAGGCTGAATGGCAGAGTGAGCTGTTCAGGGAGCCTGGGCGTATTCTTCTTTGCCCTTCGGTGAGTTCCAAGACATCCACCGGCAACATCAAGGACGGTGGTCTTGAAGGCACGCAACAACTCTTCAGGACCTCCCAAAGCACCCAGACCCCCAAATCTCTACTCAGCTTGTTCGCAAACTCCTCAGCTACCCTCTCATCCTTGAGTCACATCATCATTAGTTATGGAAAACTAAAAATCTAGGTGTGTTGGGATATCTTAGGAAACTAAATCAGGAAAAGAATGAGAACAAATTATTATTAAACTTGGAGCGGAGTGAAGATTTTATCATTGGGGTTTTGATGTGATGAAAGAAACTCAAACGCAAACGTATTGAAAGCAGAGATGCAAGATGTTTGAAGAAGAAATTACAACTCGGTATTAATGTTAATAAGAATTTGATGGAATTATTTTAAAGGAAAAGATTATTATTTGAACACATCTTACTTGGTGATGAAGAAAGGGAAATTCCCTGTTGATCTTTACAATCATTAAATGATTATTTTCCAATAAAAAACTGGATGCGAAAGAAAGGCCCCCAGAAATTAGGACTATCAAGAGTGGTTTTCAAAGTTGAAACAAGGGAAAGACCATAAAGAAAAACGCAGAAACAAACTAACGGGTTGAGAAGCCCATTTGAAAGAAACAAAGAGAAATTTTTTAAACACTTTTAAAAAACTTCCCAAGAAAAAATTATAGATGTTCCACAGTTCCCCATAATAAAATTATACTTCGAGGAAAGCTTACAAATGTTAAAAGATTTTCAGTTTCAAATGTCGGGAGAAGATTCCGAGATATGAGGAGAATTAGATATGATGATGAGGATTATTCAAACAATTGGAAGAGATTAATCGAACCGACTATTATTATTTGAATGCTCTTTTCAAAAACATGAATATTCAGCGGATTCAAAAACCAAAAGCAAGTACTCATTCCAACAGAAACAGCATATTTCATCTTGTTCAAGAAAGGTATTTGATTTTTAATGATGAATTACGTTCTTGGTTTTCTGCTCACCTCCTGTTCAACTAACTCCGAGATTATGTTTCTTCTGCACAAAGATGGAAGACAAGGTCTCAAACTGTTGAGGGATGAATCAAAGTATTTTTGAAAAACCATTAGAATGAAAAATGATATTATAAAGTATATATTGATCTGCTGAACTCTGTTGATTTAGGGTTTTTCTTTTCTGGTTAAAGTAGGAAGAATGAAAGGAGGAAACCATTATTCAGGCTTTTAAGTATCTTGGTTCAGTGTGTTAGTTTTATTTCCAAATGGACCTCACAATTAGTTTAATTAGGCTTTATTGTGTTAAGGCAGTTAGAAGGCTGGGAGAATAACAATTGTTTTTTAATGGAAGCATCACATTTTAGAACCAGTTGAATGAACACTGAAATAATAATAAGCTATCAATATAAGTATTATTATTTCTCATATTAAAGTAAGCATGAGAAGCACAATCCTTAGTTTCATTTCACAACAAGCGGCCTAACATCTTTCATTCCTACCACTACAACTTACACAACAAAAAGGATATTGAGCATTCTTTATTCTATTGGAAATTATAATACTATATTTAATATAAACCGGAAGAGAAAATTTGACAAGTTTAGTTATAATCCGGGAAGTGGATACAAAACGATAACAGTCTCACCGGGCATATAGAGATTTCTCAAAATATCTTCTGAAATTGCTCGTCTTATGAAAGACAGAGGTATTGAACCAAAAAATATTGTTTATAATATTCAAAAACATACTTTCAAATCAACGATTAAACTTAAAAATAACTACAGTTTGATTCACAATGATAATTCATTATAGAGAGTTATTGGGTTTTCTCTCAACAAAAAAGACTTGAAACTATATGGACGTTATTACTTATAATGTCAGTTCAATATCCTCGAGGAATTAAATTCAGTATTATTTCACTGTTGATTTGATTTGATGGTTATTAATGATGGAATTAAAAACAAATACATATTTCTCATCAGTGCATACTCAACCCCCATGGTTTATAAATCAATATGGAACCTAAAAATTGATTATCTCCTGTGTCAGGAAAAACCATTAAAGAGGTAATTTTTAGGAATAAACCGACCAAGATAATCGTATTAGATTGTTCTTTTAATGAAAGTATATCTATGAGAATTTCACCTACGTGAAAGTTTTCCATAATAAATACGATGGTATGTGAGGAAACACGAGTTTGGGAAATATAAATAATTACAGGAGATGGGATGTTCTTTCCCATACTACAAGGGCGAAGGTATGTATCTGAGGTAGAGCGATTACTATAACCTACGAGAACAAAAGAGTGTGTCGGACATCAATTTTAGAGGAGATGGGATATATTGATACTCTCAAGGGTATCGGTTCAATATATTACTTAAACATAAGATAACCTAATTGGTTCACTGCTTCTGCTGTGGGGGAATGTTTGCAGGGTGCTCTAAGAGTATAAAAGAGTGCCCAAAAGGAGAATCTCATAAATGTACAAGCAATAAAAGAATTAAAAAAGGCAAAACTCAGGTTGTCTCCCAAGACGACAGGAAAATAATATTGAAATACTTGGTGTTCCAGGGTTTTCAAAGTTTTAACATCTTTTTCCTAAATATACAAGTATGGAAGGCAATTTGATTAGTATCTATGATGTTGGATGATTTACTATATTATCTTCAAACTTGCACTAAAAAAGAAGATTAGCTTTCAAGTAAATGCAATAACTGGACAGACTGGAATGCAAATGGTCAAAAAGTTTTGAAATAAAATAATCAACAAACCTATATTTGATCTATCCGAAAGTCTTTTGTTGTGTAATTTAAATTCACTAAGGCTGGATAACACAAACGCTACACTCGTAAGTGATTTTCTTCTGGAAATGTCTTTGATTAGTGTGCGTTGTGTACATTGGAACACAAGAAGTTGAACGGTTGATTAATGTCTCTGCTGTATCTGAAATTTGTGATGAATTTAACACTCATACATTCAGTTGATAGAATGGGAAAGGGGCTGTCGAAGGTATTTATTCCTGATATGTCAACGGGGAACAAACAAAGCACCTGGATATCATCAAAGGAAAGGATGTATGAATGATGATACAAAGCAGAAAACAGTTTTTTACTGTGCAGTTCCTCTTAAAGTTATTTGGATTTTTGTTGGATTTCATGATAAAGGTTCCTGTATGGTCTTAAAATTAAAGATTCAACTACAAAGGAATGATAATGAACAAGATTGCTTTTTGTGTTGGTAGTTGCTTTTGGTGACAGTATAAATTTAGTAATTGAGGAATGAGTTGGTATGATCAGTGAATATACATATATCTTGCTAAACAGAAGAGATGTTTGATCCGAAGATCTTAATCAAAGAAACCACTCAGTGTATCATACCTCAAAAGAAGATGTCAACACGTTAAACTCAACCAAACTATTTACACGTGAATTTGTGTGTTCTGGAAGGGGAAGCCACGAATATCGTGGATTCATTTTTAAAGAAGGCCAGATGGTTTGATACTGCGACTGATAAGAAATAATGCATGTGCCAGTGATATGCTAAGGTGAAACACTTTGCGTTTTCTCTAGATGGAGAATTTTTATCCATGAGATAGATTTGGAAAATTAATTGGGAAAAAAATGATTTTGCTGAAGCATACAAGTTACCAAAAGACTGTGTGAAAAGTATAATGGAATAAAGAACCTTTTTATTTTGACATATGTTCAGCATTTTAAAATTTGTATCAATCTATGCGTTTGACTTGAACGGCAAAAGGAAACTATAAAGGCTAATCGAGGGTATTCCCATCATTGAAAGAGGAGAGAGTGAAGAAGGTTGATACATATTGTTTGCTTTTTGGAAGAAACAGAATGCAGTTAATTCACAGGTATAATGTTGTAGATGATTAGTCTAGCATAATTTTTGATTAAATTGAGTTGGCAAAGTTACCAATGGGGATATGTTAATCAAATCAATCTTTCATTAAACTAATATTCGTGTGTTCAAAACAAACTTGTACTATTAACGTAATACATTCAGAGAAAAGAGCAGTAGAAATTGATGTTTTGCTACAAGAGAACAGTTTAAATCTCTTGATGATACTGGCTCACTTAAATTAAAATGACAAACAAGTTGAAAATATTCAATAAGAGAGACGAGTGGAGGATTCTCCATTACTAATTCCCTTTATTTGCTGGTTAAGTGCGGTTGGAGCATTGACGGGTGGTATTTCAACAGCGGTTGAAACTTGCAACGAAAGAAGGCTCAACTCCAGCTCAAAAGAGAATTGGAAGAATAACAAAGAGTACTGGAGAAAACAAATTAGTTGGAAGTGGTGCAATGTAGATTTTGCTGAAAACTGAGGTCTGCCTGATATAAAGCAGGATTGTTTAGTTTGGAATAAGCTTTCTTCCTATCGCACAAAGCAGGTGTAAAATTAACGAAGAGAGTAAATGGATATATCCTTTCTAATAAATAATGAGATTGATGAAGTGGTGGAAAAATTTTTGGAAGAGAATACAACATCAAATTTTACAATACTGTCAAATATTTGTAAGAAATTAAACAATTATAATGTGGTTATTTGTATGAAGGAAGATGAATTAACAAATGGTGGCCGAAATACAAAGATATTATTATTGAACTTAGGAAGATAATTGGAGAACGGTTCTCATTTGGGTTTGTATTCTTTAAATAATCAAGACAAATTTATTTTTTGAAGTTTTGGTCTCGCTCACCTGTGAATCATAAATCTTACAGAATGGTGTTATCAAACATTTCAAGTCCAAAGAACTTAATTCCATTGCTTGTTGCAATTTGTCTTATTATGTGTTATTTCAATCAACAAAAATAAAAATTTTTGAATTATTTAATCTAATATATAAATGACTTATGTTGGGAAAGATGGTTTTCTATCTTGTGATTCCCAAAACTGGATATTGATTTATCAAATTATAACACAAAGCACGAGCTGAACGACATAAATATAATATAACCAAAAAATATTATATGAAAATTGTTATAAATTAAAAATTATCCAGGCCGTGACGCGAATGAACTGGTGATGGATTAAGTGATTTTCACAATATATATCCTTAAATAAAAGGCTGTGTATTTCAAAAGATACAGAAAGTGTTTGATGTTATCTCCAGGTCATACGAGAATTCACAGTTCGAATTAAAATAATTTTTATAAAGAAGGGCCGTTCTATTGTATGAAGAATTAGGCATGGAGGGGTATGATATTGAATGATTAGGGTTTAATTGGTCATTTTAAAAATTGACCTAGAAGGACCTGGAACAATTAAATCAGTCCGTAAGGAAGAATATTATCCACTTGGTATCGAGAATGAGTTGTTTGTGAAGCATCGATTAGTAAACACAAATAAAAGAATTATAAGGGTAAATATAATAATGGTTTTGCTTCTTGTTTATATCATTGAAACAGAAAAAAAAGATTATACTTAATAAGTAGGGGAAATTACAAAATGATTTAAGAATATGGAAGATGGGGAGGTGTTCGTTCATAAAGTTGTTCTAACATATATTTCTAATCATAAATGACGGAAGAAGGTTCAAGAAAATTATTCATTCTTGTGTCCAAGCATTACCTTCAAGAAAAGGGTATTCGTATTTATAAATATGTCGTACAACATAAGAATGATTGTATTTTCAAAAAAGATTGGCTGTTAGCTGATGTTGATGAAAGCCGACAACTTTAGACTTTAATTAGGAATGTTACAATAATGAGAAAAAATTATAATGGAAGAAAACGAAAGGCTCTTTTAGAAAGTTCAAAGAAATTTTATTGTGGTTTCCTGTTGTAAAAAAAAATTAGTTTGGATAACAGGATATAACAGAAAGCCTGATGAATATATGTATGAGCTTCTTGGGTGGTAGACGATTTCAGGATAGTAAGGGCACGAGGAAGGAGTTGAAGAAGAGGGGAAGAGGGGAAAAGGGAAGGAGGAGAGGGAGAAGAAAGAGAAGGGAGGAAAAGGAGAAGAAAGAGAAGGGGGAGGGAGAGGAAGAGAGAGAGAGAGAAGGAGGAGAGGAAGAGAAGAGAGGAGAGGAGGAGTATGGGGAAGAGAGAGGAGAGGAGAGAGAGGGAGGAAAGATGAAAGAAGAGAGACGGTGAGGAGAGAGGAGGCAAAGAGGAGAATGGACAAAATATCAAATATGGAAACCGGTTTGAGAGATTTAAAAAAGAATGGGTTTGTGTACAGAAATAAACAACCACCGGAGGAGGAAAACAAAGAAGGTTAACAAGTCTATTTACAATACTTTTCGACAAGGACTATGACATCGACAAGATATTCATTTTTATTCAAGGTTTTCATTTTTTTTCTTAAATAAATGGAGAGCGAGAGTCTGAAGCCATTTTCTGAGATTATTTATGTTTTAGATAAGATGATTCAAATGTGCAGTTGGATAGGATACGTAAAAAGGTTTGTGCGCACTCTGCAGGAAGTTGTGCTATAAACTAATGAGTTATTTTGTCTCAATGTAAAAGAAAACAATCACTAAAAAATTTTCATTATTAAAAAGTAAAAAATAACAGGGTTATCAAAAGGGGTATATGTTGCGGTGTGTGAGTGGTTCAAAAAAAATCAATTTATCTCCAAACACAAACTCGGGGAGATATTACAAACAGTTTTTTATGTCAGGAAGTAAATAACTTACTAAAATACTGTAATAAGCCAGGAATAATCTTCCGGGGATTCTCCCTATGGAGTCAGGCACAACTTTAGATAAAAGATTAGATGAGGCTAGACCAATCTAATCCTGGAGTAAGCCTTAGATAGGTTGATGAAGTGTTGCATGAAGACACGATAGCATTATGGGAATACCAAAACTTGGCGAAGAAAAGCATGAAGCGAGTTAGGAGAAATGTTGTTATAATTCTGGTCTCTAGATCAAAATCCAACCTTTGAGAGAAAAAGTTGATAGGGTTTATCGTGAGAGAAGATTATCAGGTGCTACAATTGAAACCTTGGACTTGGAAATTCACAAAACTTGTAGGCTCTAATTATGTCATTAAGACCTGAAGAGTCCAATTTAGGGATGGAATACATAACATATTCACTATAGGTTTCGCTGTAAGAGAAGGTTTATTTCCAAGGTAAGTGATTATATCTGGTCCGTGATTTGATGAACACAAATATGTAAGGGACCAGAGTATTGCTTTGAACTGTTTATTGATTTTGAGGGAGTGATATGCGTGGGGGTCGGGCATGGGTAGAAAAAACAAACAGGTTAAATATCTTATGTTAGAGCTTTCAACAGATATTTTCATAAAGTAAGAGAAACCTGAAAAAATTGGGATACTGATGAGGTAGGATTTTATACGAAGACATTTTATGAATTTCTTAAAGAATCAACAGTATTACATTATACAAGTACCTGTTAATGACAGGAAGAGGCCGTTGTTTGTCGAACGTTTTAATCGTACCTTTAACAAGAGAGGACTATATAAACCAATATCACACAACTCGGTTCACAACAATGGTTATTTTTTTATTCAGGTATTGTGGATTAAGTATAAATACACGATTCATACGTCAACAAATATGAAACCATCAAAACATTTACAAAATTAAAATATGAAAAGAGATTAATGTCACAAAACCTAAGTTCAAAGTTGGTGATTATCGTAAGAATATAACAGGTGGAAATCTCATTTTTGAAAAAGGTTTTCGTAAACGATGGACTAACAAACTTTTTAAAATTGTGTTCATGTATAGATACGGTTCCTTGGGACTTATAAGATATATGATTTAGAAGGCGGAAGAGATTTTTAGGTTCATTTTATCAACAAGAATTACAAAAGACCAAAATAAATTGAATTTTTTTTGACTCCGCCCTTTTTGACTCCGACCCAACACAAACCCCCGCCCACATAAGCCCCGCCCACACAAACCCCACACAAACCCCACCACACACCCTCACAAGCTCCAATAAATTGAAATTTGACTCCGCCCTTTTTGACTCCACCCACACAAGCCCCGCCACACAAACCCGCCCACACAACGCCCCGCCACCACAAACCCCACACAAAACCCACCACACAACCCCTCACAAGCTCCATAAATTGAAATTTTGACTCCGCCCCTTTTTGACATCCACCCACACAAGCCCGCCACACAACCCCGCCCACACAAGCCCCGCCACACAAACCCCACTACAACCCACCACACCACCCCTCACAAGCTCCAATAAATTGAAATTTTTGGACTCGCCCTTTTCTCTCACCCACACAAGCTCACACACACACAAGCTCCACCCATATTCATTCAATTTAATTAGTGATTAGTTAATAGTTCCCCACACACAACATGTTTATTTAATTAAAAAATTATCCACCCATCCACACAAGCTCCACTCATCCACCCATTCACCATCTCTCCACCATCCATTTATTCACAAAACCTCAACACTACATTCGCCCCTCCACATAAGCTTCCACCCACACAAGCCCTCCCACACCGAAGCCCGCCCACACAAGCCCTCCCCCTCATCCACACAAGCCCCTCCCACACAAGCCCCTCCCCTCATCCACCTTTGACCCACCCACACAACCTTCCCACACAAGCCCCTCCCCACCCGAAGCCCCGCCCACACAAGCCCCTCCCCCTCATCCCACACAAGGCCCCTCCCACACAAGCCCTTCCCCCCTCATCCACCTTTGGACCACCCACACAAGCCCCTCCCACACAAGCCCCTCCCAGACCGAAGCCCCGCCCACACAAGCCCCTCCCACACAAGCCCCACCCCCTCATCCCCCTCTGTGCGCCCCCCCACCTTTTGACCACCACCTCCCTCTCCCACCCCACCCTTCCCCACACACACGGGAGAGGGAGGAGTGGGATGAGGGGGTGATGGGTCATTGGGGGAGCGCACCTACCCCCCCCCCTCCTTAATGTCTTGATTCGTTTTTTATAATTCAAATCAGATAAATTGTAAGGAAAGCATTTATAATTAATCAACATTGGAATATTAAATATTCAGTTGTAAAAACAGATTGATATATCCAGCAGTCTGCTTCAAATGTCTTGAGTGTCAGGTCAGATTTCCTGCAGACGATTAACTTGCGCACTCGTTCATCCAGCAGGTGGTTTAAACTGAAAAATAAAAATAAAAATGTGTCAAACCTCTAGAGAAAATAGAGAGATAGACCGAGACAAGCAGAGAGAGACATATAGACAGATATAGGCAGATGAATAAATAGATATTACAGAGACAAGTAGAGAGAGACATATAGGCAGATGGATTAATAGATAGACATGAGACAAGCGAATGGAAGACACTCACACAAACTACACATTCACGTGCGCGTATTTCTCACCTTGAAGTCGGGCTTTTTAAGATTTAGAGGAGGTGTTAACAATGTTTCCCATCGGTAATTATTTCTCTTCATTTCTCCCCTGAAAATCCGAATCTCTTGTACAAAATCAGACATCTCTGCCCAGACATCGTGTAATTCGGATAATTCATTTCAACATCGCGATCAACAGGTTTGTTATTGGAGACAATCTGTTGAAAAAAAAACCAATATATATTCGTCATTACAGTGATTTAATTAATAATCAGTTTGCTTCACTGTGATTGTCAGGGAATAATACATACAACTTACGATATTTTAATGGATTCTCCTCTTCAGACGAGAAACAGTTCATGTTCAATCGTTTCTCAACAGGACAAGTTGAGAAAAATTATAAAGCATTCAGACAAAGTTTTACGACTGACGGCTCATTTATAAACAACGAAAGGAAAATGGTCTGACCTAATGTTGGAATTTTTTTCAGGGCGTGTGTCCACACGGGAATGACTTGAGGGCAGTATGACTCATTTTCACAGCACGAGTATTTGAAAACATTTTATTTCCCCATTTTACGAAACTAAAGGCTTTGGTGCGTGAAGAAATAAATAATATTCCTACTCGATGGTGTGATGCAAAAATAGTGATGTCTCTCTTTATATCTATCTGATTAAGTGTATATACTCGATCTTTGAATGGACTGAAAACTTCGATGGTTATCAATTGAACATGGGAAAAACATTACTATAATCTCAAAATGAATGTGGCTCAGGAGGTGGTCAGATGAGATCATTAAGAGAAGTATATCATTTCGTAATGGCACAAAAGGGGTATCTTGAAAAATATAAAGATTCAAATGTTTTGTTTTTAAATATTTTAGATGGGGATTATTGTGCAAAGAAAATTAAACTATTGAAGGAATTTGAGAATGAACAAATCTTTATAGGTTCAATGTGTGAGCTAAACAATATGCATTGGTTATTTGAAAAAGAGTGTCCCTAGGTTAAAAGGGAGACAAATAAATATAGCCTGGTTATATATATATACAAAGCCTGGTGTTGGCTTAATGGTTAGGGTGGCGGCTTGGATCCCAGTGTCCCGAGTTCGAATCCCCTTAGCTGCTGAATTAACACCAGGGGGTTGACTCAGCCTGTCATCCATCCGAGGTTGGAGAAGTGAGTACCAGTGTACTGGTCCGGTGTATGCCCTGGTTAGAATAGGTGTACCATATCCCTGTGTTGTAAGAAGCGTCCAGGAAGGGCATCCGGCCATAAAACATTGCCTCACAAAAGCCAAACCCCTGCACAGCAGGGAAAACGGATAAAAAGGGGGTTATTTTAGGGAAAAAAAAAGTGAATCGCTGAAAATCCCCATTCATTACATGGGGAAAAGTGAGCCAGAATCAGTATATCCACCCTACTGACATGAATATCACTGCCAAGGTAAGTGAATCTCTCCATCACCTCACATGCTCACACAAACAGCACAGACAGGACAGCAGCATCCAATATGTCATTGAAAGCCTGCATCTTAGTTTAACCAGGAAACCCGTAATCCCAAGCATCTGCTCAAGCAGATTGGTGGCAAACCCTATCAAGAATTATCCGAGCAAAGACCTTGCCCGGCACTGAGAGCAGCGTCACTCCTCAGTAGTTGATGCAGTCTTGGCGATCACCCTTCCCTTTCAGAGAGGGACAACAAGTCCCTCTTTCCAGTCAGTTGGGATGATGCCTGTGTTCCAGGGCAGAGCACAGAACGCATGCAACGACATGAGTGCAGCATTTCCACCAGCCTTGCGAAGTTCAGCATGGATGCACAGATCCCTGGACCTTACCCATTTCAACCGGTTCAACGCACCTGTTTTTCCACAATGGAAGTGGACCACATCTTGATTGGAGGTGTCAGCAACAGGGATTGTAACACCCCTGATGTTCAACTCGGCAGCTGGTTTTCAGCCTGGTACAACCGCTCAAGTAACTAGCCCAGCGGGCCTTCACTTCGGACTCCTCTCTCAGAGCCTACTACCCTCTGCCTCTAACTGCCTACACCAAGGATGGGCTTGGATGAATGCAATGCACGAATTCCCTGTAAACAGGACGATAATCAATTGACCACAGCTGATGCTCTACCCCTCACAGATTCCTCGCACATGGGCCTCCTTGTCCACCTTAGCGCACGTACAGTTTTTACGCCTCAGCTCCCTGAACAGCTCAGCTCTGCCATTCAGCCTGGCCTGCGACTCTGGTCAATGGTATCCAATGTCCCCTGAGAGACCAAATTCTCTTCTGCCCTTCGGTGAGTTCCAAGACAATCCACCCGGCAACATCAAGGACGGTGTCTTGAAGGCACGCAACAACTCTTCAGGACCTCCCAAAGCACCCAGACCCCCAAATCTCTACTCAGCTGTTTCGCAAACTCCTCAGCTACCTCTCATCCTTGAGCTTGCGAACATCCAGCTTAGGCTGAGATGGTCCATTCCTCTGAATTTAAGGTGGAACTTCAGAGTTGCTTCAACAAGCCGGTTTCAGTTTTGAGGAACTGAGCACTCGGTAGACCTGCAGTTCTGGATCATCCTCCAGCAACCATCAACGAGGACATGGTCAATATCCTTTACCACACCACCAGCGTTGGAATACGAAGTCAGCATGAGTTGTGGCGCTGAAACCATGAACCGCCACCCTAAGTCCATGACTTCTTGCAAAGTCAAGGAACTTAGTGCTATTCTGGTTAATAGTTCCTGACCCATGGGGACCAACACATGTCTCATAACCACCCTATCAGTTCTAGTCGATGCAGTGAAATCCCCCAAGACTAGAAGTGTATCTCGTCTGGGGCACTGATCAACCACAGACTCGAGTGTGGAGTAGAATGCGTCCTTCATCGTGAGATCACTTGTCTCAGTCGGAGCATAAACAGAGAGCAGGAAATGACACGAAGGAGTGACGAATCCTTAGTTGCATAATACGCTCGTTGACTTGATAATTACTCACTTTGGAGTCAGCTTATTGGACACAGCTACAGCAACTCCTTGGGAATGGTAACCATCAGAGCGACCAGTCCAATAGTAGGTGTAACCACCCACCATGATCTCGCCGTAATCCGGTCTCCGAACCTCAGAGAGTGCTGCAATACGATGGTGCAAACACTTGAGCTCAGATGATAACAGAGACAGGTGATCATCCTCTCTTAGGGATAGGACATTCCAGGCACCCACCGAAGGGACCACCTCAGGTTAACCCAAGGAGACCTCCGTCTGGTGGACGACACCTCCAGCACCACCCCGACACACTCTCCCACAATCTGACCCGGGAATGTTACCCTGTGGTTTCCCTCCTATCATCAAATATTGGGGGGTCC
>CM068953.1:72155862-72172345 GCA_035128595.1 Eptatretus atami
CGAAGGCTTTGCCCCAATCCCGTCATCCGGTGAGCTGCCCTGCGAAGGGAAGCGGCACAGGAGGTACTCCTATGGAGTGGGTTTTCAGATTTCTTTGCGTTTTTGTGTTTTGCGAATGAAGGGTTTTACGGTGGCCGGGGTGCAAATCCTACCACCAACCTCCTTATAAGAAGTAACGCAATTGCAGGAGGTCGTCCGCAGACACAGTTGGGTGCTAGATATGGATGGCCGTTGGCTCACAAGGAGCTCCTCCGCCCTTTGACAGGTTTTGTTTTTAATCCTGCTGGGTGTCCATATCCAAACACTCTCCTCACCAAAAAACCTGGTGGGGGAGACGGTTTAGTCACCGACAACCCGACCATGGAACAGGTTAGTACAGGTTTACATGATACCTGTAGCAAGTCACAGATCTAATCTGGCCTGACCTGACCTGACTCTCATCAAGAGAGCACTTCTGAAATGCTGCATCTCCAACAACATGAACAGCACAGAGGACAACATAAGTTGGGAGGAGGAGGCTGAAAATGTCGGTGACAGCGACTGCGACTTGCTCTACCCCGATTCGGACAAGAAGCTACGTGCTGTCTTCGACGAGGAAAGCATTGATGAGGATTTCCTCTGGTTTAGCTGAAAAGCTTCATCAAACCTAAATGGCCCTTTTCAGGTCCACAAAATCCACAAGAAATATGCATTATACTGATATGAATCCCTTTTCTTCCTTTTTCTCGGAACAAAAAAAAATCCTCTTTATAATATTAAAAAATAAGAAAGAAAAATAAAAACTTCTTGGTATCCTCTCTTCTCTCTTCAACTTCTTAAAAATGAAAGACCGTTAGATAACATTAAGCAGAGTTGGGAGTGAACATGTCAAACCTTTGGCACTTTGTTCTGTACAAAGTTAATGTACAAACGTGTTTAGATCCCGATCAGAAAATAAAATGATCAATATATTCATTTATTTTGTTGGTGAAAAACATGGATGCAGTTAATACAGTTATTATTATTATTATTACTATTACTATTATTATTATTATTTTATTTTATGGAGGGTGAAAAACAGGGGTGCGGTTAATACATGGCCACGGTTTATACACTGGAAAATGTGGTATTTGTTTTCCAATTCGCTCTTCGACTTCTTACTGTGATATTTATCGGTACTTTCAAGTATTTTGAATGGTACAATTTGATTTGGATTGTTTGCATTTGTCCACAGGATGTCCACAAATTACCGTTCTAAATTAAAACCATAATAAAAAAACGAATGAAATGGGTTTGATGCTTGTGAATGAACAAACATATCACAAAGTTGTATTTTCAAGATTTGTCAAGATCATCATATAGCATTCATCATCATTTATCATCACTTGGTCTTTATAAACCAGGCAACACTGCTCTTTATTGTAGGGACGCTATTTGCCGTAAATGTGACATCACGTGTCACAGGCGGTAACTGGAAACAATAAAAGTAAATAAAACTTTGAGAAATGCAATGTATGTATATATGTATGTATGTTGTCTTACTTGAAACCTCCTTATCATTACTGATTAGTCAACATATCGGATAATGTTGTTACCACGTTTGGTTAAACTTTTGCATGCTGCATTGTTTATGGTCGCATGGTTCCCTGTTGCTTAGTTTATTTTTTTCATTGGGCTGTGAATTTCAAGTGGTGTTTGCAAAAAAACACAACTTGGGTGTGAAGTTAGATGAATAACCAACATTAAAACAACAAAAATTGTTTCAATTTTTTTTTAATCTCATCGCAAATCTGTGCCTACAGCACGCAAAGGGTTAACTCCCCCACCCCCACGCTTTCAATTCCTACCAACTCGTTTTTTGGCATCTTCAACTTGCCATGTATGCAGTACTGTAACTTCTTATCTTGAATTTCAATTTTGATTTCTCAAAAACTTAACATTTTTCGATAATATGTCAAAAAACCAGTAATTTCATAACTCAGTATTATTGAAAGACGAGAATAAAAGCCCATCAAAATGACAGGTTGGAGTTGTATTATTCAAAATAGTCAAGGGGACTGGAAGATATGATGTTTTGTAGCAAGAAAAAGCATTTTAAAACACTACAGGTATAAATGTTGCTCTATTTTCTTTATCTTCTGGGACATTTCATTTTTACGGTACAGCCTCATGAGCGTGCCAAAGTCTGAACACTTGGCCTAGTATCAGGTGTGCTTTTATCTTATTTATTTATTAGACATCCTACGGACATAAATGAACACTCTATTTACTCTGCACGTGTTGCACATCATGTGCAGTGAATTTCACCTCCCTGCACCCTGTATTTATTGGGTTTTTTTGTTTTGTTTTTTAAAAACACTTCTCTACACTGCCCTTGAGGCTCGATTTGCAAGTCACCATCTACATTTCCAATATAAAGAGACATAATTACTCTTTTATGGAAAATGTTTTTTTCGAGTTTTATTATTCTCAAAAGTAGACTGTCATGAACACGCAGTCATGTTAAAAGATTGGCCTTTACAACCTTACTTAAATCGACCTTATATAGGGAAACACTTAAACAGGGGCACACTTTATACTTAAATACACTGACAAAGACACACTGTGTTTCATGTACAGTAGGTGGATAATGCATTTGGTATTAGTATGTTTGAGACATGCATTCTTATCTCCAAATATAATGTCACTCAAAGTAGTGTAATTGTGATATTCATGGAGAGCCATCATTCCGCTATTGTTTGATATCAATGTGGGATTCTTCACTGAAAGCAAAGTGAGTGCTGTCCAAATAAATGTTTGTGATAGACCAAGTAGAAATTATCAGAAAAAGTCGTGTTTTATAGAAAAATACCACATACTTCTTCATTCGGTTGCAACACAAGGTTGCGGGGTAGCATCATTGGCTGAGGGTGCGGCACTGCGGCTGTGCACCTGATGCAATGCCCTCTGCTGGTTAAGGCAGGAATTTGGAATTTGGCACTTACTACAATCTAGCTATGAATCCACCTCCCCCTTTCCACATTGCAACATGTTTAAACACTGTCAAACACAAATTGCCTTTTTGACACTTTCAAACCCCTTCCGTTTAGCAGTACATGGACAAAATATGATGACATTTTACGTCATCACAATCAATCAAATTTTCCACTCAGAGACCCTGCCAATGTCTGTTTCTCAAGACAGAACAAGGAAAGGTGTGCTATAAACTCTCTAGTTATGAATGTTCTTTTTATTGCTGTTGTTAAATCCACAATTCCAATGGGTTTCTTGATGAGTTGATATTTTATTATGATGAAACTTCTACATCAGTGGTAAAGTCATCCACCACAATGACTGCATTGTGTTCCCAAACTGCGATGATTAAATCTTTCACGTCATCTTGAACCAGCAAGACTCGGCTCCCTGCCAGTATGCTTTGAATGTGAAATAGTTCTTGAATTATGTCTTCTTAGATAGGTGGATCAGTAGACACAAACCAATTTCTTCGCCACCTCATTCACCTGACCTGTCCTCATTGGAATACATTTTATGGGGCTATGTAAATGTGGTGTTTACTCATCAAAACCACATTCTTTGGAAGAACTTATACCACAAGAGCATTTGCTTGATATCAATTACAACCCAGAAAAAAAAGTTGAAAGCTGATTTGTTCAGGAAAGTTGCTTTGATGTTTAGCTAACACCATAGAGTGAAGTCCCCAAAAATCCCACTTGAGGAAAACTCAAAATCCAAGATGGTCGCCATCGCAATTCACAAATATCAGGAAAAGACGTAGAGCCATAATTTTGTTATTACTTGTCATAGGAAAATTGTTTTGGGGTCTAGACCCTGGTTTTGGGTGTAAGGAATCCAAAGGAACCCTGTTTGAATGGGGTGAATATCAATCACCTTGATGCTGTGCACAAGACGCTTCTCCCCAGTGAGTGTGCCATCGATATTGCGCTGAAGGAGGTGGTGGTCCAACAACTAACTCAAATTATAGATGATCTGATGGCAGATGCTGCCAGGCAAAGTAACACTGGGAGATTGTGTAATATATGAAGCATGTGTGAGTGTTATTGCACTTCATTCAAGCAGAGCGCACAGAAGATTTGGATCTGCATCTTCATGCCATCAGTGAAATGATCCCAATCTTCCATGATGCAGGTCATCTCGCTTTTGCGGAATCCGCCCGTCTTTACCTCGACAATACGAAAAAGTTACCCCAGGTCATGGGGGAGGACAAGTTCCATAAGTTAACCAACCTAGGTTACTTCACTATCAGAATAGCAGAAAAGTTCTGGAGCGGAAACTTTAGAGACCAGACAATTGAGCAAGAGCTGGTGTGATTGCTGAAGACATCCGGAGGTCTGGCTCATGGTCGGGGCATTTCTGATAGCACTCTGCCCAAATGGGTCTATGTCATACCTCGTTGAGCACCTATCTACAACTTGCTCGAGGTGTTATTTGGTGTTCACAGTCACATCTGACAAGCATGTCGACTTGTGTGCCTGCAGAACTGCATGAGATGCTAAAGACTGGGGACATTCATCAATTGGCTTCTTGTGCATTCTCCCTTCTCAAACCAGTAGCATGATGCCCTTGTCTCACCTCGAATGGGGTTGAGTCGATTAGGCAGTGAATGCGGACAAAATCTATGCAGTGAGGAAAGCAGCAGTGGAAGTGATGACAGGCCACAACTACGCTGACATCAAGTTGAAGTGTAAAACAGATTTTCCTCCATCAGCAGTGCAAAAAGTCAAGTATTGGTCTGCAGATAGGAAGTAGAGGTCAACACCACCCTCCTCTTCATGCATGTGACATGTGTAATCAAGCACAAAACCGAGATGCATGCGTAGCTGCACTTTGAGTTTGGGAGGCAGTCTTCATCCCTATTTGACAAATGGATAATACAAAAAGAACACCAATAAAAAGTGTCCTCACAAACATCTTGAAATCAAAGGTGAATGTTCATCTGGAAATTCCCCAAAACACCCAATTCGTCCTTGATGGAGGTCATCTTTTGCAGAGCGTGTGTTGGCTCAATGACGCCACATATGACTATGTGTGCAACACATACGTGGCACATGTCCTCACCAATTATGGGCCAGAATCCATGATCATTTTCGATGGATTTGGTTGCACAATGTCCACCAAAGCAGCAGAGCAGCAGCACCGAGTAATCCAGAATTCCTCTGCAGACATCATCTTTGAGCCAAGTATGAGGATGGTCACTTCTCGAAAATATATTCCTTGGCAAACGGCAAGAACAAAGACAGGCTCGTCACTAAACTCATCACCAAGTTTGAGGCCACTGATGTTGCAAGCAAGCAGCGCACTGCAGATGCTAATTACCTCAGTGCTCAAACTGCAATGACAACTGCAGCAGATGATCAAACCAGACCTGTTGTGATCACAGCCAATGGCACTGATTTGCTGGTCATGATTACTGCACAGGCCACAGCTGGTTATGGATCTGCATATGCTCTTCAGACTTAACCCAATATCTGTTTAGAGAATGGCAACTGCAGCCACAAGCTTCATATCTGATGCCTAACAAAGGTGTATTGACCGCTTCAAAATCTGTGCTCATTAAAGGGATCTACAGGAGGGTTTTTACCCCACAAATCAGTATTTGCTCTCTTCTCCGAAACTACACACACGACTTCGATGAAACTTGACCACAACCTTCATCACCCATGATGTACCTAAGTTTGTTCATGTCATCAAAAAATTCAGGGTCTAAGGGAGGTCTGCGGGGGTTTGATGACTTGCTCCTGATCCAGGTGAGCATCAGGACAGGCTATGTTTGATAGTGGAGAGGAGGACTGGGGGGGGAGGGTGCTGAATTCATTTCTCAGCCAGGCTCAACTCACAAGTGAAGTTGTGAGCATCAGTGAGATATTTCTCCTAAAGTTGTGTAGGGCAGTTCAGTGTACCTTTGTCGACAAGCATCGTTACATATGGTACATGAGGCGAGTCAGCAGAACCTGTCTCCTCAGCTGGGTTCCAACTAGAAAGCTTGCCCCCAACTTCAGCAGCTGCAAAGTACCACTTCTACAGAGCATACTTAATAGTGCAACAATGATTTGGCAATGAGTTGACTCCCACTGAGTGGGGAAGGCAATTCAGAAATGGGATGCTATTTGCTGTGGACACTGACTGACCAGTGGCAATGGATAGGGTACTACACAGGGTATCATGCTAAAGGAAAAAATGCAGTTGCCACAAGGCTGGCCTATTCTGCACCCCCATGTGCTCCACGTGCATTGGGTAAACATGTACCAACACCTGGCCCATTGATGATTCTGAAAACAATTCTGCTGATCTGTGCATGGTATGAGTATGTCACACCTTCCAGTGGTGTTAGTATGTCACACCTTCCATTTTCTGTATCTGGCATAATTGAAGATATTTTGTTTGAATTTCCAAATTATACTACAAATGGCATCCTCGAATTGAAATTGTGAGGGTTCCTTTGAATTCCTCACACCCCCAAACCTGGGCCAAAAATCATCTTCCTATGATAATTATTAACAAAGTTATCGCTCTTTTAGTGTTTCCGAGATCGTCGCGAATTGTGATGGTGGCCACCTTGTATTCTGAATTTTTCTCAAGTGGGATTTTTGGTAATTTTACTCCTGGGTGTTAGATAGACATCAAAGCAGCTTTCCTGAAATAAAAAGTCAGCTTTCAACATTTTTTGGGGTGGTTTAAACGAATGCTCCTGTAGTATTGTTTCGAATCTGGAACCCATCGCACACAACAGCCAGGGTCCCGAAAGAACAGTTATATCGATAAGTCTGTGTTTCTAGTCAGGGTTCCTTCCCCTTTGTTTAATGGATGAATAATTGTTCGTGCGCTGTGAATTATTTTATAGTTAGACCTTTTGTTACATCAATTACAACAACAACAACATCCTCCTTCGTTCTCGTCCCACCATCATCATCGGCACCATTAAACACGTGCGTGTCAGCACGTACATGGGTGGAGTTTCCTCGGCCACCAGAGCTCCGACTCCGCCCCAGAGAGATGGAATGTTCCCCGCGACCAATGAGAGGCTCTCAGCCACCGACTTTCCCACGAACCCCGGACCAATGGGAGGCGAGACGTCTCAGACGGCGAACTTTCCCATGGCCTCTCGACCAATGAGAGGTGAGACGTCTAAGACACCGACTTTCCCACGAACCCCGGAGCAATGGGAGGCAAGACGTCTCAGACGGCGAACTTTCCCACAGCCTCTAGACCAATGAGAGGCGAGACGTCTCAGACGGCGATCCTTCTCACGACACCCCAGCCTGCAGGAGAAATGCAATATATGGAATGCCAGGGCCTTGGAAATAGCGTCAGGGTTGGGCGATCGGGTTTGAGGTGCCGGAGATCGACTCATCTGATCGGCTTGGCAGCGATCGGGTTTGAGGTGCCGGAGATCGACTCGTCTGGTCTGGTCGGCTTGGCATTGCTCGGGTCGTCTCTCGTCTCGTCCACCTGGTGTCACGCTTTTCCTCCATCCCTGGTGCTTGGAGTGGCATCGTTGCTGCGGGTTCGAGTCCCGCCGAGCCAGATCCCAAGATCGTCGAAGAACCACACGAGGTGGACAGGTCCAAGCGCAGGCTCTGGTCTCTAGCAAACCTGTCCTCGAGCTGGAGGCCTTCAATAAAGACCATTGGGGTCCATTTCTGTGTGTGTGTCTGTCTGTGGGCCCGTCTGCAAGTATAAATTGTTAAGTGCTTGCTCTTTGTACATTGCATGACTATATTCGGGGTTAATTCTGCTCTGTGTCTCCCCTTTCCCTATTGTAAATAAATCCCCTGTTAAATGTATCAGCTCGTTTCTGTGTTTTCTTCATTGGTTTAACACGGTCTGTGCGTGTTGGGGAATTTAAGAAGGCCATTGTTGCCGTAGTTGTGTGCATTTGGACTGACGGGACCTCGGTAACCATCCGCTCGGGTTACGCACGGGTCAAGCACGGAACGACTCCCCGTTCGAGTTCCGTCGAGGGTGTGAATACTCGATAGTTCGCCACGTGGGCTCTAGGTATTTTGAAGTTTGGCAAAAACACTGTACCACGTGGTTGATTTAAAGACGATTTACGGTCCTGTAGGGCCGTACCTCGGGGTTGTCTGAGGGTGACGATCTAGATTCTGGGTGTTCAGTAGAGTCGACCCTACTGCTCCACCTAGCGGTCGTGGTCGCAACCGATGTCCGGGTCCACAATAGTATTCGGCCTATGGTCACAAACGCATTTATGAAATTACTCAGCAGTAACTGGAGGATGTTTTCAACAAGTTAGAAAATCAAATTGAACAATGAATTACAAAAGGTGGCATTCATGTTGAAGCAAAAAAACAAAAAATACTGTATCGAGTAAAAACTTTATGAATTACTAGACGACCCGTGAATCCAATTGTGTTCCCGTTGTGACAGCGGTTGATGAAAAAAAAAAAAGACAAATTTTAATATTATTTAGTGGTCAAACTTTAGTGGTCAAAATTTGAGCATTTACCTCAGGAGTCATCGTTTGGCCAACGGGTTCTCGATTTGATGAGCCATTGAAGCACATTCTCCATGGTTTGTCCTTGCGCTTTATGGATCGTCATACCAAAACTTGACTGAATCGGGAATTGACTTTTTAATAATTTTTTCGTTGCCCCATTTCAAGAAACTTGATACTGCAACATGCAGGCGAATGGTGGTTAAGGTGGCCCTCAAATTTTGCGCTATCGTGTACCATTTTGGCTGTATTTCGGGAACATACATACATATATATATATATATATATATATATATATATGTATATATGTATGTATATATATAATATATATATACAAGATGAGAGTTTTAGTAATATATAGATCGATAGATGCTTTCATGCACTTTTATTTATTTTTTCCTATCATGTGTACATCAAGCCTGGTGTTTGCTTAACGGTTAAGGTGGCTGGCCTCACATCTTAGGGTCTTGAGTTCAATTCCCTGTCGTTCTGTTGAAGTAGCACCAGTGGGGTTGACTCAGCCAGTCATCCTTCTGAGGTCGGCAAAAATGAGTACCAGTAAGCGGGGGCATTGCGGACAGCTGCGATAAGGCAGCCTGTGGCTGCCTGGCTGCAAATGAAAAAAAATAGAAGTGTACATCAAAATTTAGAACCATTACAAGTTGCACAAGGACTTTATGCACACCATTTGTATAAACTTGAGCATCTTATGTGTGCATCCACAAAGGAAATTTATTGACCTCTGGTTTAATACTCCTCAACAGAAATGTTCAATGGCTCATCAAATGGTTGGCATAATAATTGAGGTATTTTAAGGTCCAAAAACCTTATTGTTGCCATTTGTGTCTGGCTCATCTCATCGTCACAGACATTTCTCACAGAAATTGGCACCTTGTGTGAATCATGGCTGAGTAATGAATTAGGAATTTTAATTGTCGCCCTAAGGTAAGAAGGACCCATAGGCTGTTGCAGGCTTCAGAAGTGAATGTAATACAACGTGACAGTTTATATCAGAAATGCTGACACATAATAAACACGATGGCCAGCGGAGGAATTGTCAGACTTGCATCAATTGATGGCTGCAGACCAGGGAGTGGTGATGTCAGTTTTAAATCACAAATGGAAGCTCTGATTGGAATTTGCTGCTCTGCATGCTACCAAGCAAATTACAGTTACATGCTACAAGGAGAATTGCAGTTAGACATCTTGTTAAAGATGGAAACCTGGAAAGAAGCAGTGATGGATGTTGACACAGGCAAAGGATGTCAATAAGTTTTGCTGGGAGCATAAGAATGACGCAGAAGTTGAAGGATTATTTGCATTCCATCAAATGCACACAAGCATGACATTGCTTTCAGAGGAAGAATGTAAAGATAGGAGTCTTGTAACAACCACATGTCCACAGGGACTTGAAATAAATATAACTATTGTAAGTTCCTTTCCACAAAAAAATCATCATTAATCTGATTTTATGGATGAATCTAAAGCCCTCCAACTTGTATGTTGAAAGAGCTATCAAGAATAAATGAATTTTTCATTCCTTTAACAAAATAGTTTTAATTTGACAATTATTTAGTGATGAGATAATGCAGTTTGCAACTCTGAGTATCAATATTGTATAGCTTATACATGCAGACATCATTTATCATACACATAGATGAGGTTAACCAGGTGAAGTGAAAAACATGGACACAAACGGTAAAGGAAAGCAATTATCAATTTGAAGACCTGAACCAAAAATGCAAGAAAAGTCAAATAGCTTCCAGGAGGAAGATCAAGTGGATAAATGAGGACACAACCACACACACACACACTCGTGTGCAGCTTTGAGGATGCTGGTTGCATCAATGGTGAGGGACAGGCTATGCCGTGATGCATTGCCCCTATTACCATTACACTTGTGCTCATTTTGCTGACCGAGGAAGGATGACAGGCTGAGTCACCACACCTCGTGTTAATTCAGCAGCCAAACAGGGCTCAAACTCAGGACCCTAGGATCCCAAGCCAACCACCAGAACCGCTAAGCCAATGCCAGGCTTGATAATAAACAGAACACCAGGAAGGAACTTGAAGAAGTAAAGCACAAAGATGGAGTCATCAGGAGAACCTGGATAGGATTCAGGTTTCAGCTGCTACTCCACACCCTCAAACCCGAACTGGCGCAGCCAAGTGAGACTTAAAGAAAACTTTTGCAAGAATTCACTTCTATGAAGAGAGATAGATAAAGAAAGAGAGGATAGAGAGTAAACGAGAGGGAAGAGAAGAAAAGCAAGAATTAGAATGAATAAAGAGAATTGTGAAAAAAAAATTAGAAAGAAAATTAAATAAAACTACAGGGTGCCCACAGAAAACCAAGAAATTTGAGATTTTGAGATTTATTTTGCCGTATTTTAAGATATCAAAAACTAACATAAAATTTTCTAACCGTTTTTTAATCTTATTTCAGAATTCAGCAGTTATCAAATTTTCAACGTGCGGTGATTGTTTTACACTACATCTAAGTTTGCTTTTGTTTTGTTTCAAAATAAACTACCAAATTTCCTGGTTTCTGTGGGGCACCCTGTAGAACTGTCACTTCACTGCTGGCACTGATTACCGAGTACCAAGACATCTGGCTTTGATACACCCTGCTTTGACATACCACGGGACGATGAGTAACGGACCAAGTAACACAAATTTTTAGGTCAGGTCAGGTCAGTAATTGTGTCAGGTCAGGTCAAGCCAGATTAGATCTATGACTTGCTCCAGGTACCATGTAAACTGCACTCACCTGTTTCATGGTCGGGTTGTCGGTTACTAAACCATCTACTCCACCAGGTTTCCTGGTGAGGAGGGTGTATGATATGGACACCCAGCAGGATTAAAAAACAAAACCTGTCAAAGGACAGAGGAGCACCTTGTGAGCCAACAGGAAACCATAAATAGTACCCAACTGTGTCTGTGGACGTCCTCCTACAGTTGCATTACTTTTTATTAGGAGGTTGGTGGCAGGATTTGCACTCCGGCACCGTAAAACCTTTCATTCCACAAAAAGTACGAAAACACAAAAAATCTGAAACCCATCAGTGGGAGTATTTCCTATGCAGATGCCCTCTCCAGGGCAGCTCAGCGGATGACAGGAGTGGAGCAAAACCTCCGGGACGGGGTCATGTGTGTCGGGGTCGTGCTGAGGTGTCCACCACGAAGGCGGTCTCCTTGGGTTAACTGAGGCATTCCCTTCGGGTAGGTGCTTGGAATGTCTCATCCTTAGAGAGGAAAATAACATGTCTCTTATCATCTCAACTCAGCGTTTGGCATCAGCATTGGCAGCATGCTCTGAGTTCAGAGAGCGGATTGTGGTGAGATAATGCAGGTTGTTACACCTACAATTGGTTTGATCACTCGGATGGTTAGCATGCCAAGGAGTTGCTGCAGCTGTGTCCAATAAGCTGACACCAATGAAAATTGAGGTAACAACGGTCAACAAGTGTATTATGAGATGAAGGATTCACCACTCCTTGGGTGTCATTTCGCTGGTCTTTGTATATTCTACGACTGAGGCGAGTGATCTCACTGTGAAGGACGTATTCTAGCCGTGCTCGAGTTTGTGGTTGATCAGTGCCCCAGGTGAGATCCTAATCTAGTCTTGGGGGATTTCAATGCATCAATTGGAAACTGAAAGTGATGGTTATGAGACATGTGTTGGTCCCATGGATCTGGAACTGTGAAGCAGAATAGCACCAAGTTCCTTGACTTTGCAAGAGTCATGGATTTAGGGTGGTTGGTCATGGTTTTAACGTCCACAGCTCATCGCTGTACTTGTTATTCCAATGCTAGTGGTGTGGCAAAGGAGATTGACCATTTGCTCATTGAAGGTCATGGAGGATGATCCGAAACTGCAGGGTCTCCCGGAGTGCTCAGTTCCTACACCGACCACAGATTTGTTGTAACAACTCTGAAGTTGCAGCTTTAATCTGTGAGAATGGAAGCATGCCAACCGAGGATGAATTTGGCAAGCTCAATGAGAGGGTATCTGAGGAGTTTAGGAACATGCTGAGTGGGGATTTTGGGGGTCTGGGTGCTTTGGGGAATCCTGAAGAGTTGTGGAGAGCCTTCAACACAACGTCCTTGATGTTGCTGGTGGATATCTTGGAACTCACCATCGAGAGTGGAAGAATTTTGTCTCTCAAGGGACACTGGATACCCTTGACCAGAGTAGCAGGGCAGGCTGAATGGTGGAGCTGAGCTGTTCAGGGAGCTGAGGCGTAAAACTGAACGTGCGCTAAGGGTGGATAAGGAGGCCTATGATGTGCGAGGAATCTGTGAAGGGGTCTAGCATCACCTGTGGTCAAGTGATTCCATCCAGTTTACAGGGGAATCACACATTGCATTCCTCCAAACTCCATCCTCTGTGTACTGCAGTTAGAGTGGAAGTGGGGGGCTCTTGTCAGAGGAGTCCAAATTGAAGGCCCGCTGGGCCGGTTACTTTGAGCAGCAGTACCAGGCTGATCCACCAGCTCTCAAGTTAGATGTCAGGGGTGTTACTATCCCCATGGCTGACCTCCAATCAATTTTCATCCACCATCATTTGTGGAAACACAGGCTGCAATGAACCGGTTGAAATGGGGTAAATCTCCTGGATCTGTGGCATCCGTGCTGAACCTCTGAAGGCTGGTGAAAATGCTGGACTCATGTTGTTGCACACAGTTCTATGCTCTGCCTGGAACACAGGCATCATCAAAACTTACTGGAAGAGGGGCCTTGTTTTCCCTCTCTGAAAAGGGAAGGGTCATCGCCAGGACTGAAACAACTATGGAGGGGTGACGCTGCTCTCTGTGCCAGGCAAGCTCTTTGCTCGGATAATTATTGATTGGGGTCCCCAACATCTGCTTGAGCACCAGCTTCCAGTGCAGTCAGGCTTTACACCAAAGAGGTTAATGATTGACCGTATCCTTGGTCTTTGTGCCTCATGGAATGCAGATGAGAGTTTCAGCAGGGGCAGCTTGCAGCTAATGTTGATCTCTGCAAACATTCGATTCAGTGAATCAGGATGCCCTCTGGAGAATTCTTGGTCTTCGTGGGTTGCCACCAAATCTGATGAATCTGATGTCTGATCTATACTCTGGTACTGAGAGTGCTGTGAGATGTGGTGATACCATCTCTGACTTATTTCCAGTCGTTACTGGAGTTTGTCAAGGGTGTGCACTGGCCCCAACACTTTTTAATCACTTGTATGGACTGGATTCTGGGAAATGTCGGAGAAATCAAGCTGCCGTGCATTGTTGGGAATGTCAAGTTCTCTGACCTTGATTTCGCAGGTAGTGCAGTCATCTTTGGCGGACACTCTGGATATTCTTTGGAGGCCATCAAGGTATTGAATCAGGAGTCGGAGCTGCTAGGATTATGCTTTTCCTGGGTCAAAACTAATATCCAGGCTTTTCATGACAATTGGATGTTGCTATCTTCTCTGTTACGTTTGTGGCGAGGATGTTGAGGGCACTGAGAGATTCACTTACCTTGGCAGTGATATTCATGTTTCTGCTGGCTGTGAGCCAGAGGTCAATAGACATCTGGGTCAGGCCTGGGGAGTCAGGGATTGACAGTGTATGGGGTGTGGCACTGCCGGTACCACTGCCGCTCTCTCTCTCTCTCTCTTCTCTCCTCTCTCTCCTCTCTCTCTCTCTTCTCTCTCTCTCTCATCTTTCTCTCTCTCTCATTCTTTCTCTCACTTTCTCCTCTCTTCCTTTCCTTTCTTTCTCTCTCTCTTCCCTTTCCTCTTCTTTCTCTCTCTCTCTCTTTCCTCTTCTTTTCTCTCTCTCTCTCTCTCCTTTCTTTCTTCTCTCTCTTCTCTCTTCTGTCTCTCTCTCTCATTCTTTCTCTCTGTCTCTCTATGTCTCTCTCTTTCTCTCTCTGTCTCTCTATGTCTCTCTCTTTCTCTCTCTCTCTCTGTCTCTCATCTTCTCTCCTCTTCCATCTCTTCTTTCTCTCTCTCCCTTTCCTCTTCTTTTTCATCTTCTCTCTCTCTCCCCTTCTCTTCTTTCTCTCCTCTTCCTCTGTCTCTGTCTCTGTCTCTGTCTCTGTCCTCTCTCTCTTCAAAGAAACAGTAATAACAACATATATCTAGGTATTGTGATCACAAAGCAATAGATCCAAGGTTAAACCTTCCCCAGCTTACCTTTGGCCTGTGATCCAATGATGGTATATTGTTTGGACCGCCATATGACCTTGAGCTTCAACATTTAGGGATAGAGTGTATGGAAAGAAGCATCCCCATCTAATATCTATCAATAAGACACTAAATCATGAAAATCAGAGAATTATTCACCTCTGATCAAATAGGTGTTTTTAGTTAATGGTCACAATCCAAAAAAGGAGGTCAAGGAAACTGATCAAATTAATCAGGTGCACAACTTCAGTGCAGGTACACTATTATGATGCCAGAACATCTTTGAAGGCCAAGCACACTTGAATTTTCTACATTGGCAAAATTGAGTGATGCCAAAAATGCATTTTTTTTTCATACCACCATTTGATCTTGACCACATATTTTTTTTCAGACTGCGATTTTGACCTTGACCTTTAACTCAGATGGGTATGATGCAAATTAAATGTAAATATGCCTTTCTCGGTCTATCTAAAGAAGGCAATTTTGTTCTGATCGGTCAAACCTCAGTCAATTATGGTGAAAATGAATAAATGTATAATTGGGTTCATAACCTTAAGAGTTAGGTCAAGGTTTAAAAAATATGCATCCAAACATACTTGTTATTCCCATTAATGATGCAAAATTCATTTTTAAAGCTCATACATTGACAGAAAAAATAGGGAGAAACCTAAATGGTTGGTTTAGTACTGCGAGGGGGTGTAAGACCTTGACCTTTATCTGTCAGGTATGTTGTAAATTAAATGTAATGCAACTTGCTCGACGCTATCTAGAGAGGGAAATTAATTTTCGGATTGGAGAAATCTTAGTCAAGTAAGGGTGAGAATGTTTAAAAAATGTCTATAATTAGGTCATGACCTTACGTCTTTTCGGCCATTTAAATTATTAATATATTAGGTCATTTAGGTCAAGGTTAAGAAAAATGTTGGTCAACCCGCATATTTTCTCTTCATATCATTAATGCAAAATTTCATTCCGAAAGTCACAGCCGGCTCTGATATACAGCTCAGAAATTAATACAGCTCGGAAATTAGGATTGCAGGAAGAAAAGCAAAATAATACTAATTTTCAAATGGTTGTTTAGTACTCATAAGGGTCTAAAAAACTGTGGTACCATTAAAAATCGAGGGCACTAATTGTAGAAACCAACCCAAGAACAGTAATAAGCCTTCCCTATCCATGAGGGGGAGGCTAACTTGACAATATCAGGAAGGAGTAGAACTAAAACAAGGACAGAAGTGAGGGCATATATAACCAACTACAACTTGATATGAGTTGAGCACCTATAGATGCACTGCATCAGGGAATACCAAATCCAAATCTGACAACCAGGACATGAGAGAGAAAAAGAGGATGGGGTGTGTGTGTGGTGTGTGTGCGCATGCCGCAGACACAGAAGGGGATGAAGAAGCGACCAGAGAGACGAGAGAGAGAGAGATCGAGAGAGAGAGGAGAAGAGAGACAGAGAAGAGAGAGACGAGAGAGAGAGGAGCGATAAACTATCGAAAGAGGGATAAAAGATA
This sequence comes from Eptatretus atami, assembly GCA_035128595.1. Classification (NCBI taxonomy): domain Eukaryota; kingdom Metazoa; phylum Chordata; class Myxini; order Myxiniformes; family Myxinidae; genus Eptatretus; species Eptatretus atami. The sequence continues at coordinate 72,171,980 of CM068953.1, forward strand.
GAAGAGAGGAAGTAGAGACGATCTGCCGCCAGCTCCACTATTCACCTGCAATGGCATCAATTGCCTATATCCCACAATCCATATTCTGCTTTCTTGCATCTGATTGTCTTCTCGCTCTCAGCCAGTCCTTCACCTTGTCACCGCTGTCAAAGGTGGAAGTACTATGGTCCACTACTATTCACAAAGGAGTCTAAAATGAAAACATCCCCAACTACAGGCCAGCCAAGCTTACTTCAAATTTTAACCAGCTCTGTCACAGAATCCCACCTTTTCTGCAATGTCACCCTTCACGTTTCAACAACCTGATTCAACCATAAATTTTGGATTGCAATTTCGCAGTACTCAACTGATCTCTCTCAGAATTGT
>CM068953.1:72172370-72190360 GCA_035128595.1 Eptatretus atami
TATTGTAAATAAATCCCCTGTTAAATGTATCAGCTCGTTTCTGTGTTTTCTTCATTGGTTTAACACGGTCTGTGCGTGTTGGGGAATTTAAGAAGGCCATTGTTGCCGTAGTTGTGTGCATTTGGACTGACGGGACCTCGGTAACCATCCGCTCGGGTTACGCATGGGTCAAGCACGGAAACGACTCATCCCGTTCGAGTTCCGTCGAGGGTGTGAATACTCGATAGTTCGCCACGTGGGCCTCTAGGTATTTTGAAGTTTGGCAAATAACACTGTACCACGTGGTTGATTTAAAGACGATTTACGGTCCTGTAAGGGGCCGTACCCTCGGGGTTGTCTGAGGGTGACGATCTAGATTCTGGGTGTTCAGTAGAGTCGACCCTACTGCTCCACCTAGCGGTCGTGGTCGCAACCGATGTCCGGGTCCACAATAGTATTCGGCCTATGGTCACAAACGCAATTTATGAAATTACTCAGCAGTAACTGGAGGATGTTTTCAACAAGTTAGAAAATCAAATTGAACAATGAATTACAAAAGGTGGCATTCATGTTGAAGCCAAAAAAACAAAAAAACTACTGTATCGAGTAAAAACTTTATGAATTACTAGACGACCCGTGAATCCAATTGTGTTCCCGTTGTGACAGCGGTTGATGAAAAAAAAAAAAGACAAAATTTTAATATTATTTAGTGGTCAAACTTTAGTGGTCAAAATTTGAGCATTTACCTCAGGAGTCATCGTTTGGCCAACGGGTTCCTCGATTTGATGAGCCATTGAAGCACATTCTCCATGGTTTGTCCTTGCGCTTTATGGATCGTCATACCAAAACTTGACTGAATCGGGAATTGACTTTTTAATAATTTTTTTCGTTGCCCCATTTCAAGAAACTTGATACTGCAACATGCAGGCGAATGGTGGTTAAGGTGGCCCTCAAATTTTGCGCTATCGTGTACCATTTTGGCTGTATTTCGGGAACATACATACATATATATATATATATATATATATATATATATATGTATATATGTATGTATATATATATATATATATACAAGATGAGAGTTTTAGTAATATATAGATCGATAGATGCTTTCATGCACTTTTATTTATTTTTTCCTATCATGTGTACATCAAGCCTGGTGTTTGCTTAACGGTTAAGGTGGCTGGCCTCACATCTTAGGGTCTTGAGTTCAATTCCCTGTCGTTCTGTTGAAGTAGCACCAGGTGGGGTTGACTCAGCCAGTCATCCTTCTGAGGTCGGCAAAAATGAGTACCAGTAAGCGGGGGCATTGCGGACAGCTGCGATAAGGCAGCCTGTGGCTGCCTGGCTGCAAATGAAAAAAAATAGAAGTGTACATCAAAATTTAGAAACATTACAAGTTGCACAAGGACTTTATGCACACCATTTGTATAAACTTGAGCATCTTATGTGTGCATCCACAAAGGAAATTTATTGACCTCTGGTTTAATACTCCTCAACAGAAATGTTTCAATGGCTCATCAAATGGTTGGCATAAATAATTGAGGTATTTTAAGGTCCAAAAACCTTATTGTTGCCATTTGTGTCTGGCTCATCTCATCGTCAGACATTTCTCACAGAAATTGGCACCTTGGTGTGAATCATGGCTGAGTAATGAATTAGGAATTTTAAATTGTCAGCCCTAAGGTAAGAAGGACCCATAGGCTGTTGCAGGCTTCAGAAGTGAATGTAATACAACGTGACAGCTTATATCAGAAATGCTGACACATAATAAACACGATGGCCAGCGGAGGAATTGTCAGACTTGCATCAATTGATGGCTGCAGACCAGGGAGTGGTGATGTCAGTTTTAAATCACAAATGGAAGCTCTGATTGGAATTTGCTGCTCTGCATGCTACCAAGCAAATTACAGTTACATGCTACAAGGAGAATTGCAGTTAGACATCTTGTTAAAGATGGAAACCTGGAAAGAAGCAGTGATGGATGTTGACACAGGCAAAGGATTGTCAATAAGTTTTGCTGGGAGCATAAGAATGACGCAGAAGTTGAAGGATTATTTGCATTCCATCAAATGCACACAAAGCATGACATTGCTTTCAGAGGAAGAATGTAAAGATAGGAGTCTTGTAACAACAACATGTCCACAGGGACTTGAAATAAATATAACTATTGTAAGTTCCTTTCCACAAAAAAATCATCATTAATCTGATTTTATGGATGAATCTAAAGCCCTCCAACTTGTATGTTGAAAGAGCTATCAAGAATAAATGAATTTTTCATTCCTTTACAAAATAGTTTTAATTTGACAATTATTTAGTGATGAGATAATGCAGTTTGCAACTCTGAGTATCAATATTGTATAGCTTATACATGCAGACATCATTTATCATAACATAGATGAGGTTAACCAGGTGAAGTGAAAAACATGGACACAAACGGTAAAGGAAAGCAATTATCAATTTGAAGACCTGAACCCAAAATAGCAAGAAAAGTCAAATAGCTTCCAGGAGGAAGATCAAGTGGATAAATGAGGACACACACACACACACACACACTCGTGTGCAGCTTTGAGGATGCTGGTTGCATCAATGGTGAGGGACACGGCTATGCCGCTGATGCATTGCCCCTATTACCATTACACTTGTGCTCATTTTGCTGACCGAGGAAGGATGACAGGCTGAGTCAACCACACCTCGTGTTAATTCAGCAGCCAACAGGGCTCAAACTCAGGACCCTAGGATCCCAAGCCAACCACCAGAACCGCTAAGCCAATGCCAGGCTTGATAATAAAACAGAACACCAGGAAGGAACTTGAAGAAGTAAAGCACAAAGATGGAGTCATCAGGAGGAACCTGGATAGGATTCAGGTTTCAGCTGCTACTCCACAACCCTCAAACCCGAACTGGCGCAGCCAAGTGAGACTTAAAGAAAACTTTTTGCAAGAATTCACTTCTATGAAGAGAGATAGATAAAGAAAGAGAGGGATAGAGAGTAAACGAGAGGGAAGAGAAGAAAAAGCAAGAATTAGAATGAATAAAGAGAATTGTGAAAAAAAAAATTAGAAAGAAAATTAAATAAAACTACAGGGTGCCCCACAGAAAACCAAGAAATTTGAGATTTTGAGATTTATTTTGCCGTATTTTAAGATATCAATAAACTAACATATAAATTTTCTAACCGTTTTTTAATCTTATTTCAGAATTCAGCAGTTATCAAATTTTCAACGTGCGGTGATTGTTTTACACTACATCTAAGTTTGCTTTTGTTTTGTTTCAAAATAAACTACCAAATTTCCTGGTTTTCTGTGGGGCACCCTGTAGAACTGTCACTTCACTGCTGGCACTGATTACCGAGTACCAAGACATCTGGCTTTGATACAACCCTGCTTTGACATACCACGGGACTGATGAGTAACGGACCAAGTAACACAAATTTTTAGGTCAGGTCAGGTCAGTAATTGTGTCAGGTCAGGTCAAGCCAGATTAGATCTATGACTTGCTCCAGGTACCATGTAAACCTGCACTCACCTGTTTCATGGTCGGGTTGTCGGTTACTAAACCATCTACTCCACCAGGTTTCCTGGTGAGGAGGGTGTATGATATGGACACCCAGCAGGATTAAAAACAAAACCTGTCAAAGGACAGAGGAGCACCTTGTGAGCCAACAGGAAACCATAAATAGTACCCAACTGTGTCTGTGGACGTCCTCCTACAGTTGCATTACTTTTTATTAGGAGGTTGGTGGCAGGATTTGCACTCCGGCCACCGTAAAACCTTTCATTCCACAAAAAGTACGAAAAACACAAAGAAATCTGAAAACCCACTCAGTGGGAGTATTTCCTATGCAGATGCCCTCTCCAGGGCAGCTCAGCGGATGACAGGAGTGGAGCAAAACCTCCGGGACGGGGTCATGTGTGTCGGGGTCGTGCTGAGGTGTCACCACCAGAAGGCGGTCTCCTTGGGTTAACCTGAGGCATTCCCTTCGGGTAGGTGCTTGGAATGTCTCATCCCTTAGAGAGGAAAATAACATGTCTCTTATCATCTCAACTCAAGCGTTTGGACATCAGCATTGCAGCATGCTCTGAGGTTCAGAGAGCGGATTGTGGTGAGATAATGGCAGGTTGTTACACCTACAATTGGTTTGATCACTCGGATGGTTAGCATGCCCAAGGAGTTGCTGCAGCTGTGTCCAATAAGCTGACACCAATGAAAATTGAGGTAACAACGGTCAACAAGTGTATTATGAGATGAAGGATTCACCACTCCTTGGGTGTCATTTCGCTGGTCTTTGTATATTCTACGACTGAGGCGAGTGATCTCACTGTGAAGGACGTATTCTATGCCGTGCTCGAGTTTGTGGTTGATCAGTGCCCCAGGTGAGATCCTAATCTAGTCTTGGGGGATTTCAATGCATCAATTGGAACTGAAAGTGATGGTTATGAGACATGTGTTGGTCCCCATGGATCTGGAACTGTGAAGCAGAATAGCACCAAGTTCCTTGACTTTGCAAGAAGTCATGGATTTAGGGTGGTTGGTTCATGGTTTTAACGTCCACAGGCTCATCGCTGTACTTGGTATTCCAATGCTAGTGGTGTGGCAAAGGAGATTGACCATTTGCTCATTGAAGGTCACTGGAGGATGATCCGAAACTGCAGGGTCTCCCGGAGTGCTCAGTTCCTCAACACCGACCACAGATTTGTTGTAACAACTCTGAAGTTGCAGCTTTAATCTGTGAGAATGGAAGCATGCCAACCGAGGATGAATTTGGCAAGCTCAATGAGAGGGTATCTGAGGAGTTTAGGAACATGCTGAGTGGGGATTTTGGGGGTCTGGGTGCTTTGGGGAATCCTGAAGAGTTGTGGAGAGCCTTCAACACCAACGTCCTTGATGTTGCTGGTGGATATCTTGGAACTCACCATCGAGAGTGGAAGAATTTTGTCTCTCAAGGGACACTGGATACCCTTGACCAGAGTAGCAGGGCCAGGCTGAATGGTGGAGCTGAGCTGTTCAGGGAGCTGAGGCGTAAAACTGAACGTGCGCTAAGGGTGGATAAGGAGGCCTATGTGCGAGGAATCTGTGAAGGGGTCTAGCATCACCTGTGGTCAAGTGATTCCCATCCAGTTTACAGGGGAATTCACACATTGCATTCCTCCAAACCCATCCCTCTGTGTACTGCAGTTAGAGTGGAAGGTGGGGGGCTCTTGTCAGAGGAGTCCAAATTGAAGGCCCGCTGGGCCGGTTACTTTGAGCAGCAGTACCAGGCTGATCCACCAGCTCTCAAGTTAGATGTCAGGGGTGTTACTATCCCCATGGCTGACCCTCCAATCAATTTTCATCCACCATCATTTGTGGAAACACAGGCTGCAATGAACCGGTTGAAATGGGGTAAATCTCCTGGGATCTGTGGCATCCGTGCTGAACCTCTGAAGGCTGGTGAAAATGCTGGACTCATGTTGTTGCACACAGTTCTATGCTCTGCCTGGAACACAGGCATCATCTAAACTTACTGGAAGAGGGGCCTTGTTTTCCCTCTCTGAAAAGGGAAGGGTCATCGCCAGGACTGAAACAACTATGGAGGGGTGACGCTGCTCTCTGTGCCAGGCAAGCTCTTTGCTCGGATAATTATTGATTGGGGTCCCCAACATCTGCTTGAGCACCAGCTTCCAGTGCAGTCAGGCTTTACACCAAAGAGGTTAATGATTGACCGTATCCTTGGTCTTTGTGCCCTCATGGAATGCAGATGAGAGTTTCAGCAGGGGCAGCTTGCAGCTAATGTTGATCTCTGCAAAGCATTCGATTCAGTGAATCAGGATGCCCTCTGGAGAATTCTTGGTCTTCGTGGGTTGCCACCAAATCTGATGAATCTGATGTCTGATCTATACTCTGGTACTGAGAGTGCTGTGAGATGTGGTGATACCATCTCTGACTTATTTCCAGTCGTTACTGGAGTTTGTCAAGGGTGTGCACTGGCCCCAACACTTTTTAATCACTTGTATGGACTGGATTCTGGGGAAGATGTCGGAGAAATCAAGCTGCCGTGCATTGTTGGGGAATGTCAAGTTCTCTGACCTTGATTTCGCAGGTAGTGCAGTCATCTTTGCGGACACTCTGGATATTCTTTTGGAGGCCATCAAGGTATTGAATCAGGAGTCGGAGCTGCTAGGATTATGGCTTTCCTGGGTCAAAACTAATATCCAGGCTTTTCATGACATATTGGATGTTGCTATCTTCTCTGTACCTGTTTGTGGCGAGGATGTTGAGGGCACTGAGAGATTCACTTACCTTGGCAGTGATATTCATGTTTCTGCTGGCTGTGAGCCAGAGGTCAATAGACATCTGGGTCAGGCCTGGGGAGTCAGGGATTGACAGTGTATGGGGTGTGGCACTGCCGGTACCACTGCCGCTCTCTTCTCTCTCTCTTCTCTCTCTCTCTCTTCTCTCTCTCTTCCTCTCTCTCTCTCTCTCATTCTTTCTCTCTCTCTCTTCTTTCTCTCCTTTCTCTCTCTTCCCTTTCCTCTTCTTTCTCTCTCTCTCCCTTCTCTTCTTCTCTCTTTCTCTCTCTCTCTCCTTTTCTTCTTTCTCTCTCTCTCTCTCCTCCTTTCCTCTTCTTTCTCTTCTCTTTCTCCTCTTCTGTCTCTCCTTCATTCTTTCTCTCTGTCTCTCTATGTCTCTCTCTTTCTCTCTCTGTCTCTCTATGTCTCTCTCTTTCTCTCTCTCTCTCTGTCTCTCATTCTTTCTCTCCTCTTCCATCTCTTCTTTCTCTCTCTCCCTTTCCTCTTCTTTTTCACTTTCTCTCTCTCTCCCTTTCCTCTTCTTTCTCTCCTCTTCCTCTGTCTCTGTCTCTGTCTCTGTCTCTGTCTCTCTCTCTCTCAAAGAAACAGTAATAACAACATATATCTAGGTATTGTGTGATCACAAAGCAATAGATCCAAGGTTAAACCTTCCCCAGCTTACCCTTGGCCTGTGATCCAATGATGGTATATTGTTTGGACCGCCATATGACCTTGAGCTTCAACATTTAGGGATAGAGTGTATGGAAAGAAAATGCATCCCCATCTAATATCTATCAATAAGACACTAAATCATGAAAATCAGAGGAAATTATTCAACCTCTGATCAAATAGGTGTTTTTAGTTAATGGTCACAATCCAAAAAAAGGAGGTCAAGGAAACTGATCAAATTAATCAGGTGCACAACTTCAGTGCAGGTACACTATTATGATGCAAGAACATCTTTGAAGGCCAAGCACACTTGAATTTTCTACATTGGCAAAATTGAGTGATGCCAAAAATGCATTTTTTTTTCATACCACCATTTGATCTTGACCACATTATTTTTTTCAGACTGCGATTTGACCTTGACCTTTAACTCAGATGGGTATGATGCAAATTAAATGTAAATATGCCTTTCTCGGTCTATCTAAAGAAGGCAATTTTGTTCTGATCGGTCAAACCTCAGTCAAATTATGGTGAAAATGATAAAATGTATAATTGGGTCATAACCTTAAGAGTTAGGTCAAGGTTTAAAAAAATAATGCCATCCAAACATACTTGTTATTCCCATTAATGATGCAAAATTTCATTTTTAAAGTCCTCATACATTGACAGAAAAAATAGGGAGAAAACCTAAATGGTGGTTTAGTACTGCGAGGGGGTGTAAGACCTTGACCTTTAATCTGTCAGGTATGATGTAAATTAAATGTAAATGCAACTTGCTCGACGCTATCTAGAGAGGGAAATTATTTTCGGATTGGAGAAATCTTAGTCAAGTAAGGGTGAGAAATGTTTAAAAAATGTCTATAATTAGGTCATGACCTTACGTCTTTTCGGCCATTTAAAATTATATAATATAATTAGGTCATTTAGGTCAAGGTTAAGAAAAATTAGGTCAACCCCGCATATTTTCTCTTCATATCATTAATGCAAAATTTCATTCCGAAAGTCACAGCCGGCTCTGATATACAGCTCAGAAATTAATACAGCTCGGAAATTAGGATTGCAGGAAGAAAAGCAAAATAATACTAATTTTCCAAATGGTTGTTTAGTACTCATAAGGGTCTAAAAAACTGTGGTACCATTAAAAAATCGAGGGCACTAATTGTAGAAACAAACCCAAGAACAGTAATAAGCCTTCCCCTATCCATGAGGGGGAGGCTTAACTTGACAATATCAGGAAGGAGTAGACTAAAACAAGGACAGAAGTGAGGGCATATATAACCAACTACAACTTGATATGAGTTGAGCACCTATAGATGCACTGCCATCAGGATACCACATCCAAATCTGACAACACAGGACATTGAGAGAGAAAAGAGGAGAGGGTGTGTGTGTGTGTGTGGTGCGCATGCGCAGACACAGAGAGAGGGAGAGAGAGCGAGAGAGAGAGAGAGAGAGAGGAGAGAGAGAGAGAGAGAGAGAGAGAGAGAGAGAGAGAGAGAGAGAGAGAGAGATAAAATATCGAAAGAGGGATAAAAGATAGAAAGAGAGGAAGTAGAGAACGATCTGCCCAGCTTCAACTATTCACCTGCAATGGCAGTCATGCCCATATCCACAAATCATATTCTGTTTCTCTTGCATCTGATTTGTCTTCTCGCTTCAGCCAGTCCTTCACCTTGGTCACCTCCTGTCAAGGTGGAAGTCTACTAATGTCACTACTATTCACAAGGAGGCTAAAATGACAAATCATCCCCACTACAGGCCAGCAAGCTTACTTCAAATTTAACCAGCTTTGTCACAGAATCCACCTTTTCTGCAAATGTCACCCTTCCACGTTTTCAAACAACCTGATCTCAGACCATAAGTTTTGGATTGCATTCCAGTCACTCAACTGATTCTCTCTCAGAAATTGTCAGAGGCCATAAATCTCAAAGAATAGATCAGGACCACCTTCATGAACATATACAAGGCATTCAACACAGTCCAGCATCCAGCTCTGCTTGTTAATTTTGCTGCCTGCCACATATAAGGCTGTCTTCATACCTCGCTTCTAACTTCCTTCACTTTCACACTGAATGTGTTACTGTCAATCCCAATTTTGGCCGTCATCGACATGATAACCTCCCCAATGGGGTAGAATTCCTTATTTCCCTGTCAGTGAGATGGGGGATTTTGTGCCAAAATTGGGAGCTATCTGCAAAAAAGAGGAAAGTTTGACAAATGAATAATTCAGTTGTTTGTGTTGGTGGTGGAGATGGCAAAGTGTATATGAACAAATAATTGTTCCCAAAAGTGTGTACAGGCCTGTATTTTCTCCCATAATTTTTTTTTTACTTCCTCAAAAAAAAAATAAAAAAATTTGATAAACCTCATGCTCCGATACTATCACACACATGTGCTGAATAAGAAAGAAAGCACCGTTTTTTCATTGGGGTTTCGATCCTTTCCACCCAGAACCTCTCTAAACGTCAGATCCACAATCCCGGTTGCAGGTCTACATCAGGAGATTACTCAACATCAATGGACCCACAACCTCAAAGTTGTGTCCAGAGTCAGTCAGTCGACACAGCAATGCAATATCCTTATTCAAACTTATTAAATTATTACTATTACTGAAAGTGTTACGACATTTGAATAACTTTAATCATAGACCACTTTATATGATAATATATTGAGTTATTAACACTTTACCTTGTAGACATGTCCAGTACACAGCTCCTCCATCTAACCAGAGACTTAAACTGTCATTCAAATATTCAAACTGTCATTAATAACCAAATTTAAGATGCTGCACTGCGTATCTTAGCAACAATCAACAAATTATTTTACTGCTCATTTATAATGTATTTTATAAATAATATTAAGTTATTAATTATTTATTTATTTTATTTATTTGTTCTATTTACTTAATTTATTTTTTATCTAAATACTTCCTTTATTTAATACATTTAATACATATATATTTAATACATAAATTTAATACATAATATTTAATACATAATACAAAATATATATTTAATACATAAATATATATGTATGTTTAACCAATAATATTAATTCAATAATTTACCTCACAAAAATAATTAATTCATTATTATTATATCAAATGAATGCAATATAGGAACTTGTTGAGATGAAAACAACCAAACTTAAATAAAGGTGATGATGAAGTCTAAAGACATTCTCATAAGACCTGATGAAACAATCAAATATCCTCTGTTTAACATGATGGGGAAAAAACCTCAGCACGTTCCCACAAATAATCTTTACTGAACAAATTCTTGCAAATCTAAGTAGCTGAGATGAAAAGACATTGTGACCCATTTTAATAGGTACATTGCTACATGGAAAGGTGTGCAAGACTATCGGAACTGGAATCATCAACTTTATGATATACAATTGTACTAAAGCCATTCTGTCCAACTCTAACTAATACATCCAGATATGCATCAACTACAGAATCAGTACCACTCCTGTTTGCAATCAGGCTCTCTGGATAAATCTTGTGAAGCTGCCTATCAAAAAAAAATAGTTAACCACACAAATATCATCTATATAATGACATGTATGAGATAATTCTTCAGTAATCTATATTTTTTTATCCTTCATAAGTTTCCCGCCTTCAGAATAAACTCCCTCACTCTATTCAATCCCATTCTTCCCTCCAGGCCTTCAAAACGGCTGTTCACACCACCTCAATCATCCCCAATCCAAATCCTTGATCTTTTCCCTACCCATTAATTCACCCCAAGCCCACCTCCTTCAAATTCCCTGCTTTCCTCCGGAAAGTTCCTGTAATGTCCATCATGTATTTCCCATGTTCCCCGCCCCTCTCTCCCTTCCACAGATCTCCTAATGTCTCTGTTCCCCCTGTTTTGTCCTCCACTCCCGCCCCACTTGTCTCATGCCCCCCTTGCTGTACGTTGTGTGTTAGCTCTCATACGAGCCTCGACAAGGTATACAAAAAAAAGTCTGCTTGTGGGGGGGGGGGGGGGCACAATTCCCACCCATGGGAATACCTTAATCTGTTGAACATTATCCCACAAAAAGACACAAAAGTATTAAATTTATCTTGAAATCTTGCTGAGTTTCAATCTGGTATTTTGAAAGATTCCTGAAGTTTGGCAATAATAAATCACGAAAAAAATCCCATTTGATTATAATGGGGGTGAAATTGTTGTCATGGGCACCGTTTTCTCTTCTTTGCCAGGTGGGACTTTTCTCTTGGCCACATGGGCCCCCTGCCTCCTCTCTCTCCCCTCCCCTGTCTTCTCCCCCCCCTCCTGGTGTTCCAATTATATATATATACTATATATATTATATATATAATATATATTTTATTATTATTTATTTAATTATATATTATATATAGTATATATATATATTATATAGTATATATTATGTATATATTTATATATATAATATATATACATTTATATAGTAATATAAGCCTGGTGTTGGCTTAGTGGTTAGGGTGGTGGCTTGGGACCCAGGGTCCTGAGTTCAAGCCCAGTTGGCTGCTGAATTAACACAGGGTTTGACTCAGCCTGTCCTCCTTCCGAGGTCGGTGAAATGAGTACCAGTGTACTGGTCCGGTGTATGCCCCGGTTAGAATAGGTGTAGCATATCCCGTGTCTCGTAAGAGGACCAGGGTTGGCGTCAGGAAGGGCTCCGGCCATAAAGCATTGCCTCAAGAAAAAGCCCAACTCCTGCACAGCAGGGAAAAATGGCTGTAAAAAGGGTCATATATATATATATATATATATATATATATATATATATATATATATAATATATATATATATATATATTACACATACAACGTATGCCACGTGAATTGGTTGAAAATTGACAATTTATGTGAACTTGACCGATTAACTTCAAAAACAATAGGCTTTTCAGCTTGTCATTACTCTACCAGGCGGATGAAGTTTAAAGAAGATAGATTTTAAAATGTGACCTGTCGGTGATTGACAAACAGACAAGAAAGACATTGTGCAAAAACAAGATACTTGCGAAATTGCTAAAACAAATTTGACCTTAAAAATAATTGATGGTTGAATTCAATAACCAAATACGCAAATCCTCATCAAATTTCAAGTCAATCAGATGAAAATTGATGGGTCTATAAATTTGGCCTTTTGACCTTTAGACGTAAAAAAAAAAAAGATTTGTGATTGAATTCATTGACCCGACATGCAAATCCTGTTCAAATTTCAAGACAATCAGATGAAAATATGACAATTTTAGAAACTTGGCCTATGTTGACCTTAAAAAGAATAGGTGGCTGAAGTCAGTGACTTATTGTGCAAATCCTCTTCAAATTTCAAGTCAATCAGATGAAAATTGAGGATTTTGGAAATATAACTACAGTTGTTGACCTTTGGCCTATGTTGACTTTTTGACCTTTAGATCTCAAAATCAATGGGATCCTTCCCTTTGACAAACTCGACCATTTGGTGGAGTTTCATGAATATAGATTTAAAATTGTGACCTGTAGGCGATTGATATACAGACAAGCAGACAGACAATAACGCATGCGACCAACCAGTATACTTGAAAAATCTGTGATTTTTCACAAGTAACAAACAGACAGATATGGGTGAAAATATATCCTTTTGTTGTAATTAGAAAAAGTCTTTTCCAAAAAAACTCCAAAATCCTTTTGTCGAATTCCAGGCTGATCCAGTCAGTTAGTGAAAAACTTCAGCAAAAGCGTTTCCAGGCAGACTGCACAATAAGGTGGGAATAAATGAGGCCATTATATAAGTAACAATTTAAAAAGACATAAAATGCCATAGCCCCCATTGTTTTAGTATTTTTTTCTGTAAGGAGTTAAAGGGCGAGCCCATATATAGGTATAACTAAAATGGCCGCCAGTCTACGAGTTGGCTATCTTTGATCATATCGCAAAATAAAGTTAGGTGCAAGTGTATGCCATTGTGTAGTGTGCTTTTGCCAAGATTGAACAAAATCAGACCATGCACGTCAGAGAAATGGTTGGGGGCATGTTTAAGTACAAAATGGCCACCAGTCAACCATCTTGGATCTGATCTCAAAAAAAAAATGATGTGCACGTGTAAGCCATCATTGTTTATCTGTGTGCCAAGTTTGCACAACATCGGTAAATGCATGTCCAAGAAAGAAACATGATCAACATCGGGTATTTTTTTTACTACTAAAATGGCCACCAGTTGGCCATCTTGGATCTGATCTTGAAAAAAAATGACATGCATATATAAACCGTCATTCATTATGTGTGCCAAGTTTGAACAACATTGGGAAATGCATTTCCGAGAAATGGTTGAGGACGTGTGCGACGCCGGGTTATTTTTACAACTAAAATGGCCACCTGTCGGCCATTTTTGATCTGATCTCTTTATAAAAAAATGAAATGCTTATGTAAGCCATCATTCTTTATCTGTGTATCAAGTACGAATACAATTGGTCCAGACATCTCCGAGATATGGTTGTGGACACACACGCACGCACGAATATCGAGACCAAATCCATAATCCCCTGTTTCGGACCAAGTCCAACGGGGGCTAATAATCATCAACTTTTCTGTGAAACATGATATTTAAGATATGTGAAATTCGAGTAGAAAGAAAAAGATCTTTGTCTTATACTGTTTAACCTTAAGGTCTGTAAACTACAAACTTACAAACATCCAGTATGTTTGTGATAATGTAACCTTGCAAGCTGTTAGATAGCTGATGGTCCTAAATAGATAATGCTGAAATAAGGATACTTTGACAAAATCAAAAAAGGAAAATGAAAAAGGTGAAGGTAGTGAAGGGTATTGGAGTAATGGGAAAAATAATATTTGGCTACAACTTAACAATTTTCTGATCACAATAGAATTCCAAAACGATGGCTAATATGAGGAAAGGTCTAAGGGAAAATACATTCTTAAAATGCAAGCACCATGAATTGGAAAGGTAATGCTAAAGGCATATTATTGTACAACAGGATGCAGAAAGAGGGAATAACAATTAAACTATGTTAAGACTTTAGTTAATTTATGAAAATGTATGAACTCGAGAAAAAAGAAAAAAAGAAGTTTATTCCTTTGGTTTCAGCAAATCGTTTTTCTCAAACCAAACAAAATTAAAAAAATCTTCATTTTTGTAAGTGTAGAGAATCACAAGGATTGAAGCAAACCTCATTAGTCCTTGCACAGTAGTTTGGAAATTTCACTAATTCAGTCATTATCATGCCATCAGAATCATGTGCTCTCCATGACTGATTGATCATTCCCCGTGTCCATACAATATCCAATTTACAAGGCCTGTGCCAAATCGCTGCTAATAATTACACCCCAAGAGAAAGTTCTCTTTCACTGTCCATCCTCCCTATTCATGCTGCATCAGCATGCTTACTGACAGAAGTATGAAAAATATGGCTGCAGAAAAAGGCACAATTACTGAGGTGACATGTCGACAAAGCTTCAGCACTATATGTCGCTAAGCAGCTTCTATCTTAACTATAGGTTGGCCTATTATTGTTCCCATCTGAACCCCTGTCTCTTTGAAGCAGTGAACCCAGATTCAAATCCCATATAATGCACTATTTATCCAATATGTGTATCGGTAACTTCTGGGTGACGTAGAAAGCTGAAATCAAATCCAATATAGTGTTTTCTATGATCTACTTATGTCCAGGTAAAAATGCACTTTTTTTGTACACAGTCAGGGCGCGTGAAAGAGCTCGAACACAGAACGGATCAAGATGCAACATAACAAAAGGAAAACCAGAAAGAGAAGGGGAAACGCCAACAGCAGGGCCAAGGAACAAAATAGACAGAAACGGAAAACCAACTGATGCGGGTAAAGATGAGGGGTATGGGAAAACACAAGGTGTGGACAAGGCAGATACAGAAGCAAAATGATGGGGGGGGGGGGGTGTTGGGTGGTTTAATGGGTGTTGAAAAGATCATGGTTTGGATGGGGATGATATGAGATGGTGGTGAACAGCTGTCTTGAAGACTTGGAGGGAAGGAAAATTGATGGGAATGTGGAAGTTGGTTCCACAGGTGGGAAAAAAGAGGAACAAATGAGTGGAGGTGAGCAAAAATTCTGGATTTTTGGAGTTATACTCGAAGGGGTTGCTGGTCGACTGTGCGCCCTGCAGATACCGAGGGGGAGGGAGAGGTCAAAACACAAGAAAGGCTGCGGAAGAAGAGAGAGACCACCGACATGTCGGTGATGGCGAAGTGATAGGCTCAGAGACTCAGCTTCATTGTGGGAGATTCCAATGATATTGAAAGCCTTGGTTTCCACCGCATCAAGCTGAGCAAGGTGTGAGGTGGGGAGCCAGCCAAGAGGGGAGAGCAGTGCTCCATCAAGCTGTGGTTGAAGGCCTTGTAGGTGGATAGGAGCTCAGGTGTGCCAAGGAAGGACTTTGCAAGACAGAAGATACCCAGTTGATAACTGGCTTTGGAGGCCAACTTTGAAACTGATACATAAGCATCTCCTTGTCCACCATGTGATGTACTTACAAGCTGCTGCATGAGCCTTTGATCAATTTTTTTTAAATACATGTGGAACAAAAGTGTGAAATGTAAGCCTGTTACCATAACTGCATTCAATGTTTATTGTATCAAAGATTTATTGGGTGAGTGTACATTTTAGCTTGGAGAGGACAACATGTGGGGAAATATAAGGGTTAAAATCTCCAGAGACAGATATTCATGACTTACACACTGCCTGTGATTGAACTTTCTATAATTGGTTTCAGAGAACATGCTGAAAATTATTGGGAAACTGTTCTTATCTGTATTTATTTTCTCCAACAGGTCTTCAGATGGAAAATGGGAATGCCTTGAATGCATATTTGTGCCTCTGCCATTTTCTTGGATCTGTTCAGGTTCTGTTTTAGCCTGCAGTGAGGTGTGAAGAATGCTGGCTTGGAGAGAATATAATAATAACATGAAAATCTGCATCGCCGACACAAGTAACAATATTACTTTCTCTCATTTACCTGTTATATTCAACCATGCATCTTTTTCATAAATTTGAATCAGACTTAAATGTTTTGCACCATTGATACTACTACTACTAATACTAATACATTTATGTAAACAAATGATCCCACCTTGATTGTGGAGTTGACTGTGGGGGAAGATTGCTCCAGGTCTTTCACTGCCTTGCTGATAAAGGAATAATGTTTTACTGGAGCTGATATTGGCAGGAATTTGCAATTTGTTCACAGCGCCGGTGAAAATGATAACACGCTGACTCTACCTGAAAGACACCATGGGATCCTTAACCTCCACTGGGTAATTATAGCAGATGGGTCCATCAGAGGGAATGGACCCTTTGTGATGCAACGGTTTGCCTTTGAACCCCCACTACGATGGTTTATAGTCGAGTCAGGAATCAGACCCAGACTAACCAACTCAAAGGCAAATGTGCTCCCTTTGCACCATTCTGTCAAACATTGCAACACAGCTGATGATCCTAAATAGATAATGCTGAAATTTTGTACATGCTGTGTTCTAACTGCAAGTGCCCAATTCTCAAAGTTGGCTGAGCAAAATCCTTTTCAGTGTCTTATCGTCAAGCCAATTATTGTGATAGATGTTGCTCAATAACATATCACACTTATATAACATATCACACTGAAACCAAAGATCAAGACAACCAATACCATTTTCAAATTCTCAAACATTCAATAATTCATTTATTCACTGAAGTATTGATTTTCAGTGCACTGCCAGGCAGAGCTTTGTCCCAAATCACGTTGTGTGGTATTGGTATTCTCGCCACACTGAGTTGGTGAGAGTTTCGGCAGGAATTTGGAATTATTTCAGTGTGTAAGCAACAAGTCACCTACTCTTTGTGAAGAAATCCGTGGGATTTTCAACGTCCACTAACTAATGCTAGCAGATGAAACTCCCAGCTTAACGTCCATCTGGGGGATGGTACACATTGTGATGAAACATCCTGCCTGCGAATTACTGAGCCGAGAATTGAATTTGAGAGCAAGGAATGTATCTGTAAGCACCAATTTAAAGTCGGGGTGAGAATCACACCCACACTAGGCAGCTCAAAAGTGAATGCGCTTCCATGGCACCATCCTATGGTACTTTCAATATCTAATATATAAGGCTCATTCTAACCACTCATTGACTCACTCATATTAATGTTCGGTACCTTCCTGGTAACGTAAAAAGCTGAAATTTCATGTGCCAAAGGATATCGAAGCCATTACACTCGGGGGAAAAAAAATAATCAGAGAGCTGTCGGAAAGCATCCACAAATGAAAATATAAATAAATGAAAAAATGAATGCAGGTGAGCGACCCGAGACAATGGGGAAAGCACGGTAATTTTGCATGACGATGGACATTGCAGCCGATACACCAGAAAAAATAAATCACAAAACCATTGGAAAGCATTTGTAAATCTTCTCCTTCTTCTTGTGTATGGCAGTTTAGCTGCTGTTAGCGTATGGCGAGAGTTTGAGCCCCAATAGCTGCTGAATTCACACCAGGTGTGGTTGACTCAGCCTCTCATCCTTTTGAGGTTGGCTAAATGAGTACCAGTGTACTGATATAGGGGAACAGCATCAAACGGCACAGCTGTGCCTCAACAAAATGATAGCTACCTGGCAGCCAAGCTTCTATACACACGAAGAAGAAGAAGAAGAAGAAGAATTTGTTTTGCCATGCATGAACTGTCACACACTCTACTCCTCTACCCAGAGGTCCCCGCCATCCTTTCTGCTCTGTCTTATCTGATACAGTACTTTTCTCTTTCTCCCTATCATACATGAGGTATCATTGAGCCTAAAATTCAGATCATCATATGACATTCTAGTATTCAGAGAAGTAAACTTTTCTTTCCTTTCACATCAAATCAGTTTTTCCTTAGAATTGGAGGACTTTGCTCGATTCAATCTGGCTAGATACAACCTCTGACTCAATGGTATATGCCTGTTAGGAATTGAAATCAGATGTCAATTTGAATTGTGCTCAAATAAATAAATGCAAATTATGATGGCACAGATAGGGTCTCAGCTTTCCTAGCTATCATTTATTGGAAGCACGACTGTGTTGCTGATGCAGTGCCCC
>CM068953.1:72190370-72200413 GCA_035128595.1 Eptatretus atami
CACACTGGTACTCATTTCGCCGACCTCGGAGGGATGACAGGCTGCTTCAACCCCCTGGTGTATTAATTAAACAGCCAACGGGACTTGAACTCAGGACCCTAGGATCCCAAGCCATCACCCTAACCACCAAGCCAACACCAAGCTTCCAGCATCTGCAAATGAAAACATAAATAAATGAAAAAAATAAATGGAATAAACATGCAGGTATTAGTGGCCGAACACAGTGGGGAAGCATGGTTCATCGTTGCTTACAATGTGTAAGCATACCCCGCTAGTACTGTATAAACATATGATTATGAAGGAAACCAATTTTGTCAAAAAATATTCCCTCACCAATTTTGCAACACAACATGCTATGAACATCTCCTGAGAACATTCCAAACACCCCACTTTGACCCTTGATTACTTTCTTAATCTGCCCCAAATCACTTCTCTCCATTATTAAAAGGAGTTACAGTTGTTGGAGGCAAACCTAAGTGCCGACCAACATCGCCAGCACGATCACCACTCACCATTCTGCGTATAGCATCCAATTTCACCTCCAGATTTACAGTTTCATGCACATTCTTAGCCACAGGGTCACTCTCATCGCCATGAGCATGCTTAGAACTCATTGGAAGATTTTGGAAGGACAGTACATCTGAACAGCCCAAGTGCAAACTACAGTACGGTACACTTTACACCGGTTATGTCATTCAAGTCACGTGCTTTGGCTTTTTCCATCACCAATTTTCCTGAGCCGCCCAGTCAATTGAATTGAATTGAAATGCCAGTGGAAGAAAAATTTCCATGTTTTACGTGGACAACAATAAAGATTGTTAATACAGTATGAACAATGGCCATGGCAACGGAGTATTCGACTGCGGTGCTGTCTGATCGGTCTAAATTTACATTCCGTACTGGAATATTAGGTGCAGGACGATAGGTGCAGGTACAACCCGACAAGGGCATGGGGGCACTGAATGCAGAAATGTTCTTCCATCCATGAAGCTTGCCTTTGCATGCACACAGACAGGCACGGCACAGACACACACGGTTTTTCGTTGACACGTCATCATTGAGGTGTGACGGATGTTAAATATAATTGGTGAGTAAAATATTGTTATCATTATGCAAAGATTTGACAATGTACCTTAATTTTTTGCTTCCAACACGATATTTCCACTTTTCAGATCTGGCAACACTGTATGAAGGCTTCCGGCCCACACACAACAGCACAGTTTGCCGTCTCGTCATTGAAGTGTGATGTAGCACTCACTGTACAAAACCTCCATCGCACTTCAATCCACACACGTCTTGAGATGGCAAACCATGTGTGGCTGTGTTGTGCTTGTGAGCTTCATTACGTAAGAACTGGGCGTTTCAGGAAAATTGGCAACGGAAAGCCAAAGCACGCGACTTGAATGACGTAACCGTTGTAAAGAGACATAATTCAAAGCCTGGGTAACATGAGATGGACGACGCAACTTCGAATCAATGTAAATCGGGGCAACTTAAATCGAGGTATACTGTTTCTTTTTCTGGATGCAATCCTGTTCTTGGAAGTGTAGTTGTTGTGAAGGTCATGTTGAGATAATATTTCTTTTTCTGGATGCGATCCTGTTCTTGGAGGTATAGTTGATGTGAAGGTAGTGTTGGGGTAATATTTCTGTTTCCGGATACGATCCTGTTTTTTGTGGTGTAATTGTTGTTGTGAAGGTAATGTTGAAGTAATATATATATTTTCTGGAGTGAAATGATAAGATTTTGGTGAAGATTCGAATCTGGATCCAGATCAGAGAATTTTTAAGTGATTCTTCACCATTGAGAGATGGGGCTAACACCTGTCTGCCTCCACACCTACATTTCGCCTACATTTTGCCTACATTTGCCTACATTTTCCGACATTTCTTTGTCTGCCTCCATTTCCATATGAAAGTTTACTCATGGCATTAAAAATAAAATCACTACCATCAGATCGTGCAACATTCCATGTAAGTTTCTGATTGTTGTTTTGAATTATATCTTATTAACCAGTGTCATAAATTTGCTTCAAAAATTGTGCATTCAATGGGTATTTGACAAGTCTAGTTTGAAATTGTTTCGCTAATATAGTCCGCATTCACTTGTTTGAAGGATTTTTACTTTCTGAGTTGGTGGAATCCGATACCAGGAACATATAGAGCAATGCTTCTCATTTCGTTAGTTACGGTTCCATTACTCAAATTAAATCAAATGTAGCTTGGAAGTTGTAACAGTAATAAAATATCTTTTTGACAGGCTAATTGCACGCTTTGCCAATCTTCATTTATCTGGAATCCATCCTGGTATCGGATTCCACCATCCCAGAAGTAATAATAGCCCACAAAACACTCCTGAAATTATGTATTTTATCCAATAATTTAACTCGTAGAGCCTGCAAGGTTCTTAAGGCAACTAACTATACAAGTAGAAAATTGAATATGGGTGCCACAGAATAAGATATTAGAGTTTAGGGTGCCATCAGTGAAAAAGTTTGAAAACCACTGCTTTACTTCAGTGTATATGGCAGAAAGGGCCACTAGCACCTATGTGTACCCTGTGGCCTTCACCACCATAAATCCGGCACTGTGTGCTACACAGCTGGTGCATTGCATGACGATCACAAAAAAATCTGCAAGGAGAGATATGGCTGCAGGTACAATTTTGCACGCATGGAAAGTAACATACTTTATTTCAACTTAATTTCCTAATCGTCAAACTCCAAACTTACAGATGTCGTCGTAGTACATAATTGAATGTGGTTTTTGTGCCTTAAACAATGCTCTTTCGTTTTGGCAAAACTTTAAGGCAAGTCTGAAATCTGGTTATTTATCCATAAATATTTGTCGATGTAATATTTATAACATGGCTCATAGGAGCATCTGGAGCAACAATAAAATGGTGCAGTAGAAGTACTTTTAATTAATAGTATCAATTACTTAATGTCTTTTTCTGTTTGTGATTCTTTAATTCTAGCTCTCAGTGATATTCTAAAATTCACAACATGAGGGTAAACTTTTTATGTCTTTATAGCCATTGTGAATTCCCTCTTTTGTTTACAGTTGCCCCCTTATGATGATTGTTATTTTGTCATTAGGAGCCTACTTGAATTATTTCACATAAATTATCATCTTGCATCTGGATTACTTGCCTATCGGTTGCTGAATATTGATCTCCTGGTGATTTTTAGGTGAAGATGCTTCCCCAAAGGAAATTGTGATATCTGATGCATTTACCCTACTCATGCTTGTGTACAGTGCCTCGTTCAACAAATTTAAAGTTTATGAAAACTGGTACATTAATTGTTAACAAGAGCAAGAACTGCTTTGAAATACATGCCCCCTAATGGTCCCAATGAATGTTCGGGAGATAAAAATTAGTTTGCATTTAACGCACGCTAGAGGCGATACCGGAACCAAAACGAAGAACAAGAAGAACTCTAACCCACCGTGTTTGGATGTATTGGGTAAAATAAAAGGAAAAGCAATTTTCATTCACCGATATATTTTGTAGACTCGAACCAAACCAAACCAAACCAAACCAATAAAAACAACCAGGAAAACAAACAGGAGATAAAAATTAGTTTGCTTCAACGCACGCTCAAACCATATCGGAACCAGCATGAAGAAGAAGAAATTCTCTAACCCACCATGTTTTGATTGTTTGTTTTTGTTTGTTGTGCCTATTTCATTTTAAAAATAACCCAATATACATACATGAAGAAAAATCATGTGTATGGCTTATCTGCTTCTATAATACATCGTGGTTATATACCTGGGATCATTCCAATTGTACTGGGCCATGGACTAACACCCAGGCCTAAGGCCTGAGGCCTGCCAATTTGTACTGCTTCATGCAATGGTGGCGCATGATTTTATTTGGGTCAAGTCAAGCCATCTGTCCAGCCAATGGGTGTAAAGCAGTGTGGTGGAGTGGAGGCAGGGCAGCTGAACACTGACCCGTGTATAAAATGTGTTATTTTCTCAGTCGGCAAAGAGCATAACACTGTAGTAGACTGTCAATACCAAATTGATAAAATGCCCTGAAACTCGAAATTGTTCTGTACCTTGTCATAATAAAGCCATGTACCAAGTTTCACTTGAATATGTTAAAGGGTACGGGAAAAAAAGTCTGGAAAATCACAGGTGGAATGGAAAGCATACTCTCATCTCTTCTGGTGAGACCGGTAGGGGACTAATAATATGTGCTTACTGTTTTAGCTGAAAGATCATGGGTTCGTATTTCCAAATGTGGTGAGGCACATTTTAGTCTTCATCCGTTCGTTATTAAAACATTGGTAACAATAAAGACTTAGTGCCTCCCCCTGAAGACGGAATGGTAAATTATTGCAAAATTTCACCCACCAGAAAAATATAACAAAATAATGATTTCCAACAGTTCATAAAATCCTTTTAAAATCTTATTACCTCCACCACCGAAGGTGGAAGGAGGTTATGTTTTCACCCCAGTCTTGTTAATTGCCAGAATCCTTCGGATTTCGGCAATTATGTTGGTCGGTTTGTGTTGTATCCGTGGTGTCTGTTGTCTGTTCTGTCTGTCTGTTTGTTTGTGTGTTGTTACCCTGTAGCAGCCACACCGTTTTCGGCGATCATGACCAAACTGGGTACAGACGTGGCCATGTCCAACTTAGACACTTGTCGTTTTTGGTGAATCTAGGTCAAAGGTCAAGGTCAAGGTCACCGAAAACCAAATTCTTATTTTCGCAATAACGTCCGTAAATTCATATTGACTTCAAAACTAAATCCAAAATGTGCATCTTCCAATTCTGCATCAACCATATTGTCTCACTGGGGTGTCACACCACACCCTTCTTAGCGGTCGGGGTCGAATGTCGGGGGGGGGTCAGGTCAAAATTTCAAATTGCGATAAAAAACGCCATTTAAGTCGATTCACTTACAGATGCACTATGAACAATGTAATTGGTGAGTACATCTCAGTTAATGAGAGAACCTCTATAACTTCAAGTTATGATCATGACCAAACTAAGTGCTATAACTCATTAAACAGTAGCACTATCGACTTATAAGAACCAAATGATTTCCAGTTTTGTTTTTTCAGAGATCATGAGATATTACAAAGTTATTCCGGAAATTCCTTGCTCAACGAAAAATTCATTTAGTGGGGCAACTAGCTAAATATAGCATAACAATTGTGCATTTTGTGAGGAAAGCACCAAATTGGCATACTAGTAGCCTATCATATTATGAACAGATTTGGATATTGGCCATCTCAAATTCAGCCGCTGATGGCTGTGGCAGCCATTTCACTGCCATCAAAAATTTTGAGATGGCCCAATATCCAAATCTGTTCATAATATGATAGGCTACTAGTGTGCCAAATTTGGTCCTTTTCCTCACAAAATGCACAATTGTTATGCTAAGTTGCCCCACTAATTTGTTTGTTTGTGTGCAGGATATCTCAAAAAGTTGTCGACGGATGTGAATGAAATTTAGTGGGTGGGTTTGGTGTGTGACATGGACGAACTGATTTGATTTTGGTGAAGATCCGGATCCAGATCTGGTGACTAGAATTTTTAATGTGAGTCTTCACCATTGAGAGATAGGGCCAAAAACGACATCGAGCAGGATAGCTCAAAAAGTTGTGAACTAATTCGGACAAAACTTGGTGAGCAGGTTGGTTATGTAACAAGTAAGAATTGATTCAATTTTGGTGAAGATGCGAATCTGGATCCTTTTCAATTGTCATTTTTCAATTGTACAATTCCAACAGGAGTAAAACACTTTCCTAATTTTATATTTACATTCTTGATGAATATAGTTCCACATCTTCATAATTGCTGATTCGTAAATGTCAACTTTAACATTCTCAATAACACACAAATTACAGTGGTTCGGATACCCGTAAATAACATTAGTACATGAATTGCTTCTGTAGACATGAATAGCAAATGAAAAATAATTATTATGTACACATGACCCAAGGACAATAACGATTCTGCACTCATGATAAAAAACAAAAAATATTTGAAGCTCATGGTTCAAGAACAATGTTGTGCCTGCCACAGGTTGGGTTGTTTGCAGTAAATGGCTTCATACCAAGTTATGCACAGGTCTATCAATACATCATACTAAAAATTTAATGGGGAAAGTGGTCAATGAGGAACACAATCAGCTGCACCTAGCATGTAACTATCTGCTTGTGCCTCACAACGCATTTGAATAGGATCACAAACCAAATTTCCAAAAGTGTTGCAGGTTTGTTAATCATTAAGGTGATTCTGAAAACAACTCAAACCACTTTTCAAACATGCTGCAGACCTAACAATTATTGAGGTGAGCAAGTCAGTAGGCATACACCCAGTTAATGCTCATATGCTGCCAGCTGTTTGTATCTCCTATGTGAGTAGGTGATATTTGACGGGAGAAGCACGAGATTAATGAGATGAGAAGCACTGCCAGATGCTTGTACCTTGAGTAAAACAGGTGTGCATGCATGAAACAAACTAATGCCAATGTTCTGTCAACTTGAGGAGGGATTGTTTGCGAAATATGATGCAGACACCAAGCCTGCTACAGCCTTCTCATTTTTTCACTTTATTGCCACTGCATTGACACTATTCAGTTTTTGTTTCTGAAGCCTGGTGTTGGCTTAGTAGCTGGGGTGGCTGGCTTGGAATATTATAGTCCTGAGTTTGAGCCCCCAATAGCTGCTGAATTCATACCAGGTGTGGTTGACTCAGCCTCTCATCCTTTCGAGGTTGGCTAAATGAGTACCAGTGTACTGATATTGGGGAACAGCATCAACAGCCCAGCTGTGCCTCAACAAAATGATAGCTACCTGGCAGCCAAACTTCTATACACACGAAGAAGAAGAAGAAGAAGAAGAAGAATTTGGTTCTTGCCATGCATGAACTGTCACACACTCTACTCCTCTACCCAAGAGGTCCCCGCCATCCTTTCTGCTCTGTCTTATCTGATACAGTACTTTTCTCTTTTCTCCCTATCATACATGAGGTATCATTGAGCCTAAAATTCAGATCATCATCTGACCTATCCTTACTATTCAGGAAAGTAAACTGTTATCCATTCCTTTCACATACAATTCAGTTTTTCCTTAGAATTGGAGGACTTTGCTCGATTTAATCTGGCTAGAAACAACCTCTGACTCAATGGTATATGCCTGTTAAGAATTGAAATCAGATGTCAATTTGAATTGTGCTCAAGTAAATAAATGCAAATTATGATGGCACAGATAGGGTCTCAGGTATCCCGACCTGGTGACCTATCTGAGGAGATGATTATATTAAAGGAATCTTCATGCAACACTGCAACAATGTGAGAAACTAACTAAATTTGTTTTAGATCATTAGGAACTTTTGCCGGACCACTTATTCATTGTTGTATCCCCCCACCTGTGTTATCGGCCCTCTTGGTTATTGTGGTCCCTTTGACGCTCTTTTCAAAGTATCGGTCCCATACATTGTCAAGTCGACTGCATGATTTTTGCTTTTTTATTCGGTGAAGACCGAATATCATGGAAGTATTGGTGAGAGATGTGGGTGGGTTTTCATTTTTATACACCCGATACATATATCGGGGCGTATTATGTGATACCGGTCCGTCCGTTCTCCATCTGTCTGTCTGCTCTGTCTGTATGCCGTCGTCCGTCCGTTTCCTGTCCACCACTGTAACTCCTAAAGTTTTCAACTTATCACGTTCATATTTGGTAAACGTAGGTAGCAGACTGTGGGAACGCGTGTGTCCGTCGACATAAACGTCGTCATCTAAAAGTGCCCATGTCAACCAAATGCTTGTTTTCCATCCATTCCTGAGCCAACTCTAACTCCCAAAGTTTTCAACTTCACGTTCATATTTGGTACATAGTGTACAGACTGTGGAGATGGTGTTGCCGAGACATATGTTCGTCATCAAAGTGGTTGCCATGGCAAACCAGGATGCTGTTCTTCATGTCTGTATGCACAATTCTTGTCATATACCTTCTTGTGTTCGGCGTATATGTGCTCACTGCTTCTTTTCATTTATATGTTGACTGCTTTTGATGTTTACATGTGGTACATGGTTGAAGCCTCATTGATATGCATTTCTGTCTGCACTGTCGCTGATGATTCGCCAACAAGCGATGAAATCAGTTCAGCAGCTGATGGTTTGCATAGCATTGGGATTGTCATGTGTGTACTATTTGTGAATGTCTTTTTAGCTGTGGAGGAACTCTGGAAAGGGTTTCAAATGGCAGAGGTCCTACCTTGGGTAGCCTTTCTTGTTTTTCATATGCAGCTTCTTTGGCTTGAAGAGTTGAAGAGCATGGGAGGAGTATCTATATTTGTGTGTGTATATATATGTTTGCGGGGGTAGGTCAAATGACTTTAAGTGAGAAAGGAATGCATAGCTTAGCATGGCCCCTGTCATGTGGTTAGGAGCAACAATGACATTACTTTAAATCAGGGAACCTGTCGTGTGTAGGTGTATTTTTGGTCCCCCCCCCCTTACAGGGGGTGGGGGGGTTATGATAATTAGCGTCGGGATTATGGGTAAGATCCCCTGTTCATAACAACCCCTGTAGCCATCCCTGTGTTTGGGAAATGAGGACGGGGCTTTTGCGGTGTTGTAGCAGGCCACTATGGAAATGGAAGCTGTAGTGAACGCAGAATATAACACAAGAAAAATGCACCAGGGAAAGAGGAAGGGACCTTTGGTGCTGAGAGTATCAGGCCTTGCAGAACGACGTTGGAGAATGTAGGGTCCATGGAGATAATGGTGATGAACTAAAAAGAAGGTTCGAGAAGGTCACGTGATCGGGGGTTGTATAAGAGGTGATCCTGCGCTGGTGTCTCTCTCTCCCTCTCTCTCTCTCCCTCTCTCTTCCCTCTCTCCCTCTCTCTCCCTCTCTCCCCTCTCTCTCCCCATCTCCCTCTCTCTCCTCTCTCTCCCCTCTCTCCCTCTCTCTCTCCTCTCTCTTCTCTCTGCCCTCTCTCGCCCTTTTGCCTTACCCTCTCTTGGTGGCCAATCGCTCTGTGGTGTACGTGTCCATGCGGGCGTGTTCGGTGGCACTGTGTTACCTGTGTTGTCCTTGTGCTCTCTTGCTATCCTTACCGCTTGTACAGCGTTTTTCTCCCCGCCCGCCACTCCTCATCTTTGGTGCCCACCCCCCACCCAATTTCCCAAAGTTAGAGAGAGAGGGAGAGAGCATTCTATTGGTGTCATTGTGGCTAGTTTCTTGGTGCTTTGGCGTGCGTGCCATATCCGTTGTGCACAACAGTTTTAAGCGCGTTATTATTTTTTTACTGATTTTGATTCTTTATGCCTTTCCTTCTTTTAAATTGTCTCGTTGTCTCGCGGATGCCATCAAGTTAAACGGTGTTTTGACGATTTTATTTTATACATACGGCATTGAAAGTCCATGGCGGGTGAAAGTTGCGGTAGGACGCTTTGGTTTGAGGCAGCTAACTCCGGAACATTGGCATTTTTGTTTGTATTCATATGTCTCCGACAAGTGTGACATGGAGTAGAGTAATCTGTCTTGGTGTCGGTGCAGATCATCGGGCTTGGAGATGTTTAATGATGGTTTCCTGAATAGAACAAAAAGTTGTTTTTTTGTCTTACTGAAGTGCGATGCTTGCTCACAGTCGTCGAGTCGCGAACTTTTTTGATCCAATATTTATGTTCCATTTAACCCTGGATACTCCCGCCAAAAAAGTTGTGATTTCAAACTTACCACCTTTTGTTAAATGTGATCAAATTGTAACCCAGCTAAAACGATATGGTATGGTTGTATCCCCAAAGGATGATTCTGTTTTGTAGTCGAAATGATAATTTTAAACACATCATGTCGTTTCGTCAGATTGTTTCCATGATCTTGCCAACAAGTGTTTCAGGGTTCCAGGCAATCCTTCCCTTTAAAATCGAGTGACATACTTATATGGAATATGCCAACACAGAAACCCTTCTGTGTTATGGTTGTGGTGAATTCGGCCATGTGAAAAGATTGTGCCCCAAAGACATGCTGAATAAAACTGTTAATGAAGGCTCCTAATCCCAACAACT
>CM068953.1:72228075-72239679 GCA_035128595.1 Eptatretus atami
AGAGAGAGATCGTGGTGAATGAAAGCCTTCGTTAAGCGATGAAGAGCCAAAATGAAACCATTCGTTGTAGCGAACCTTCATGAATATGCAAAGGAAGGGAATTTGGATGAGGCCATTGACCAATTACAGAAATTAAGGCACGAAAGGAGAGACTGTGAATGGGTTTTTTTCTATTGATCTTTGAATATGCTAAGCCTAGACACTGGATTTCTGTTACTTTTTGAAAATTCTTACTGTGGATGTTTCTCTGTGGTTGAAGATGTGTTTTTTGTTTATCAATGCCAATAGTCCAGGAGCAAGGACCTGAAAAAAATGAAATCGTTCAACACTCCCTACCGAAAAGGTTTGACTTGACAGAGTGTAGAATATACCCTATAGAACACCTCCAGGTAGTATGTGGTTTCAAAATTGTGGCATCATTAAAATTATACAGGCATTATACATACCAAGGTACTTACCAAAGGGTCACTGTGGGCTAGCAATTTTAGGGGAGGGGTAACGTAAACGTGAATATCTTGTCGAGACTCAAACCAATTTTCAATATTGAGGTATCATTGGCTTCGTATTATAATCTCTTCAGAATATGTACAGAAATGTCGATATTCATTCAACTGTACAACCACAAGAGGTAAAAATCACAAACAAATCAAATATTATGAGCTTTTTTTATATTTTTAGGCATCTTTTAGAGCGTACTAAGTTGTCAAGTCAAACTTTTCTGTAGTGGGTGTTGAACAATTGAATTTTTCACAGGTTCATGCTGCTGGACTAAAAAATGCTGTGTTAGTCTATTTTTATGAAATTCTTATGGACTAGATAATTACAAAAATAAAGTTTAAAAATGTCATGTTAAAATATTGGTAAAAGAGGCTGTGGGTTAACATAGTTGCTTTTCTGTGTCATTCCAGATGAACATCTGAAAGAATCCTACTAGCCAACTGAAGCCATGGCCAGTTCAGAGAGTCAGGCAGTAGTGCAACTTTTACCTGTAAAGAGACAGAAGCTGACTAACTTTCACAAGTGCACAATTGTCAGATGGACTCAAACGAGACACTGAGGAAAGCCTGAGATACCTCCATACAGACACTTGTTGCAGCACTGGAACTCAGACGAGATGAAGTATACGAACGTTTAAAATCAGATTTTGACAGTTTGGCAACCGCGAATGTAAATGGCACTCAAATTGCTACGAAAAATGGACAAGCAAAGAAAACCTGCGTTACATGCAGAGAAAGATCTGCATTCTCACCAACACCAGCAGAAGAATCTAAGATTGGCACACAATCGAAAACAAGTTTGACGGAGACCTCCAGGGTATCCAGGTCCCAGTCAACGTCCACTGACTCATGACCAAAGATCCAGCACCACGGGGTCTTCCGGTGATGACTGTCTGTCACTGCAAAGAAGTCTCTATGTCGCTGAGCCGACTGCACATGCAGAACCAACCACATGCCATGCACAGAAGCATGTGCATGTATGGCCGAAGAAACTGTGAAAATCCAAGGACAATCTTTGAATCCATGTGGTGAAGAAGACGCTGACTAAAAGTTACAACAGAATACATCTTCATGCTTCCATGGCGAATGTGATTCCTTGTTGCCAGACACAAATATTAACAAACCTCTCTGACGAATGTGTTCCTTGCAACCATTCACAACTATTATGATTCGCTCTCACAATGTGCTTCTGTGTTGTCATGCACAGTTCCCAGTGTCCGACCATGATAACTATTATTCATCCACTATGATGAATAAGTAGCTTCCGTGCTGCCAGAAGACAACTATTATACATGGCTTTCACTAATGTACTTCCGTGTTGCCAAAGACAACTATTATGCTCGGCTCTGATGTATGTGTCCGTGTTGCTATATCACTAGTAAAACGAACGCTAAAAATAACAGTTGCAGTTTTCTTTATGCGTGCCTCTGTATGTATATGAATTTCTGCAGAACAATACTTCTTAAGCGTTTGATTTCCAAAATGTATACACACCAGTAGTAATTGAGAAACACCATTCACCTTCATTGAAGAACACAATTAAAAATGTCAGAAAGTTTGAATTAGTGTGATATTTTAGCTTTGGTGATGCAATGGCAAAGGCCATTTTCAAATAACTGTACATACTCTGATAGAGAATTATAATAGGAGCCAATGATACCTCAATATTGAAAATTGGTTGAGTCCAGACAAAGATATTCACGTTTACGTTACCCTCCCCTAAATTTGCTAGCCCACAGTGACCCTCTTGGAAGTACCCTGGTATGTATAAGGGCCTGTAGAATTTAATGATACCACAATTTGAAAACCACATACTACCTGGAGGTGTTCTATAGGGTCTATTCTCCACCCTGTCAAGTCAAACCTTTTCTGTAGGGGGTGTTGAACGAATTTCCTTATTTGGCCTCATATGAGAAATGGCTGCTGGACTACAAGCAGTGTTACCTGTTTGTGAATTTTTAATGTCCTGCATTTTTTCTTATCTCCAATTTGCTTACTACAGGTACAGGACTGTAATGCGCTTGAAACTTTACTTGCAGACATGATATATGTTTTCTGTGTATTTAATTTTTTAAAATATTCATCACAGGGGGGAGCAGGGGGGAGGGGCAAAGAAAGGGTCACCCCTGGTGCCAAATACTAAGTATGCTCCTACATGGACACAACGGCAGGATAATGGGGCTCAGAAACAAAACACTTGAAGGGAAGATGAAGGGACCTTCACTGGAACAAACTCGACACTGCTGTTATACAATTACATCTGCGTATGCTGAAGATGTACGATGAAATAATTATTAAAACTATTCCCGTTTTACCTCTTGCTACATTCCTGTAACAATACTAATTGTGACTCCTGTTGGCCGACTAAGATGTATCAGTAGTTTATGATCATGTCTGCATACATGAGTGCACCCGGGCGTGGTTATGCAGAGTCATGTGACCCGCCCATGTCCGAATTAAACCTGTGTTCCCACGTCGAGCCTTCGTCCTGTCTATCGAGTACATCACCAACACAGACCGAGAGCATTTACAGAGACTAGTACGTATTCCATTGTTTGCACTTGAAATAATATTCAGTTGTTGAGGAAACGCAAGGATTTTCTATAACATGCTTGATTATTCAAATAAACTAATTGATTTCCAGCGAACGATGCAAATTAATCAATGATGCACAATGTACAAGAGCCACTGATATAATGCATAGACCTTTTGCATGTTGGGTTTGGGCCTTATCTCTCCATGCAGGATTAATTGACATCAATTTCCACACCAACCACACCCCCTGCCATTGAGTGAAGCACGTGCCTCACATGTGCGTGCAGGTAGCATGAGAAAACACACACAGGTATGCCAGCTTGGTATGCGTGCTCAGCAAGGAAAGTTTGGCGGAGCTCGATTGACGGACAACTGGCAGACGAGGATGGTGAGAGATTTTTTATTATTGTTTTCTCCCACAAAAAAAATTAAGGAAAGGAAATGTGTGAACAGCTCTTTTCCGGTCCTCACAGGCAATTCTTATGATATGTGCAACATTATAATGAGGCCATAGTAAGCAAGAACAGCAATTCACTTTTAAAACGTGTAAGGGTTTACGTAATAAGTTCAGAGCTTCTGGCAAAATTAGCGAAGTGCGGATTTCCGAGACGGTCTGCTTGCATTATCCTGTCAATCTTGACTCAAAAAGTGGGAAAACAAACCGCCTCAAAATAACACCCACGGTGACATTTAAAAGCTCTAGTCCAGCAATGTGAGTTTAATGCATTGACACGAGATGCTAATGGACCGTTTTATCTGTCTCATGGTCGTGTGCATTGCATGCCAATTTCTATCTCCTTATGACTGGCGCTATCTCCATCGTTATCTCTCGCTCTATCTCTCTCAATCTCTCTGCCTGATTGGATGACCCCTGGCTCAATTATGGCTGTGGACCACCTGTTCAGAGAGTTTTTCGGATTGAAGGGTCAAATCCCAGCTGATGATCCATAGGCCAGTGAATCAGGCAAGGAATTATTGTACGTGTATGTTTATCCTCTATCTTTATTTATTTCATTCGTTTCCCCTCAGATCCCTCTCTTGTATCTGGTAAATCTGTGTTTTTCCTTTTTTCCCTTTTGTTTTCTCCTCTTATTTTCTCTGAAGAGAGAGAAGAGACAAGATAAAAGGAGGAAGCAACTTTTGGTGGCCCAGTTGAGGAGTACGCCCTTGACCCACTTCCTTGATTGGTGAATGCTTCACTCTTCATTATTTATGAATTATTATTGAACTTGAGAGTTAATCGAACAACTTACCCCATCCACACAATCTTGGAAAATGACATGGAAAGGGTCTTTAAACTTAGCTGCATTTCTGAGCACAATCTATATTTCCTACTGGCTGCAATTTTGTCTGAATGTCGGTGTTTTTCAATGCTGAGAGAGCACGAGTAGCATATTTGATTGGTCAATATGGCGTAAAATTGCATAATAGTTTGTTACGCCTAAACTGAAGGGTTTTGAAAGTGCAAAGAAGGTGATTTGTGTTCTACATTGTTCAAGTATATAAATCAATTGAAATTAAATATCGGGTTTAAAGGATTAGAAAAAAAGTTTTTTATTTGGAAGTTTACTGCCCATTGATGCACTGTCAATACCACCACCTTATCTAACAGGATACATTCGTTATTCGTGCCTGGTGTTTGTGTCTTATATGACTCCTAAAAACATGAAGTTTCCTGTTTGGAATGATTTCACCATTGGTTTCACTGCCAGACAGGCAAACAGACTAAATTTAATTTATCTCACTCCTCTCTGCACATGTTGTGCTTGGAATGACATTCCCGTACAATTAGCCAAATCAAGCCAAATTACTGCAAAACTGCAGGTTCAATTCTGATTAGTGTTCTACAGTGTTCAAAATCTAACACTCAATTAAAATTAAGTTTTAATTGTGTGTATAACACTCGATCAAAGACTGATATCTGTCATCAGCAGACAGACAGACAGACAAACAAACAAAGGCAACCAATTGCTTAACCTTGCCTTCTGCCTCGTGTGACGCACGTGAGGTAGAAATTCCTTATTCTCTTGTTTTTCACTTATAACCATATCTTTAAATTCCTTTTCATTGAAGTTTTCTGTGCACACAGGTGTGAGTTTACATTGCGTAAAATACATGGTCACCATTGGGTATCATTTTACAGGACAGCATGTGAGAACCTAAACCCACTCATTATGTGCTCCTTAAATAAAGAAGTGTTAACTTGGAGAATATACTTATTCTTGTAGTTGGTAAAGTTATCAGAGTAGAAAAGATGATAGGTATGTCATGGATGAATAAACAGATCATTATTTTTGTTTCTGATGAGAGCTGTGTTGCCCAGGTTTGAAAGCAGAGCTTGAGTGTCGAGTCCGATATTTTTCGTATGGTTCTGCCATGAGAGAGATTGGAGATTAAAGTTATGTTTTCAAACATACCCGTCTTTGTGCTGAACTATGAGCTAATAAGGAGCTTCCTTATTATGGCAACTGTCTCGTGAATCTCGATGATCCACTTGTATGTCGAAATTGGAATAATGTCATTTTTTTGTCTTTTTAGTGCTAATTTCGTTTATAATTTTTAACAATTTTTGTAAAGATTTAAACACGAGAGACATAAATACCAAATATAAGTTTTTCAAAATTTCTGCAAAGCTTTGTCTGTGTATCATTGTGGACATATTAAACAATATTTCACCCCGAAACAGGAATTCAACAAAATTTTATACCCAAAATAAAATGGTTAATGGAGTTTAACAAGGGAAGGAATCAAGAGAAAGTTGATCATTGTAAGCAAGGAGAAGCTGACATTTTGGCCATAACCCTTCATCGTAGAGTCACACTCAACCACACTATTTAGTCTGGAGTAATGCAACCTTCTGACTCCCCCCAACACGATCACTGATAAGTGACCAAGATGGTTTCAAGAAGTTAGAAGAGCACTTGGCATAACATAGGAAAGAGAGCATTTGGCTAAGAAACCTGCTGCCAAAATCGACAGCCAATTCTGCCAACCAGTCCCTCCATCCATCGAACCTCTAGTCTGAGCTTGGTTTTTTGTCACACAGGCAACCAGTGATTAAATTTTCCTTCACTGAACAATGCTGCAAAAAACTATAATGCCTGAGGCACAGCAGTCGGCGATATATATGTACTCGTTTCCCACCCCGTCACCATGCTCCCTTGCCCCAAACTGGAGGGACCTCCAACATTTGAGGTCTTTGCTCCAATCAGACAATCAAGCCTGTGCTGCTAAACCTGACGATGTCATTAACAAAATCATTCCTCCTTCAGGCTGTTCCTGATTCTTCTCTCTCTCTTGCCAACTATTGTGTCTTCATTTTGACAGGCCTGATTGCGTCCCAGTGGAGGAATTGCAAAAAAGTGGGGGGAAAAGAGAGTGGGGAGCTCTGTTTATTATGACTGTGTACCGTTCTCACCTCCTAACTTCCAGGAGTGCCTTTGGTGTGCTTTTTCCTGCATAACAGCCTCTGTTTTATTTTTGGGTATACCGGCCTCCCATCCCAACAGTGCACTCGAAACTGGAATATGATTATTTGTACCGATTTTGAAGCAATGAGTAACAGCAGATGTTACAAGGAAAGGTGATTCATTTCTCGGTCCAGAAGGGAAGATTTCTCATTGGAGAATCTATATCAGAAAGTTTATAGATCGAGTCAGACCCATAGAGTTTAAAAATACTTTGCTGCAGTGTCATTTCTGGTTGAAGAGCTACCATCTCCTCGCAAAATGACAGATGACAGTTGAAATTTCCATGTATGTAGGAGAGGGGGATGGGGAGGGAGAGGGAGAGGGGAGGGAGAGGGAGAGGAGATGGAGAGGGAGATCAGATCAGGAGTCTGCAAGCTCCCTTCTCATTTCGAGACAGGTCTTTATTTCCACACCCCCAATATTGATTTCAAGTGGGAATTATTCCACAAAAGCCTTCTTCTATCCCCTATGCAGGTTTATCCAATCACGTCTGCAGCTGTCATATCACATCCTCTTACCTATGAAACACTTGAATCCGATGATGTGGCAGTTGCTTCAAATAATTTACCTTCTCTTCATGGAAGGAAGAAATGGGAAGAAAGCAATATTAGGTCATTCTTCAAGCTAAAGCAAGTGCGTCCATTCTCAGAAGAGGCAGAAAAACAAACAATGTGAACCAATCTCAAGGATGAACTCTCGAGCCTGTCCCTTCATCAAAGTCCTGTTAGCACCTTATCAAGTCTGTCTTTGGTGTATAGTCCCCTCTGTCACTTCCCTCCCTTCAAATGGCAACCCCAACCCACTCTACTCAGCCATGATGCCATGCTCAACCAAATAATTGTTTACATATCTTGCATACCCAGCCCTCATTCCCTTGTCCTTATCCAACCCACTCACAAACATCCTTCTGCCTCCAGTCTTTCTCACTGTAAAGGTGGAGAAGTTTGTTTAACACTCAACTCTGATTCTGTGATTGTTCTGGACAGCAGCAGCATACGTATCCCATAAACCTGCTCTAAGACTCTGGAATATCCTCTTCCTGCTTTATCAACCGACAAAATTTGCCCAAGGCCACTTTCATCTATGTACGCACTTGGATGTAAGCCAATTCACTGCATTAAATGAAAAGGCTGCAAAAAAAATCGTCATAACTGCAGACAAGTTTGCTTACTTCCAATAATAAGCCAAAGTCTTGAAATCCATCATTGCAAGTAACAGGAAATAAATCCTTTCTCCAATGGATTGACCTCAAACCATCAATTTGGTTTCCAATCTGATCAGATTACCATGGACATGTTGATGCTTCTTTTCAACAATGGAATATAGCCTTGAATCCAGATACAAGATAATGGAAGTCTCTTTGGGCATCATATACCTCAAGCATTTGACAAAATTTGGCTTGCTCTGCAAACTCTCAACTTACGGCATCCAAGGCAACCACCTGTCATGACTTGCTGATTCCCTCCACTCTACTAATTCAGCATGTGGCTCTCAATGGAATCTTATCATCTCATCTCCAGTTGAGGCTCGAGCAGCACGAGTCAGCTTATGTCTTGTTTTATTAATCCTTATTAGTGTTTTCATTTGTGGGAAAGTCCTCATGATACGTAACATGGCCAAAAGAATGCGGACACCCCTCTAATTAGTGGATTCGGCTATTTCAGCTACAACCCATTGCGGACATGTGTATAAAATAAAGCACACAGCCATGCAATTTCCATGGACAAATATTGGCAGTAGAATGGTCCATACTGAAGAGCACAATGACTTTCAATGTTGCCACCGTCATAGATGCCACCTTTCCAACAAGTCAGTTCATCAAATTTCTGCCCTGCTAGAACTGCCTGGTCAACTGTATTGCTGCTATTGTGAAGTGGAAAATGTCCAGGAGCAACAACAGCTTAGCTCTTGACATGGTGGGCCACACAAGCTCATATAACAGGACCGCTGATTGCTGAAGCGTGTAGCGTGAAAAAATCATCTGTCATCAGTTGCAACAACAACTGAGTTCCAAACTGCCTCTGGAAGCAATGTCGGCACAAACACCATTTCGGCGAGAGCTTCATGAAATGGGTTTCCATGGCGAGCAGTTGCGCACAAGCCTAAGATCACCAAAGCGCAATGCCAAGCGTCGGCTGAGTAGTGTAAAGCTTACTGCAATTGGACCTCTGGAGCAGTGGAAACGCGTTCTCTGAAGAGATGAATCCACGCTTCACCATCTGATAGTCTGACGGATGAATCTTGGTTTGACGGATACCAGGAGAATGCTTCCTGCCCGAATGCATTGTGCCAACTGTAAAGTTTGGTGGAGGAGGAATAATGGTCTCGGGCTGTTTTTCATGATTTGGGCTTGGCCCTTTAGTTCCAGTGAGGGAAATCTAATGCTACAGCATACAATGACATTCTAGACGATTCATTGCTTCCAACTTTGTGGCACCAGTTTGGGGAAGGCCCTTTCCTGTTCAGCATGGCAATGCCCTGTGCACAAAGTGAGGTCCATACAAGAAATGGTTTGTCAAGATCGGTGTGGAAGAACTTGACTGGCCTGCACAGAGCCCTGACCTCACCCCAATTAATCAAATAATATTTTGTCTGACTATTAAAAATAACAAACCCAATGAGAACTGTTCCCATTATTATCTTCTAAGTTCATAAATATATTCTTTGTATGTTTAGACACGTTTGTTAATTCATCTCTCATACAAATAACCACATTATGAATTTTAATTTCTTACAAATTTGATAAGTTCTAAATTTGATGTATTCTTTCCAAATTCTTAAAACCACTCATCAATGCTCATTTATTTATTAGAAAGATATAATCCATTACCCTTTTAGTTAATTTTACACCTAATTGTGCAATAGAAGAAAGCATATCTCCAACAAACATCTCACTTTTACAGGCAGACTTTCAAAGTTTTTCAGCAAAATCTACAATTACACCACTTCCACTAATTTGTTTCTCCAACTCTTTGTTATGTCTTTCCAATTCTTTTTGAGCCCGGAGTTGAGCTTGCTTTCGTTGGCAGTTTTCACCGCTGCTGAAATACCACCCGTCAATGCTCCGCCGCACTTAAACCAGCAAATAAAGAATTGGAAATGGAGAAATCCTCCATCCTCTCTCCTATTGAATATTTCTTCAACAATTGGTTTTGACATTTTAATTTTAAGTGAGCCAGTATCGTTCAAGATTTTCACCTGTTCTCTGTGAGCAAAACATCAATTCTTACTGCCCTTTTCTCTGAATTGTTTAAACGTTAATCATACAAGGCTTTTGATTTGAATACAAGATGTTAGTTTATGAAGATTGATTTGAATTAACAATAAACCCCAGTTGGCACTTTACTACCATTTATTTATCAAAAAATATGTGAGACTAATCATAACACCATTATCTGTATTAATCTGTAATTCTGTTTCTTCAAAAGCAAACAATATGTATCAACTTCTTCACTCTCTCTCTTTCAATGTATAGGGAAGTATCCACTCGATTAGACTTTATAGTTTCCTTTTTGAGCACTCAGGTCAACCACATAGATTTGTATACAGACTTTTAAATGCTGTCATATCCAAAATGGGTTATTTATTCCATTGCTTTCACACACCTTCTGGTAAGCCTTGTATGCTCCAGCATAATCATTTTTTTCCAATTAATTTCCAACTATCTCGTGGATAAAATGTTCCATCCAGAGAAACGCGAAGTTGTGTTTCACCTTCGTATTATCACTCAATGCAATTATTGTTATCAGTAGCAGTATCACCATCTGTTTTTTTTTTAATATTGAGCCACAGATATCGTGGCTTTCCTTCCAGACCACCCAAATTCACGTGTAAGTAGTTTGGTTCAGTTTAACGTGTTGGCATCTTCTTTTAAGGTATGATACATGAGTGGCTTCTTTGAGTTAAGTCTTCTATTCAACATCTCTTCTGTTTTAAGATTAGGAGTATATTCAGTAATATACAACTAATTTCATCAATAACAATTTTATTCTGATCAGCAAAAGCATGAGCCACACCAAAAAGCAATCTATTTTCATTATCATTCTTCTTTGCAGTTGAAATCTAATTTTCAGACCATACAGAACTTTATCATGATACAAAATCCAAATATACCTTTAAGAGGAACTGCACAGAAAAAACTATTTCCTGTTTTGTATCATCATTGTACATTCCTCTCCTTTGACTATATCCAGGGTCTGTGTTTGTTCCCATTGCCATATCAGGAATAAAACCTTCGACAGCTCCCTTTCCAATTCTATCACGAAATGAATATTGTGAGAATTTCAATCATTTCAGATTGTGG
Source organism: Eptatretus atami (assembly GCA_035128595.1). Taxonomy (NCBI): domain Eukaryota; kingdom Metazoa; phylum Chordata; class Myxini; order Myxiniformes; family Myxinidae; genus Eptatretus; species Eptatretus atami. Next base: position 72,238,881 of record CM068953.1, read on the forward strand.
CAGATACATAATTATCAACCGCTTCAACTTTTGTGTTCCAATGCACAAATGAACACTATCAAACATTTTCCAGAAGAAAATCATTACGAGTGTAGCATTTTTATTTATTCGCAGCATGATGGAATGTAAATTTAACACAAAAGAAACTTCGGCGAGATTCAAATAAGTGTGATTATTTATTTCAAAACTTTTTGTTCCATTTGCATTCCAGTTGGTTCCAGTTATGGCATTTACCTTGAAGTAGTCTTCTTTTTTGTCGAGTTTGAGATGACAATGGTATCATCCAAATCATAGATACTATCAATTGCTTCCATACTTGTATTTATTGAGAAAAAAGATGTAAAACTTTTTGAAACCCTGACCCAAGTATTTGAATTATTTTATGTCTTTCTTTGGGAGCCAACTGAGTTTTGCCTTTCTTAATTTCTTTTTATTGCTTGCAATTTATGAGATTCCTTTTGGCATCTTTAATACTCTTTATAGCACCTTGCTACATTTCCCACAGCAGAACAGTTGAACCAATTAGGTCTTTTTGTTTAAGAACAGTTGAACCAATCCCCATTAGAGTATCAATTATCCATCTCCTTTTTTTCTAAATTGATGTCCTACACCCCTTTGTCTCTGAGGTTTATAGTATCCTCTACCAAGATACATACCTTCAACCTTGCACTATGGGGAAAGGAACTCAGAGACAAAGGGGTGTAGGACATCAATTTAGAAAAAAAGGAGATGGGATAATTGATACTCTAATGGGGATTGGTTCAACTGTTCTTAAACATAAAGACCTAATTGGTTCAAC
>CM068953.1:72239689-72257595 GCA_035128595.1 Eptatretus atami
GTGGGAAATGTAGCAGGTGCTATAAAGAGTATTAAAGATGCCAAAAGGAATCTCATAAATTGCAAGCAATAAAAGAAATTAAGAAAGGCAAAACTCAGTTGGCTCCCCAAGAAAGACATAAAATAATTCAAATACTTGGGTCAGGGTTTAAAAAGTTTTAACACTTTTTTCCTCAATAAATACAAGTATGGAAGCAATTGATAGTATCTATGATTTGGATGATACCATTGTCATCTCAAACTCGACTAAAAAGAAGACTACTTCAAGGTAAATGCCATAACTGGAACCAACTGGAATGCAAATGGAACAAAAAGTTTTGAAATAAATAATCACACTTATTTGAATCTCGCCGAAAGTTTCTTGTTGTGTAAATTTACATTCACTCATGCTGCGAATAAAAAATGCTACACTCGTAAAATGATTTCTTCTGAAAATGTTTGATAGTGTTCATTTGTGCATTGGAACAACAAGAAGTTGAAGCGGTTGATAATTATGTATCTGCCACATCTGAAATGATGAAATTCTCACAATATTCATTTCGTGATAGAATTGGAAAGGGAGCTGTCGAAGTTTTATTCCTGATATGGCAATGGGAACAAACACAGACCCTGGATATAGTCAAAGGAGAGGAATGTACAATGATGATACAAAAACAGGAAATAGTTTTTTCTGTGGCAGTTCCTCTTAAAGGTATATTTGGATTTTGTTATCATGAATAAAGTTCTGTATGGTCTGAAAATTAGATTTCAACTGCAAAGGAATGATAATGAAATAGATTGCTTTTTGGTGTGGCTCATGCTTTTGCTGATCAGAATAAATTGTTATTGATGAAATTAGTTGTTATATGTAATATACTCCTAATCTTAAAACAGAAGAGATGTTGAATAGAAGACTTAACTCAAAGAAGCCACTCAATGTATCATACCTTAAAAGAAGATGCCAACACGTTAAACTGAACCAAACTACTTACACGTGTAATTTGGGTGGTCTGGAAGGAAAGCCACGATATCTGTGGCTCAATATTAAAAAAAAAACAGATGGTGATACTGCTACTGATAACAATAATGCATTGAGTGATAATACGAAGGTGAAACAACTTCGCGTTTCTCTGGATGGAACATTTTATCCACGAGATAGATTGGAAATTAATTGGAAAAAAATGATTATGCTGGAGCATACAAGTCTTACCAGAAGGTGTGTGAAAGCAATGGAAATAAATAACCCATTTTGGATATGACAGCATTTAAAAGTCTGTATACAATCTATGTGGTTGACCTGAGTGCTCAAAAGGAAACTATAAAGTCTAATCGAGTGGATACTTCCCTATACATTGAAAGAGAAGAGAGTGAAGAAGTTGATACATATTGTTTGCTTTTGGAAGAAACAGAATTACAGATTAATACAGATAATGGTGTTATGATTAGTCTCACATATTTTTTTTGATAAATAATGAGTAGTAAGTGCCACTGGGGTATATGTTAATTCAAATCAATCTTCATAAACTAACATCTTGTATTCAAAATCAAAAGCCTTGTATGATTAACGTTAAACAATTCAGAGAAAAGGGGCAGTAAGAATTGATGTTTTGCTCACAAGAGAACAGAGTTGAAAATCTTGAACGATACTGGCTCATTAAAATTAAAATGTCAAAACCAATGTTGAAGAAATATTCAATAGGAGAGAGGAGTGGAGGATTTCTCCCATTCCAATTCCTTTATTTGCTGGTTTAAGTGCGGCGGAGCATTGACGGGTGGTATTTCAGCAGCGGTGAAAACTGCCAACGAAAGCAAGGCTCAACTCCGGCTCAAAAAGAATTGGAAAGACATAACAAAGAGTTGGAGAAACAAAATTAGTGGAAGTGGTTAATTGTAGATTTTGCTGAAAAACTTTGAAAGTCTGCCTGTAAAAGTGAGATTGTTAGTTGGAGATATGCTTTCTTCTATTGCACAATTAGGTGTAAAATTAACTAAAAGGGGTAATGGATTATATCTTTCTAATAAATAAATGAGCATTGATGAGTGGTTTTAAGAATTTGGAAAGAATACATCAAATTTAGAACTTATCAAATATTGTAAGAAATTAAAAATTCATAATGTGGTTATTTGTATGAGAGATGAATTAACAAACGTGTCTAAACATACAAAGAATATTATTATGAACTTAGAAGATAATAATGGGAACAGTTTCTCATTGGGTTTTGTATTTTTAATAGTCAAGACAAATATTATTTGATTAATTGGGGTTGAGGTCAGGGCTCTGTGCAGGCCAGTCAAGTTCTTCCACACCGATCTTGACAAACCATTTCTTGTATGGACCTCACTTTGTGCACAGGGCATTGCCATGCTGAAACAGGAAAGGGCCTTCCCCAAACTGGTGCCACAAAGTTGGAAGCAATGAATCGTCTAGAATGTCATTGTATGCTGTAGCATTAGATTTCCTTCACTGGAACTAAAGGGCCAAGCCCAAATCATGAAAAACAGCCCGAGACCATTATTCCTCCTCCACCAAACTTTACAGTTGGCAAATGCATTCGGGCAGGAAGCATTCTCCTGGTATCCGTCAAACCAAGATTCATCCGTCAGACTATCAGATGGTGAAGCGTGATTCATCTCTTCAGAGAACGCGTTTCCACTGCTCCAGAGGTCCAATTGCAGTAAGCTTTACACTACTCCAGCCGACGCTTGGCATTGCGCTTTGGTGATCTTAGGCTTGTGCGCAACTGCTCGACCATGGAAACCCATTTCATGAAGCTCTCGCCGAATGGTGTTTGTGCCGACATTGTTCCAGAGGCAGTTTGGAACTCAGTTGTTGTTGCAACTGATGACAGATGATTTTTCCACGCTACACGCTTCAGCAATCAGCGGTCCTGTTATATGAGCTTGTGTGGCCCACCATGTCAAGGCTAAGCTGTTGTTGCTCCTGGACATTTCCACTTCACAATAGCAGCACATACAGTTGACCAGGCAGTTCTAGCAGGGCAGAAATTTGATGAACTGACTTGTTGGAAAGGTGGCATCCTATGACGGTGCACATTGAAAGTCATTGTGCTCTTCAGTATGGACCATTCTACTGCCAATATTTGTCCATGGAAATTGCATGGCTTGTGTGCTTTATTTTATACACATGTCCGCAATGGGTGTAGCTGAAATAGCCGAATCCACTAATTAGAGGGGTGTCCGCATTCTTTTGGCCATGTTACGTATCATGAGGACTTTCCCACAAATGAGAAACACTAATAAGGATTAATAAACAAGACATAAGCTGACTCGTGCTGCTCGAGCCTCAACTGGAGATGAGATGATAAGATTCCATTGAGAGCCACATCTAGCTGATAGTAGAGTGGAGGAAATCAGCAAGTCATGACAGGTGGTTGCCTTGGATGCCGTAAGTTGAGAGTTTGCAGAGCAAGCCAAATTTTGTCAAATGCTTGAGGTATATGATGCCCAAAGAGACTTCCATTATCTTGTATCTGTGATTCAAGGCTTATATCCATTGTTGAAAAGAAGCATCAACATGTCCATGGTAATCTGATCAGATTGGAAACCAAATTGATGGTTTGAGGTCAATCCATTGGAGAAAAGGATTTATTTCCTGTTACTTGCAATGATGGATTCCAAGACTTTGCTTATTATTGGAAGTAAGCAAACTTGTCTGCAGTTATGACGATTTTTTTTGCAGCCTTTTCATTTAATGCAGTGATATTGGCTTACATCCAAGTGCGTACATAGATGGAAAGTGGCCTTGGGCAAATTTTGTCGGTTTGATAAAGCAGAAAGAGGATATTCCAGAGTCTTAGAGCGGTTTATGGGATACGTATGCTGCTGCTGTCCAGAACAATCACAGAATCAGAGTTGAGTGTTAAACAAACTTCCCACCTTTACAGGTGAGAAAGACTGGAGGCAGAAGGATGTTTGTGAGTGGGTTGGATAAGGACAAGGAATGAGGGGCTGGGTATGCAAGATATGTAAACAATTATTGAGTTGAGACATGGCATCATGGCTGAGTAGAGTGGGTTGGGTGCATTTGAAGGGAGGGAAGTGACAGAGGGGACTATACACCAAAGACAGACTTGATAAGGTGCTAACAGGACTTTGATGAAGGGACAGGCTCGAGAGTTCATCCTTGAGATTGGTCACATTGTTTGTTTGCTGCCTCTTCTGAGAATGGACGCACTTGCTTTTAGCTTTGAAGAATGACCTAATATTGCTTTCTCTCATTTCTACCTTCCATGAAGAGAAGGTAAATTATTTGAAGCAACTGCCACATCATCGGATTCAGTGTTTCATAGGTAAGAGGATGTGTATGACAGCTGCAGACGTGATTGGATAAACCTGCATAGGGGATAGAAGAAGGCTTTTGTGGAATAATTCCCACTTGAAATCAATATTGGGTGGTGGAAATATAAAGACCTGTCTCGAAATGAGAAGGGAGCTTGCAGACTCCTGATCTGATCTCCCTCTCCATCTCCTCTCCCTCTCCCTCCCCCTCTCCCCTCTCCTCCCCATCCCCCTCTCCTACATACATGGAAATTTCAACTGTCATCTGTCATTTTGCGAGGAGATGGTAGCTCTTCAACCAGAAATGACTGCAGCAAAGTATTTTTGAACTCTATGGGTCTGACTCGATCTATAAACTTTCTGATATAGAATTCTCCCAATGAGAAATCTTCCTTCTGGACCGAGAAATGATCACCTTTCCTTGTAACATCTGCTGTTACTCATTGCTTCAAATCGGTACAAATAATCATATTCCAGTTTCGAGTGCACTGTTGGGAGGCCGGTATAGCCCACAAATAAACAAGAGCTGGTTATGCAGGAAAAAGCACACCAAAGGCACTCCTGGAAGTTAGGAGGTGAGAACGGTACACAGTCAGTAATAAACAGAGCTCCCCACTCTCTTTTCCCCCCACTTTTTTGCAATTCCTCCACTGGGACAGCATTCAGGCCTGTCAAAATGAGAGACAAATAGTTGGCAAGAGAGAGAGAAGAATCAGGAACAGCCTGAAGGAGGAATGATTTTGTTAATGACATCGTCAGGTTTAGCAGCACAGGCTTGATTGTCTGATTGGAGCAAAGACCTCAAATGTTGGAGGTCCCTCCAGTTTGGGGCAAGGGAGCATGGTGACGGGGTTGGGAAACGAGTACTATATATCGCCGACTGCTGTGCCTCAGGCATTATAGTTTTTGCAGCATTGTTCAGTGAAGGAAAATTTAATCACTGGTTGCCTGTGTGCAAAAAACCAAGCTCAGACTAGAGGTTCGATGGATGGAGGGACTGGTTGGCAGAACTTGGCTGTCGATTTTTGGCAGCAGGTTTCTTAGCCAAATGCTCTCTTTCCTATGTTATGGCCAAGTGCTCTTTCTAACTTCTTGAAACCATCTTGGTCACTTATCAGTGATCGTGTTGGGGGTGAGTCAGAAGGTTGCATTACTCCAGACTAAATAGTGTGGTTGAGTGTGACTCTACGATGAAGGGTTAATGGCCAAAATGTCAGCTTCTCCTTGCTTACAATGATCAACTTTCTCTTGATTCCTTCCCTTGTTAAACTCCATTAACCATTTTTTTTGGGTAAAATTTTGTTGAATTCCTGTTTCGGGTGAAATATTGTTTAATATGTCCACAATGTACACAGACAAAGCTTTGCAGAATATTTGTTAAAAACTTATATTTGGTATTTATGTCTCTCGTGTTTAAATCTTTACAAAAATTGTTAAAATTATAAACGAAATTAGCACTAAAAGAAAAAAATGACATTATTCCAATTTCGACATACAAGGTGGATCATCGAGATTCACGAGACAGTTGCCATAATAAGGAAGCTCCTTATTAGCTCATAGTTCAGCACAAAGACGGGTATGTTTGAAAACATAACTTTAATCTCCAATCTCTCTCATGGCAGAACCATACGAAAAATATCGGACTCGACACTCAAGCTCTGCTTTCAAACCTGGGCAACACAGCTCTCATCAGAAACAAAAATAATGATCTGTTTATTCATCCATGACATACCTATCATCTTTTCTACTCTGATAACTTTACCAACTACAAGAATAAGTATATTCTCCAAGTTAACACTTCTTTATTAAGGAGCACATAAGAGTTAGTGGTTTAGGTTCTCACATGCTGTCCTGTAAAATGATACCCAATGGTGACCATGTATTTTACGCAATGTAAACTCACACCTGTGTGCACAGAAAACTTCAATGAAAAGGAATTTAAAGATATGGTATAAGTGAAAAACAAGAGAATAAGGAAATTTTACCTCACGTGCGTCACACGAGGCAGAAGGCAAGGTTAAGCAATTGGTTGCCTTTGTTTGTTTGTCTGTCTGTCTGTCTGCTGATGACAGATATCAGTCTTTGATCGAGTGTTATAACACACAATTAAAACTTAATTTTAATTGAGTGTTAGATTTTGAACACTGTAGAACACTAATCAGAATATGAACCTGCAGTTTTGCAGTAATTTGGCTCTGATTTGGCTAATTGTAGGGAATGTCATTCCAAGCACACATGTGCAGAGAGGAGTGAGATAATTAATTTAGTCTGTTTGCCTGTCTGGCAGTGAAACAAATGTGAAAATCATTCCAAACAGGAAACTTTCATGTTTTTAGGAGTCATAAAGACACAAACACCAGGCACGAATAACGAATGTATCCTGTTAGATAAGGTGGTGGTATGACAGTGCATCAATGGCAGTAAACTTCCAAATAAAAACTTTTTTCTAACATCCTTTAAACCCGATATTAATTTCAATTGATTTATATACTTGAACAATGTAGAACACAAATCACCTTCTTTGCTTTCAAAACCCTTCAGTTTAGGCGTAACAAACTATTATGCAATTTTACGCCATATTGCCCAATAAATATGCTATCGTGCTCTCTCAGCATTGAAAAACACCGACATTCAGACAAAATTGCAGCCAGTAGGAAATATAGATTGTGCTCAGAAATGCAAAGCTAAAGTTTAAAGACCCTTTCCATGTCATTTTCCTCAAGATTGTGTGGATGGGGTAAGTTGTTCGATTAACTCTCAAGTTCAATAATAATTCATAAATAATGAAGAGTGAAGCATTCACCAATCAAGGAAGTGGGTCAAGGGCGTACTCCTCAACTGGGCCACCAAAAGTTGACTTCCTCCTTTTATCTTGTCTCTTCTCTCTCTTCAGAGAAAATAAGAGGAGAAAACAAAAGGGAAAAAAGGAAAAACACAGATTTACCAGATACAAGAGAGGGATCTGAGGGGAAACGAATGAAATAAATAAAGATAGAGGATAAACATACACGTACAATAATTCCTTGCCTGATTCACTGGCCATATGGATCATCAGCTGGGATTTGACCCTTCAATCCGAAAAACTCTCTGAACAGGTGGTCCACAGCCATAATTGAGCCAGGGGTCATCCAATCAGGCAGAGAGATTGAGAGAGATAGAGCGAGAGATAACGATGGAGATAGCGCCAGTCATAAGAGAGATAGAAATTGGCATGCAATGCACACGACCATGAGACAGATAAAACGGTCCATTAGCATCTCGTGTCAATGCATTAAACTCACATTGCTGGACTAGAGCTTTTAAATGTCACCGTGGGTGTATTTGAGGCGGTTTGTTTTTCCCACTTTTTGAGTCAAGATTGACAGGATAATGCAAGCAGACCGTCTCGGAAATCCGCACTTCGCTATTTTGCCAGAAGCTCTGAACTTATTACGTAAACCCTTAACACGTTTTAAAAGTGAATTGCTGTTCTTGCTTTACTGGCCTCATTATAATGTTGCACATATCATAAGAATTGCCTGTGAGGACCGGAAAAGAGCTGTTCACACATTTCCTTTCCTTAATTTTTTTTGGGGAAAACAATAAATAAAAATCTCTCACCAATCCTCGTCTGCCCAGTTGTCCGTCAATCGAGCTCCGCCAAACTTTCCTTGCTGAGCACGCATACCAAGCTGGCATACCTGTGTGGTGTTTTCATGCTACCTGCACGCACATGTGAGGCACGTGCTTCAATGGCAGGGGGTGTGGTTGGTGTGGAAATTGATGTCAATTAATCCTGCATGGAGAGATAAGGCCCAACCCAACATGCAAGGTCTATGCATTATATCAGTGGCTCTTGTACATTGTGCATCATTGATTAATTTGCATCGTTCGCTGGAAATCAATTAGTTTATTTGAATAATCAAGCATGTTATAGAAAATCCTTGCGTTTCCTCAACAACTGAAATATTATTTCAAGTGCAAACAATGGAATACGTACTAGTCTCTGTAAATGCTCTCGGTCTGTGTTGGTGTCATGTACTCGATAGACAGGACGAAGGCTCTACGTGGAACACAGGTTTAATTCGGACATGGGCGGGTCACATGACTCTGCATAACCACGCCCGGGTGCACTCATGTATGCAGACATGATCATAAACTACTGATACATCTTAGTCGGCCAACAGGAGTCACAATTAGTATTGTTACAGGAATGTAGCAAGAGGTAAAACGGGAATAGTTTTAATAATTATTCATCGTACATCTTCAGCATACGCAGATGTAATTGTATAACAGGCAGTGTCGAGTTTGTTCCAGTGAAGGTCCCTTCATCTTCCCTTCAAGTGTTTGTTTTCTGAGCCCCATTATCCTGCCGTTGTGTCCATGTAGGAGCATACTTAGAGTATTGGCACCGAGGTGGACCCTTTCTTTGCCCCTCCCCCTGCTCCCCCCTGTGATGAATAATTTTAAAAAATTAAATACACAGAAAACATATATCATGTCTGCAAGTAAAGTTTCAAGCGCATTACAGTCCTGTACTGTAGTAAGCAAATTGGAGATAAGAAAAAATGCAGGACATTAAAAATTCAGCAAAGGTAACACTGCTTGTAGTCCAGCAGCCATTTCTCATATGAGGCCAAATAAGGAAATTCGTTCAACACCCCCTACAGAAAAGGTTTGACTTGACAGGGTGGTGAATAGACCCTATAGAACACCTCCAGGTAGTATGTGGTTTTCAAATTGTGGTATCATTAAATTCTACAGGCCATTATACATACCAGGGTACTTCCAAGAGGGTCACTGTGGGCTAGCAAATTTAGGGGAGGGTAACGTAAACGTGAATATCTTTGTCTGGACTCAACCAATTTTCAATATTGAGGTATCATTGGCTTCCTATTATAATTCTCTATCAGAGTATGTACAGTTATTTGAAAATGGCCTTTGCCATTGCATCACCAAAGCTAAAATATCACACTAATTCAAACTTTCTGACATTTTTAATTTGTTCTCATATGAAGGTGAATGGTGTTTCTCAATTACTACTGTGTGGTATACATTTTGGAAATCAAACGCTTAAGAAAGTATTGTTCTGCAGAAATTCATATACAACAGAGGCACGCATAAAGAAAACTGCAACTGTTATTTTTAGCGTTCGTCTTTTACTAGTGTATAGCAACACGGAGCACATACATCAGAGCCGAGCATAATAGTTGTCTTTGGCAACACGGAAGTACATTAGTGAAAGCCATGTATAATAGTTGTCTCTGGCAGCACGGAAGCTACTAATTCATCATAGTGGATTGAATAATAGTTATCATGGTCGGACACTGGGAACTGTGCATGACAACACAGAAGCACATTAGTGAGAGCGAATCATAATAGTTGTGAATGGTTGCAAGGAAGCACATTCGTCAGAGAGGTTTGTAATATTTTGTGTCTGGCAACAAGGAATCACATTCGCATGGAAGCATGAGATGTTCATCTGTTGTAACTTTTAGTCAGCGTCTTCTCACCACTGGATTCAAAGATTGTCCTTGGATTTTCACAAGTTCTTTCGGCCATACATGCACATGCTTCTGTGCATGGCATGTGTTTGGTTCTGCATGTGCAGTCGGCTCAGCGACATAGAGACTTCTTTGCAGTGACAGCAGTCATCACCGGAAGACCCCGTGGTGCTGGATCTTTGGTCATGAGTCAGTGGACGTTGACTGGACCTGGATACCCTGGAGGTCTCCGTCAAACTTGTTTTCAGTTGTTGCCAATCTTAGATTCTTCTGCTGGTGTTGGTGAGAATGCAGATCTTTCTCTGCATGTAACGCAGGTTTTCTTTGCTTGTCCATTTTTCGTAGCAATTTGAGTGCCATTTAACATTCGCGGTTGCAAACTGTCAAAATCTGATTTTAAACGTTCGTATACTTCATCTCGTCTGAGTTCCAGTGCTGCAACAAGTGTCTGTATGGAGGTATCTCAGGCTTTCCTCAGTGTCTCGTTGAGTCCATCTGACAATTGTGCACTTGTGAAAGTTAGTCAGCTTCTGTCTCTTTACAGGTAAAAGTTGCACTACTGCCTGACTCTCTGAACTGGCCATGGCTTCAGTTGGCTAGTAGGATTCTTTCAGATGTTCAATCTGGAATGACACAGAAAAGCAACTATGTTAACCCACAGCCTCTTTTACCATCATTATTAACATGACATTTTTAACTTTATTTTTGTAATTATCTAGTCCATAAGAATTTCATAAAAATAGACTAACACAGCATTTTTTAGTCCAGCAGCATGAACCTGTGAAAAATTCAATTGTCAACACCCACTACAGAAAAGTTTGACTTGACAACTTAGTACGCTCTAAAAGATGCCTAAAATATAAAAAAAAGCTCATAATATTTGATTTGTTTGTGATTTTTACCTCTTGTGGTTGTACAGTTGAATGAATATCGACATTTCTGTACATATTCTGAAGAGATATAAATACGAAGCCAATGAATACTCAATATTGAAAATTGGTTTGAGTCTCGACAAAGATTTCACGTTTACGTTACCCCTCCCCTAAAATTTGCTAGCCCACAGTGACCCCTTTGGTAAGTACCTTGGTATGTATAATGCCTGTATAATTTTAATGATGCCACAATTTTGAAACCACATACTACCTGGAGGTGTTCTATAGGGTATATTCTACACTCTGTCAAGTCAAACCTTTTCGGTAGGGAGTGTTGAACGATTTCATTTTTTTCAGGTCCTTGCTCCTGGACTATTGGCATTGATAAAACAAAAAACACATCTTCAACCACAGAGAAACATCACCAGTAAGAATTTTCAAAAAGGTAACAGAAATCCAGTGTCTAGGCTTAGCATATTCAAAGATCAATAGAAAAAAACCCATTCACAGTCTCTCCTTTCGTGCCTTAATTTCTGTAAATTGGTCAATGGCCTCATCAATTCCCTTCCTTTGCATATTCATGAAGGTTCGCCTACAACGAATGGTTTCATTTTGGCCTCTTCATCGCTTAACGAAGCTTTCATTCACCACGACGAAGGAATACCCGGCGATTGCACGACGTTGTTTCCGTGGCAATGTTTTTCCTGCCTATTTACTATTAATGAGGAGCTTAACTTTTCAGAAGGCCTCCGAATAGAGTACCATTATGTAATTAACTTTCAGAATGAAGTGTGAACCATAAAGTGCATCGAGCTACCATCGTGCCGAGACATTAATGCAAATGAGTTTAAAACTGACGTCAACCCAAAGAACGAATCATGACCTTTCCTATCATGCATAATGCCTGTTAACTTATGAAAGCTTGCTTCTAATTGGTGGAGAAGCTGATGACAAAAGCATTTCTGGACCGTGCTTTATATTGTCCACTGCCATCGTGCTTTATATGAGGACTCTTGAGAATTATGAAAGCTGTCAACAGTCTCCTATCAGCAGCTACTTCAAGCCATCAACATTCGCTTCATCCACCGACAAACCCATGCCTAGCACATCATCAGCTCACTTCCTCCTACCTCCTCCCAGTAACCACCATTTCCACCACCTCCACCGTAACTAATGTAATGCTGTGTTCCTGGTCCATATTTATATTTAATAATATTATAATGGCACCCCCCACACACCCCGGCTGTCACCCAGGCGGTTCGTACACCAGTGGTCTCGTGTCTTTTCCCCAATTTAATCTGTCATATTTTTGTTAACTGAAATTAGCACAGAGATTCCTTCATGTGAGGAGACTGGAAGTAATTGTGTGGGTAATCCCGCCCGCCCCCCCTCCCCCAGAGCCAAGAGAGTATCGAATCGGCACACCATAAACGTCCCTCGACCCTGCCCTTAGGGAGTTAATAAAACAACACGATGGGTGGAGGCTCGCAGTCGGGTCTGGTCTTGTCTTCTTGGTGACCTTCTCTTGTGAAGTCTCCCTGCTCATAATTGCCTCTTGGACCTGTCTTTGACCACAGACATGCTTTCTGCAGGACTTCTGCTCTCTGTGCCCAGGTTCGGTTCCTGGGCACTTTGGTTTGCAGCTAATTTCGGCACAGTTTCAGCCATTCTGATACGTTGCCTGACAAAGCCAGGAGATCGCAGGATGGACAAAGCACCTCAAGGCTGCAGCTGGCACGTCTTGCCGCAAAATAAATGGCGAGCAAGGCCCACTCATTCCCACTATGTTATTTTGTGTCCGTCTTCTCCTTCTATCTGTGCTGTCTTCCTTATAGAATGAGGCCTTTACAGTTGCATAAATAAGTCCTCGTGGCATGAGGGTTAATCATTTATTCATTTGTTTCACCGGCCATGTTCTTTTCCCTTATCCTCTCACCCCTATTTATGCTTGTAATAAACAAATCTTTTTTGATGAGAATGGGTGTTGTCACAAAGGGAATGGAGGCCTCTGTATTGTATTAGTTAATTTGACACGTAATTTCATACTTGGGAAATGGAAAGCGGCAAAGAAAGGCACCATTTGTCACACACAATTCCCGTCCCATTTCTCCCTCCAGCCATCGTTTGGCCAAATTGGTAGGGCAGCTATGGACGGCATGTGGTTTTAAACCATCGACCGGTTGTAAATGATTGTCCTCTTGATCCTAACCTACTTAGGTGTGACACTCACCGCACCTTGAACCTTCCATGGCCACCTCCAAAAAACAGAATGCGAAGATCGAAGAAATGAGTAAACATCGTGTTGCATACTCGCCAGAATGGAACTAGGGTGTACTTCGCCATTCTCTGCCATGGGTATATGGTGACTAATTGGCAAAGTATTGCACACCTGTCTGGGCTGCAAGCAATAAGCAATCGGTCTAAATTGTGGATGCCCAGCCTGAATTCTGCAATGCATGTTATTACCGAACCATGTTATATACAACTGATAATGATTATGGTGCTAGCGAAATATGCATCCTTCCTCCCTACCCCTCCCCCAACACCACCATTCATAATTTGCGGAGATTACAGGCTACATACAGAGAGGTCAATCCACACAAACAACAAACCCAGATCTCCCCATACATAGATGACCGAATGATCTTCCAACTTTCTGTCTGGTGGCTCAGGAGAAAAAAAAACCATTTTGGACCTGTGTGCAAGCTTCTTGCGGATGTGAGGATGTAGACATTGTAGTTTATCTGGAGAAAAGTGGTCGGGATTAAACTCCACATACACAACAATGAATTTCCACCGAACAGGGAAGCTCACTGCTTTTTTTTTTCCTCCTTCATACAACATGGAAAATTCTTCATCACATCCAAATGGACATGGGACAACAACTATTCAACTTGATGCACAAGTGGCATATTAGGAGCCTGCAGGATGCAAATGTAGCAACTAGACAAACTATGGACACATTAACAACACTTTGTCCTCTTTGGAGAGTGACATTGATGATATAAACATCCTCTCTTAAACAGAATTAGATTGGCCAACTAACCTTCAAATCGATCTATAATTGTTGCCCAAAACCTATCAAATGCAAGAGTCCTGATATCAATGAAAATGAGGCAATATCTACCAATAGAGCTCATCATTAAGCATGCCTTGCAGAGCACCTTCTCTGGACCTGTCCATTGTCATTTGAAGGTCACAAATCTAACACTTGCATTTCCAATGAATTTATAACTTCTCCTGCTTTGGAGTGTTGACTGTCAGATGACTTAATATTGATGAACTTTATTGCAATGTTAATTTAATTTTTATTCGTATGCAGCCTATAGGCTGTAGGCTGCATCAATTTTTTTAGTTGCAAGTTTATGAGTGATGGCTGTTTCCTTTCGCTTAATCGTGTGTATAGCATCTTCTCTCAAATCGTGGCAGAATTAAAACACAGATTAGCATCCTGTTGTTTAATATCAGTGCTCTGTAAAATAGTTTCAAGCACAAAAGCGAACATTATTTAGGCCATATGCACACATCCGTTTGGACAAACCTCGTCTTAATTTTCTGGCAAACAAATCTTTCAGCCATTGTGTAGCCTGAAACCATCTGTCGGTTCATTTATACAACGCACGCAAGCGACACAATGACTTGGCATATTGTGGAAAAATGATAATTATTCGCTGTTTTGAGTTAAATTGTTTCCACGAAGTAAACCCATATACATACGGATATGACATTCCACTTCCTGATGCAACATGACGGATAATCTGAAGAAAAGAAAATATCCCACTTTTAATACGCAAATTTATCTCCTTTAGAATCGGAAATCGGAAAAGACCACATAATATCTTCTTATTGTAGGGTCTCAAGGGAAGAGGTTACAGTGTCAAAGTTGTCCAAATGTTTGGGTTCCCTTTAAGTAAGTTGATTGAAGAGTTTTGCCAGAGCATCTTTATGGAGAGACAGATGGAGAGTCTGAGGAATTGAATGGGGTCGTATTTCAAGTGTTGAACAAGCTCATGATTATATCAAGGTCTGGAGAGAGGAAAGAGGCTGCTGGCCTGTCTAACTAAGGATGAGGGATTCACAGCAGGATAGTGGAATCATCAGCAATCAATGATTAGGATCTTTCTAGAGGACGTCCGATAGATGATTGCATGAAGATTTGAACAAGACTGGACAAGACACTTGTTTGGGGCACTCATGCCTTGACGAGGAAGGAGAGTGAGCGATATTAGTGCGAGCCACACATGAGTTAGGACAGTGGAGGAAGCTCCTAGCTATGAGAAGAGGTGGCCTAGATGCCAGAGGCAGAGAGTTTTGAAAAGCAAGGTGGGAGCAAACTGCCATACACCCTAATGCTGGAGATATGCAGAGAGACAGCTCTGAATCTCAGTTTGAGATTGAGGGCCTCCAAACCATTGTTGTGAGAAGTAGAGAGCAGCATGTCATAGGAGAATGACTGTGTCTGGAAACCAAACTGATGGGAGGAGATTTAAGCCATTGCGCGAAAAAATAATTATTTTTTGTAATTGCGATGATGATTCATGACCTTGTGGATACTGGAAGTAAGCTATTAGAATGTAAGTTAGAGGAATCTGTTTTGGAACCATGTTTTCTGTAATGCAGTGATGTTGCCTGACTTCTCAAGCAGTGGACAGATGATGAACGGATTAAAATGTGAGTGTGAACAGAGCAGAAAGATGGTTGTGGCAGAACGGCAAGAAGAAGTTTTTAAGTACAAGTGCACTGATGCCTCTGGACAAGTTACTGAATGCGAATTATGAAGCAGTTACAGAAAAAAAAAAATTCCCTACCTTCTCACAGGAGAAGGACAATGAGAGGTGAGGAGGGATGTATGGAATATTGACCTCCCAGCAGGATAAAACGAAACCTGTAAAGGGTGGGTAGATCCTTGTGAGGCAATGGCCATCCATATCTGATGGCCAACTGCATCTGCAGGACATCCTCCTGCAGTTGGGTTCCTTTTTCTAGGAGGTTGGCGGCAGGATTTGCATCCGCCACCATAAAACACTTTCATTCCACAACACACAAAAATAAGCCAGTAAAACTGAAAACCCACCTGTCCTGTGGGAGTATCTACTGGTCCTTGTTGCTGCCATTCGCAGGGCCAGCTTCCCAGAATGAGGGATTGGGGCAAGTGCTTTGGACCCGACCATTCTTTGTAATGGAGGAAAAGCAACGAATTAAATTTTCCTGGATCGGTTGTGGTGGTTGAGGTGGTTGTCCCCAGACGGACATCTTCTTTTCGGTTAAACGTTAGCGGTCCCTTCGGGAGGCGTGCCTGGAATGTCTTCACTCTAAGAGAGGTATGATGAAGGATTCCTGTCCTGCTATCATTTGAGCTCCAGCGTTTTTCAACATCAGTATTGAAGCACTCTCCTGGTGGCGGAGGACCGGATAGTGGTGAGATCAAATAGTGGGTTGGTTTCACCGAATATGGGCTTGGTCGCTCTGATGGTTACCGATGCCCAAACGAGTTGCTGTAGCTGTGTCCATAAACTGACTCCCATGATATTGAGGTAACACCAGTCAATGAGCAATTATGAGAATGCATGAGGATCATCACTTCCTTGGGTGTCATTTCCCTGGTCTCTGGAAATGCTCCGGACTTGAGGCGAATGAATCTCACTGCTGAAGGAGAATGTTCTGCTGTGCTCGAGTCTGTGGTTGATTGGTGCTACAAGGAGAGACACTCTTCTCATCTTGGGGGATTTCAATGCATCAACTGGTACTGATGGGATGGTTGTTTTTTGAGGCATGTGTTTAGTCCATGGGTCTGGAACTTGTGAACCAAAATACCTAAGTTTCTTGACTTTTGCAAGTTGTGGACTTAAGGTTGACTTGTTCAATGGTTTCAACTCCACAGCCTCATCTTGCTGGAATGGTATTCCAACACTGGTGGTTGCGCAATCAAAATAGACCATAATGTGCTCATTGATGATCACTGGAGGATACTCCAGAATTGCAGTTCTACCAAGTATCAGTTCGTTCAATCACCGACTCACAGGCTTGTTGTAGCAACCTCTGAAGTTGTAGCTCAAATCCAGGAAGAATGGTACATCCTAGCCTAACTGCATGTTGGCAGCTTCAAGGATGAGAGGGTAGCTGAGAGATGTGCCAAACAGGCTGAGTGTGGATTTGGGGTCTGGGTGTTTTGTGAGATGCCTTGAAGAAGTTGTGAAGTGTCTTTCTAGACTACCATCCTGTGATGCTGCCAGTGCGTTCGTATTGGAACCCACCATCAGGTGAAGAAGAATTTGCTCTGAAGGATGGCATGGACCCATTGACAGAATCGCTGGGTGAGGCTTGATGGCAGCTAGAGCTGTTCATGGACTGAGGCTAAGAACTGGACGTTTGCTCAGGGGCAGACAAGGAGGCCTTCTGTGAAAGGAATCTGTGAATAGATAATAGCATCACCTGTGTTGAAGTGATTTTTGCCCTGCTTTCAACAGATCTTGTGCATTGTGTTAAAGCCAAGCCTGTCCATCGCATTATGTTCCTCAGTTGAGAGCTGAGGTGGTTTGCCTTGATAGAGAGAATCTGAAGTGAGGCCGTTGGGCCATTTACTTTGAACAGCTGTACCAGGCTGACCTACAGCTGTTTAAGTCGAGTGTCAGAGGCTAACAATCTCTACTGTGACACCTACAATAAACTCTAACACGACCTTCCTAAGCTGCAAAACATGTTGTGGTTGGATCAGTTGAAAGGGGGTAAAGCTCCTGGGATCTTGTGGCATTGAGGCTGAACTTCTCAAGCGATGGTAAAAATCCTGTACTAAGTGTCATTGGCATGCAGTTCTCTGCTTGTTTGGCAGCACAGAAATTATCCAATGACTGGTAGAGGGGCTTGTCTCTTTCTGGAAAGGAAAGGTGATCGCCAAGACCTGCTAATAACTACTGAGGGTGACACTAGCTCTCAGAGCCAGGAAGATCTTGCTTGAAATAGTGATCGGGTTCATCCACCATGTTGCCTGAGCACCATCGCCCAGACAGTTTCTCGCTTTAACAAAAGGGGTCAAATGATGACCGTATCCTTGCTCTTTGGGTCTCAATGGATGCAGACAAGAGTTTATTCAGAGCTGCATGCAGCGATGTCTATCTCCGCAAAGCATTAATTCGTAAGTCGGAGAGGCGTCCACCAAAACTTGATCAATATGATTTTCTGAAACTATTACTTGGTACAGAGAGTAGCTAATTTGTGGTTGTTCCATCTCTGACTTATTTCGTTGTTCTGGAGTTATTGTCAGGGTGTGTCGGCCC
>CM068953.1:72257789-72275156 GCA_035128595.1 Eptatretus atami
AGAAGAGATTATGCTCTACATGGACACAACGGCAGGATAATGGGCTCAGAAACAAACACTTGAAGGGAAGATGAAGGGACCTTCACTGGAACAAACTCGACACTGCCTGTTATACAATTACATCTGCGTATGCTGAAGATGTACGATGAAATAATTATTAAAACTTATCCCGTTTTACCTCTTGCTACATTCCTGTAACAATACTAATTGTGACTCCTGTTGGCCGACTAAGATGTATCAGTATTATGATCATGTCTGCATACATGAGTGCACCCGGGCGTGGTTATGCAGAGTCATGTGACCCGCCCATGTCCGAATTAAACCTGTGTTCCACGTCAGAGCCTTCGTCCTGTCTATCGAGTACATGACACCAACACAGACGAGAGCATTTACAGAGACTAGTACGTATTCCATTGTTTGCACTTGAAATAATATTCAGTTGTTGAGGAAACGCAAGGATTTTCTATAACATGCTTGATTATTCAAATAAACTAATTGATTTCCAGCGAACGATGCAAATTAATCAATGATGCACAATGTACAGAGCCACTGATATAATGCATAGACCTTTTTGCATGTTGGGTTTGGGCCTTATCTCTCCATGCAGGATTAATTGACATCAATTTCCCACACCAACCACACCCCCTGCCATTGTGAAGCACGTGCCTCACATGTGCGTGCAGGTAGCATGAGAAACACACACAGGTATGCCAGCTTGGTATGCGTGCTCAGCAAGGAAAGTTTGCGCGAGCTCGATTGACGGACAACTGGGCAGACGAGGATTGGTGAGAGATTTTTATTTATTGTTTTCCCCCAAAAAAAATTAAGGAAAGGAATGTGTGAACAGCTCTTTTCCGGTCCTCACAGGCAATTCTTATGATATGTGCAACATTATAATGAGGCCAGTAAAGCAAGAACAGCAATTCACTTTTAAAACGTGTTAAGGTTTACGTAATAAGTTCAGAGCTTCTGGCAAAATTAGCGAAGTGCGGATTTCCGAGACGGTCTGCTTGCATTATCCTGTCAATCTTGACTCAAAAAGTGGGAAAACAAACCGCCTCAAATACACCCACGGTGACATTTAAAAGCTCTAGTCCAGCAATGTGAGTTTAATGCATTGACACGAGATGCTAATGGACCGTTTTATCTGTCTCATGGTCGTGTGCATTGCATGCCAATTTCTATCTCTCTTATGACTGGCGCTATCTCCATCGTTATCTCTCGCTCTATCTCTCTCAATCTCTCTGCCTGATTGGATGACCCCTGGCTCAATTATGGCTGTGGACCACCTGTTCAGAGAGTTTTTCGGATTGAAGGGTCAAATCCCAGCTGATGATCCATATGGCCAGTGAATCAGGCAAGGAATTATTGTACGTGTATGTTTATCCTCTATCTTTATTTATTTCATTCGTTTCCCCTCAGATCTCTCTTGTATCTGTAAATCTGTGTTTTTCCTTTTTTCCCTTTTGTTTTCTCCTCTTATTTTCTCTGAAGAGAGAGAAGAGACAAGATAAAGGAGGAAGCAACTTTTGGTGGCCCAGTTGAGGAGTACGCCCTTGACCCACTTCCTTGATTGGTGAATGCTTCACTCTTCATTATTTATGAATTATTATTGAACTTGAGAGTTAATCGAACAACTTACCCATCCACACAATCTTGAGAAAATGACATGGAAAGGGTCTTTAAACTTTAGCTTTGCATTCTGAGCACAATCTATATTTCCTACTGGCTGCAATTTGTCTGAATGTCGGTGTTTTTCAATGCTGAGAGAGCACGAGTAGCATATTTGATTGGTCAATATGGCGTAAAATTGCATAATAGTTTGTTACGCCTAAACTGAAGGGTTTTGAAAGTGCAAAGAAGGTGATTTGTGTTCTACATTGTTCAAGTATATAAATCAATTGAAATTAATATCGGGTTTAAAGGATGTAGAAAAAATTTTTTTATTGGAAGTTTACTGCCATTGATGCACTGTCAAACCACTACCTTATCTAACAGGATACATTCGTTATTCGTGCCTGGTGTTTGTGTCTTATATGACTCCTAAAAACATGAAGTTTCCTGTTTGGAATGATTTTCACATTTGTTTCACTGCCAGACAGGCAAACAGACTAAATTAATTATCTCACTCCTCTCTGCACATGTGCTTGGAATAACATTCCCTACAATTAGCCAAATCAGAGCCAAATTACTGCAAAACTGCAGGTTCATATTCTGATAGTGTTCTACAGTGTTCAAAATCTAACACTCAATTATAATAATTTTAATTGTGTGTTATAAACACTCGATCAAAGACTGATATCTGTCATCAGCAGACAGACAGACAGACAAACAAACAAAGGCAACCAATTGCTTAACCTTGCCTTCTGCCTCGTGTGACGCACGTGAGGTAGAAATTTCCTTATTCTCTTGTTTTTCACTTATAACCATATCTTTAAATTCCTTTTCATTGAAGTTTTCTGTGCCACACGGTGTGAGTTTACATTGCGTAAAATACATGGTCACCATTGGGTATCATTTTACAGGACAGCATGTGAGAACCTAAACCCACTAACTCTTATGTGCTCCTTAATAAAGAAGTGTTAACTTGGAGAATATACTTATTCTTGTAGTTGGTAAAGTTATCAGAGTAGAAAAGATGATAGGTATGTCATGGATGAATAAACAGATCATTATTTTTGTTTTCTGATGAGAGCTGTGTTGCCCAGGTTTGAAAGCAGAGCTTGAGTGTCGAGTCCGATATTTTTCGTATGGTTCTGCCATGAGAGAGATTGGAGATTAAAGTTATGTTTTCAAACATACCCGTCTTTGTGCTGAACTATGAGCTAATAAGGAGCTTCCTTATTATGGCAACTGTCTCGTGAATCTCGATGATCCACCTTGTATGTCGAAATTGGAATAATGTCATTTTTGTCTTTTTAGTGCTAATTTCGTTTATAATTTTAACAATTTTTGTAAAGATTTAAACACGAGAGACATAAAATCAAATATAAGTTTTTAACAAATATTCTGCAAAGCTTTGTCTGTGTATCATTGTGGACATATTAAACAATATTTCACCCCGAAACAGGAATTCAACAAAATTTTACCCAAATAAAATGGTTAATGGAGTTTAACAAGGGAAGGAATCAAGAGAAAGTTGATCATTGTAAGCAAGGAGAAGCTGACATTTTGCCATTAACCCTTCATCGTAGAGTCACACTCAACCACACTATTTAGTCTGGAGTAATGCAACCTTCTGACTCACCCCCAACACGATCACTGATAAGTGACCAAGATGGTTTCAAGAAGTTAGAAAGAGCACTTGGCCATAACATAGGAAAGAGAGCATTTGGCTAAGAAACCTGCTGCCAAAAATCGACAGCCAAGTTCTGCCAACCAGTCCCTCCATCCATCGAACCTCTAGTCTGAGCTTGGTTTTTGTCACACAGGCAACCAGTGATTAAATTTTCCTTCACTGAACAATGCTGCAAAAACTATAATGCCTGAGGCACAGCAGTCGGCGATATATAGTACTCGTTTCCCAACCCCGTCACCATGCTCCCTTGCCCCAAACTGGAGGGACCTCCAACATTTGAGGTCTTTGCTCCAATCAGACAATCAAGCCTGTGCTGCTAAACCTGACGATGTCATTAACAAAATCATTCCTCCTTCAGGCTGTTCCTGATTCTTCTCTCTCTCTTGCCAACTATTGTGTCTCTCATTTTGACAGGCCTGAATGCTGTCCCAGTGGAGGAATTGCAAAAAAGTGGGGGAAAAAGAGTGGGGAGCTCTGTTTATTACTGACTGTGTACCGTTCCCACCTCCTAACTTCCAGGAGTGCCTTTGGTGTGCTTTTTCCTGCATAACCAGCTCTTGTTTATTTGTGGGCTATACCGGCCTCCCAACAGTGCACTCGAAACTGGAATATGATTATTTGTACCGATTTGAAGCAATGAGTAACAGCAGATGTTACAAGGAAAGGTGATCATTTCTCGGCCAGAAGGGAAGATTTCTCATTGGGAGAATTCTATATCAGAAAGTTTAATAGATCGAGTCAGACCCATAGAGTTTCAAAAATACTTTGCTGCAGTGTCATTTCTGGTTGAAGAGCTACCATCTCCTCGCAAAATGACAGATGACAGTTGAAATTTCCATGTATGTAGGAGAGGGGGATGGGGAGGGAGAGGGAGAGGGGGAGGAGAAGGAGAGGAGATGGAGAGGGAGATCAGATCAGGAGTCTGCAAGCTCCCTTCTCATTTCGAGACAGGTCTTTATTTCCACCACCCCAATATTGATTTCAAGTGGGAATTATTCCACAAAAGCCTTCTTCTATCCCCTATGCAGGTTTATCCAATCACGTCTGCAGCTGTCATACACATCCTCTTACCTATGAAACACTGAATCCGATGATGTGGCAGTTGCTTCAAATAATTTACTTTCTTTCATGGAAGGTAGAAATGAGAAAGAAGCAATATTAGGTCCATTCTTCAAAGCTAAAAGCAAGTGCGTCCATTCTCAGAAGAGGCAGAAACAAACAATGTGAACCAATCTCAAGGATGAACTCTCGAGTGTCCCTTCATCAAAGTCCGTTAGCACCTTATCAAGTCTGTCTTTGTGTGTATAGTCCCCTCTGTCACTTCCCTCTTCAAATGGCACCCCAACCCACTCTACTCAGCCATGATGCCATGTCTCAACTCAATAATTGTTTACATATCTTGCATAACCAGCCCCTCATTCCTTGTCCTTATCCAACCCACTCACAAACATCCTTCTGCCTCCAGTCTTTCTCACCTGTAAAGGTGGAGAATTTTGTTTAACACTCAACTCTGATTTGTGATTGTTCTGGACAGCAGCAGCATACGTATCCCATAAACCTGCTCTAAGACTCTGGAATATCCTCTTTCTGCTTTATCAAACCGACAAAATTTGCCCAAGGCCACTTTCCATCTATGTACGCACTTGGATGTAAGCCAATATCACTGCATTAAATGAAAAGGCTGCAAAAAAAATCGTCATAACTGCAGACAAGTTTGCTTACTTCCAATAATAAGCAAAAGTCTTGGAATCCATCATTGCAAGTAACAGGAAATAAATCCTTTTCTCCAATGGATTGACCTCAAACCATCAATTTGGTTTCCAATCTGATCAGATTACCATGGACATGTTGATGCTTCTTTTCAACAATGGATATAAGCCTTGAATCACAGATACAAGATAATGGAAGTCTCTTTGGGCATCATATACCTCAAGCATTTGACAAAATTTGGCTTGCTCTGCAAACTCTCAACTTACGGCATCCAAGGCAACCACCTGTCATGACTTGCTGATTTCCTCCACTCTACTATTCAGCATGTGGCTCTCAATGGAATCTTATCATCTCATCTCCCAGTTGAGGCTCGAGCAGCACGAGTCAGCTTATGTCTTGTTTATTAATCCTTATTAGTGTTTCTCATTTGTGGGAAAGTCCTCATGATACGTAACATGGCCAAAAGAATGCGGACACCCTCTAATTAGTGGATTCGGCTATTTCAGCTACACCCATTGCGGACATGTGTATAAAATAAAGCACACAGCCATGCAATTTCCATGGACAAATATTGGCAGTAGAATGGTCCATACTGAAGAGCACAATGACTTTCAATGTGGCACCGTCATAGGATGCCACCTTTCCAACAAGTCAGTTCATCAAATTTCTGCCCTGCTAGAACTGCCTGGTCAACTGTATGTGCTGCTATTGTGAAGTGGAAATGTCCAGGAGCAACAACAGCTTAGCCTTGACATGGTGGGCCACACAAGCTCATATAACAGGACCGCTGATTGCTGAAGCGTGTAGCGTGGAAAAATCATCTGTCATCAGTTGCAACAACAACTGAGTTCCAAACTGCCTCTGGAAGCAATGTCGGCACAAACACCATTCGGCGAGAGCTTCATGAAATGGGTTTCCATGGTCGAGCAGTTGCGCACAAGCCTAAGATCACCAAAGCGCAATGCAAGCGTCGGCTGGAGTAGTGTAAAGCTTACTGCAATTGGACCTCTGGAGCAGTGGAAACGCGTTCTCTGAAGAGATGAATCACGCTTCACCATCTGATAGTCTGACGGATGAATCTTGGTTTGACGGATACCAGGAGAATGCTTCCTGCCCGAATGCATTGTGCCAACTGTAAAGTTTGGTGGAGGAGGAATAATGGTCTCGGGCTGTTTTTCATGATTTGGGCTTGGCCCTTTAGTTCCAGTGAAGGGAAATCTAATGCTACAGCATACAATGACATTCTAGACGATTCATTGCTTCCAACTTTGTGGCACCAGTTTGGGGAAGGCCCTTTCCTGTTTCAGCATGGCAATGCCCTGTGCACAAAGTGAGGTCCATACAAGAAATGGTTTGTCAAGATCGGTGTGGAAGAACTTGACTGGCCTGCACAGAGCCCTGACCTCACCCCAATTAATCAAAATAATATTTGTCTTGACAATTAAAAATACAAACCCAATGAGAACTGTTCCCATTATTATCTTCTAAGTTCATAATAATATTCTTTGTATGTTTAGACACGTTTGTTAATTCATCTCTCATACAAATAACCACATTATGAATTTTTAATTTCTTACAATATTTGATAAGTTCTAAATTTGATGTATTCTTTCCAAATTCTTAAAACCACTCATCAATGCTCATTTATTTATTAGAAAGATATAATCCATTACCCCTTTTAGTTAATTTTACACCTAATTGTGCAATAGAAGAAAGCATATCTCCAACTAACAATCTCACTTTTACAGGCAGACTTTCAAAGTTTTTCAGCAAAATCTACAATTACACCAACTTCCACTAATTTGTTTCTCCAACTCTTTGTTATGTCTTTCCAATTCTTTTTGAGCCCGGAGTTGAGCCTTGCTTTCGTTGGCAGTTTTCACCGCTGCTGAAATACAACCCGTCAATGCTCCGCCGCACTTAAACCAGCAAATAAAGGAATTGGAAAGGGAGAAATCCTCCACTCCTCTCTCCTATTGAATATTTCTTCAACATTGGTTTTGACATTTTAATTTTAAGTGAGCCAGTATCGTTCAAGATTTTCACCTGTTCTCTTGTGAGCAAAACATCAATTCTTACTGCCCCTTTTCTCTGAATTGTTTAACGTTAATCATACAAGGCTTTTGATTTTGAATACAAGATGTTAGTTTATGAAGATTGATTTGAATTAACATATACCCCAGTTGGCACTTTACTACTCATTTATTTATCAAAAAAAATATGTGAGACTAATCATAACACCATTTACTGTATTAATCTGTAATTCTGTTTCTTCCAAAGCAAACAATATGTATCAACTTCTTCACTCTCTTCTCTTTCAATGTATAGGGAAGTATCCACTCGATTAGACTTTATAGTTTCCTTTTGAGCACTCAGGTCAAACCCATAGATTGTATACAGACTTTTAAATGCTGTCATATCAAAATGGGTTATTTATTTCCATTGCTTTCACACACCTTCTGGTAAGACTTGTATGCTCCAGCAAATAATTTTTTTAATTAATTTCCAATCTATCTCGTGGATAAAATGTTCCATCCAGAGAAACGCGAAGTTGTTTCACCTTCGTATTATCACTCAATGCATTATTGTTATCAGTAGCAGTATCACCATCTGTTTTTTTTTTAATATTGAGCCACAGATATCGTGGCTTTCCTTCCAGACCACCCAAATTACACGTGTAAGTAGTTTGGTTCAGTTTAACGTGTTGGCATCTTCTTTTAAGGTATGAATACATTGAGTGGCTTCTTTGAGTTAAGTCTTCTATTCAACATCTCTTCTGTTTTAAGATTAGGAGTATATTCAGTAATATACCAACTAATTTCATCAATAACAAATTTATTCTGATCAGCAAAAGCATGAGCCACACCAAAAAGCAATCTATTTTCATTATCATTCCTTTGCAGTTGAAATCTAATTTTCAGACCATACAGAACTTTATTCATGATACAAAATCCAAATATACCTTTAAGAGGAACTGCCACAGAAAAAACTATTTCCTGTTTTTGTATCATCATTGTACATTCCTCTCCTTTGACTATATCCAGGGTCTGTGTTTGTTCCCATTGCCATATCAGGAATAAAACCTTCGACAGCTCCCTTTCCAATTCCTATCACGAAATGAATATTGTGAGAATTTCATCATTTCAGATTGTGGCAGATACATAATTATCAACCGCTTCAACTTCTTTGTGTTCCAATGCACAAATGAACACTATCAAACATTTTCCAAAGAAATCATTTACGAGTGTAGCATTTTTATTATTCGCAGGAGCTGTCGAAGGTTTTATTCCTGATATGGCAATGGGAACAAACACAGACCCTGGATATAGTCAAAGGAGAGGAATGTACAATGATGATACAAAAACAGGAAATAGTTTTTTCTGTGGCAGTTCCTCTTAAAGGTATATTTGGATTTTTGTGATCATGATAAAGTTCTGTATGGTCTGAAAATTAGATTTCAACTGCAAAGGAATGATAATGAAAATAGATTGCTTTTTGGTGTGGCTCATGCTTTTGCTGATCAGAATAAATTTGTTATTGATGAAATTAGTTGGTATATTACTGAATATACTCCTAATCTTAAAACAGAAGAGATGTTGAATAGAAGACTTAACTCAAAGAAGCCACTCAATGTATCATACCTTAAAAAGATGCCAACACGTTAAACTGAACCAAACTACTTACACGTGTAATTTGGGTGGTCTGGAAGGAAAGCCACGATATCTGTGGCTCAATATTAAAAAAAAAACAGATGGTGATACTGCTACTGATAACAATAATGCATTGAGTGATAATACGAAGGTGAAACAACTTCGCGTTTCTCTGGATGGAACATTTTATCCACGAGATAGATTGGAAATTAATTGGAAAAAAATGATTATGCTGGAGCATACAAGTCTTACCAGAAGGTGTGTGAAAGCAATGGAAATAAATAACCCATTTTGGATATGACAGCATTTAAAAGTCTGTATACAATCTATGTGGTTGACCTGAGTGCTCAAAAGGAAACTATAAAGTCTAATCGAGTGGATACTTCCCTATACATTGAAAGAAGAGAGTGAAGAAGTTGATACATATTGTTTGCTTTTGGAAGAAAAACAGAATTACAGATTAATACAGATAATGGTGTTATGATTAGTCTCACATATTTTTTTTGATAAATAAATGAGTAGTAAAGTGCCAACTGGGGTATATGTTTAATCAAATCAATCTTCATAAACTAACATCTTGTATTCAAAATCAAAAGCCTTGTATGATTAACGTTTAAACAATTCAGAGAAAAGGGGCAGTAAGAATTGATGTTTTGCTCACAAGAGAACAGGTGAAAATCTTGAACGATACTGGCTCACTTAAAATTAAAATGTCAAAACCAATGTTGAAGAAATATTCAATAGGAGAGAGGAGTGGAGGATTTCTCCCATTTCCAATTCCTTTATTTGCTGGTTTAAGTGCGGCGGAGCATTGACGGGTGGTATTTCAGCAGCGGTGAAAACTGCCAACGAAAGCAAGGCTCAACTCCGGGCTCAAAAAGAATTGGAAAGACATAACAAAGAGTTGGAGAACAAATTAGTGGAAGTGGTATAATTGTAGATTTTGCTGAAAAACTTGAAAGTCTGCCTGTAAAAGTGAGTTTGTTAGTTGGAGATATGCTTTCTCTATTGCACAATTAGGTGTAAAATTAACTAAAAGGGGTAATGGATTATATCTTTCTAATAAATAAATGAGCATTGATGAGTGGTTTTAAGAATTTGGAAAGAATACATCAAATTTAGAACTTATCAAATATTGTAAGAAATTAAAAATTCATAATGTGGTTATTTGTATGAGAGATGAATTAACAAACGTGTCTAAACATACAAAGAATATTATTAATGACTTTAAAGATAATAATGGGAACAGTTCTCATTGGGTTTGTATTTTTAATAGTCAAGACAAATATTATTTTGATTAATTGGGGTTGAGGTCAGGGCTCTGTGCAGGCCAGTCAAGTTCTTCCACACCGATCTTGACAAACCATTTCTTGTATGGACCTCGCTTTGTGCACAGGGGCATTGCCATGCTGAAACAGGAAAGGGCCTTCCCCAAACTGGTGCCACAAAGTTGGAAGCAATGAATCGTCTAGAATGTCATTGTATGCTGTAGCATTAAGATTTCCCTTCACTGGAACTAAAGGGCCAAGCCCAAATCATGAAAAACAGCCCGAGACCATTATTCCTCCTCCACCAAACTTTACAGTTGGCACAATGCATTCGGGCAGGAAGCATTCTCCTGGTATCCATCAAACCAAGATTCATCCTTTAGACTATCAGATGGTGAAGCGTGATTCATCTCTTCAGAGAACGCGTTTCCACTGCTCCAGAGGTCCAATTGCAGTAAGCTTTACACTACTCCAGCCGACGCTTGGCATTGCGCTTTGGTGATCTTAGGCTTGTGCGCAACTGCTCGACCATGGAAACCCATTTCATGAAGCTCTCGCCGAATGGTGTTTGTGCCGACATTGCTTCCAGAGGCAGTTTGGAACTCAGTTGTTGTTGCAACTGATGACAGATGATTTTTCCACGCTACACGCTTCAGCAATCAGCGGTCCTGTTATATGAGCTTGTGTGGCCCACCATGTCAAGGCTAAGCTGTTGTTGCTCCTGGACATTTCCACTTCACAATAGCAGCACATACAGTTGACCAGGCAGTTCTAGCAGGGCAGAAATTTGATGAACTGACTTGTTGGAAAGGTGGCATCCTATGACGGTGCCACATTGAAAGTCATTGTGCTCTTCAGTATGGACCATTCTACTGCCAATATTTGTCCATGGAAATTGCATGGCTGTGTGCTTTATTTTATACACATGTCCGCAATGGGTGTAGCTGAAATAGCCGAATCCACTAATTAGAGGGGTGTCCGCATTCTTTTGGCCATGTTACGTATCATGAGGACTTTCCCACAAATGAGAAACACTAATAAGGATTAATAAAACAAGACATAAGCTGACTCGTGCTGCTCGAGCCTCAACTGGGAGATGAGATGATAAGATTCCATTGAGAGCCACATGCTGAATAGTAGAGTGGAGGAAATCAGCAAGTCATGACAGGTGGTTGCCTTGGATGCCGTAAGTTGAGAGTTTGCAGAGCAAGCCAAATTTTGTCAAATGCTTGAGGTATATGATGCCCAAAGAGACTTCCATTATCTTGTATCTGTGATTCAAGGCTTATATCCATTGTTGAAAAGAAGCATCAACATGTCCATGGTAATCTGATCAGATTGGAAACCAAATTGATGGTTTGAGGTCAATCCATTGGAGAAAAGGATTTATTTCCTGTTACTTGCAATGATGGATTCCAAGACTTTGCTTATTATTGGAAGTAAGCAAACTTGTCTGCAGTTATGACGATATTTTTTTGCAGCCTTTTCATTTAATGCAGTGATATTGGCTTACATCCAAGTGCGTACATAGATGGAAAGTGGCCTTGGGCAAATTTTATCGGTTTGATAAAGCAGAAAGAGGATATTCCAGAGTCTTAGAGCAGGTTTATGGGATACGTATGCTGCTGCTGTCCAGAACAATCACAGAATCAGAGTTGAGTGTTAAACAAACTTCTCCACCTTTGCAGGTGAGAAAGACTGGAGGCAGAAGGATGTTTGTGAGTGGGTTGGATAAGGACAAGGAATGAGGGGCTGGGTATGCAAGATATGTAAACAATTATTGAGTTGAGACATGGCATCATGGCTGAGTAGAGTGGGTTGGGGTGCCATTTGAAGGGAGGGAAGTGACAGAGGGGACTATACACCAAAGACAGACTTGATAAGGTGCTAACAGGACTTTGATGAAGGGGACAGGCTCGAGAGTTCATCCTTGAGATTGGTCACATTGTTTGTTTGCTGCCTCTTCTGAGAATGGACGCACTTGCTTTTAGCTTTGTAGAATGACCTAATATTGCTTTCTCTCATTTCTACCTTCCATGAAGAGAAGGTAAATTATTTGAAGGCAACTGCCACATCATCGGATTCAGTGTTTCATAGGTAAGAGGATGTGTATGACAGCTGCAGACGTGATTGGATAAACCTGCATAGGGGATAGAAGAAGGCTTTTGTGGAATAATTCCCACTTGAAATCAATATTGGGGTGGTGGAAATAAAAGACCTGTCTCGAAATGAGAAGGGAGCTTGCAGACTCCTGATCTGATCTCCCTCTCCATCTCCCTCTCCCTCTCCCTCCCCCTCTCCCTCTCCCTCCCCATCCCCCTCTCCTACATACATGGAAATTTCAACTGTCATCTGTCATTTTGCGAGGAGATGGTAGCTCTTCAACCAGAAATGACACTGCAGCAAAGTATTTTTGAAACTCTATGGGTCTGACTCGATCTATAAACTTTCTGATATAGAATTCTCCCAATGAGAAATCTTCCCTTCTGGACCGAGAAATGATCACCTTTCCTTGTAACATCTGCTGTTACTCCATTGCTTCAAATCGGTACAAATAATCATATTCCAGTTTCGAGTGCACTGTTGGGAGGCCGGTATAGCCCACAAATAAACAAGAGCTGGTTATGCAGGAAAAAGCACACCAAAGGCACTCCTGGAAGTTAGGAGGTGAGAACGGTACACAGTCAGTAATAAACAGAGCTCCCCACTCTCTTTTCCCCCCACTTTTTTGCAATTCCTCCACTGGGACAGCATTCAGGCCTGTCAAAATGAGAGACACAATAGTTGGCAAGAGAGAGAGAAGAATCAGGAACAGCCTGAAGGAGGAATGATTTTGTTAATGACATCGTCAGGTTTAGCAGCACAGGCTTGATTGTCTGATTGGAGCAAAGACCTCAAATGTTGGAGGTCCCTCCAGTTTGGGGCAAGGGAGCATGGTGACGGGGTTGGGAAACGAGTACTATATATCGCCGACTGCTGTGCCTCAGGCATTATAGTTTTTGCAGCATTGTTCAGTGAAGGAAAATTTAATCACTGGTTGCCTGTGTGACAAAAACCAAGCTCAGACTAGAGGTTCGATGGATGGAGGGACTGGTTGGCAGAACTTGGCTGTCGATTTTTGGCAGCAGGTTTCTTAGCCAAATGCTCTCTTTCCTATGTTATGGCCAAGTGCCTCTTTCTAACTTCTTGAAACCCATCTTGGTCACTTATCAGTGATCGTGTTGGGGGTGAGTCAGAAGGTTGCATTACTCCAGACTAAATAGTGTGGTTGAGTGTGACTCTACGATGAAGGGTTAATGGCCAAAATGTCAGCTTCTCCTTGCTTACAATGATCAACTTTCTCTTGATTCCTTCCCTTGTTAAACTCCATTAACCATTTTATTTTGGGTAAAATTTTGTTGAATTCCTGTTTCGGGTGAAATATTGTTTAATATGTCCACAATGATACACAGACAAAGCTTTGCAGAATATTTGTTAAAAACTTATATTTGGTATTTATGTCTCTCGTGTTTAAATCTTTACAAAAATTGTTAAAAATTATAAACGAAATTAGCACTAAAAAGAGAAAAAATGACATTATTCCAATTTCGACATACAAGGTGGATCATCGAGATTCACGAGACAGTTGCCATAATAAGGAAGCTCCTTATTAGCTCATAGTTCAGCACAAAGATGGGTATGTTTGAAAACATAACTTTAATCTCCAAATCTCTCTCATGGCAGAACCATACGAAAAATATCGGACTCGACACTCAAGCTCTGCTTTCAAACCTGGGCAACACAGCTCTCATCAGAAACAAAAATAATGATCTGTTTATTCATCCATGACATACCTATCATCTTTTCTACTCTGATAACTTTACCAACTACAAGAATAAGTATATTCTCCAAGTTAACACTTCTTTATTAAGGAGCACATAAGAGTTAGTGGGTTTAGGTTCTCACATGCTGTCCTGTAAAATGATACCCAATGGTGACCATGTATTTTACGCAATGTAAACTCACACCTGTGTGCACAGAAAACTTCAATGAAAAGGAATTTAAAGATATGGTTATAAGTGAAAAACAAGAGAATAAAGAAATTTATACCTCACGTGCGTCACACGAGGCAGAAGGCAAGGTTAAGCAATTGGTTAGCTTTGTTTGTTTGTCTGTCTGTCTGTCTGCTGATGACAGATATCAGTCTTTGATCGAGTGTTATAACACACAATTAAAACTTAATTTTAATTGAGTGTTAGATTTTGAACACTGTAGAACACTAATCAGAATATGAACCTGCAGTTTTGCAGTAATTTGGCTCTGATTTGGCTAATTGTAGGGAATGTCATTCCAAGCACACATGTGCAGAGAGGAGTGAGATAATTAATTTAGTCTGTTTGCCTGTCTGGCAGTGAAACAAATGTGAAAATCATTCCAAACAAGAAACTTCATGTTTTTAGGAATGTCATAGAAGACACAAACACCAGGCACGAATAACGAATGTATCGTGTTAGATAAGGTGGTGGTAATGACAGTGCATCAATGGCAGTAAACTTCCAAATAAAAAACTTTTTTTCTAAATCCTTTAAAACCCGATATTTAATTTCAATTGATTTATATACTTGAACAATGTAGAACACAAATCACCTTCTTGGCACTTTCAAAACCCTTCAGTTTAGGCGTAACAAACTATTATGCAATTTTACGCCATATTGACCAATCAAATATGCCACTCGTGCTCTCTCAGCATTGAAAAACACCGACATTCAGACAAAATTGCAGCCAGTAGGAAATATAGATTGTGCTCAGAAATGCAAAGCTAAAGTTTAAAAGACCCTTTCCATGTCATTTTCCTCAAGATTGTGTGGATGGGGTAAGTTGTTCGATTAACTCTCAAGTTCAATAATAATTCATAAATAATGAAGAGTGAAGAATTCACCAATCAAGGAAGTGGGTCAAGGGCGTACTCCTCAACTGGGCCACCAAAAGTTACTTCCTCCTTTTATCTTGTCTCTTCTCTCTCTTCAGAGAAAATAAGAGGAGAAAACAAAAGGGAAAAAAGGAAAAACACAGATTTACCAGATACAAGAGAGGGATCTGAGGGGAAAACGAATGAAATAAATAAAGATAGAGGATAAACATACACGTACAATAATTCCTTGCCTGATTCACTGGCCATATGGATCATCAGCTGGGATTTGACCCTTCAATCCGAAAAACTCTCTGAACAGGTGGTCCACAGCCATAATTGAGCCCAGGGGTCATCCAATCAGGCAGAGAGATTGAGAGAGATAGAGCGAGAGATAACGATGGAGATAGCGCCAGTCATAAGAGAGATAGAAATTGGCATGCAATGCACACGACCATGAGACAGATAAAACGGTCCATTAGCATCTCGTGTCAATGCATTAAACTCACATTGCTGGACTAGAGCTTTTAAATGTCACCGTGGGTGTATTTGAGGCGGTTTGTTTTCCCACTTTTTGAGTCAAGATTGACAGGATAATGCAAGCAGACCGTCTCGGAAATCCGCACTTCGCTTAATTTTGCCAGAAGCTCTGAACTTATTACGTAAACCCTTAACACGTTTTAAAAGTGAATTGCTGTTCTTGCTTTACTGGCCTCATTATAATGTTGCACATATCATAAGAATTGCCTGTGAGGACCGGAAAAGAGCTGTTCACACATTTCCTTTCCTTAATTTTTTTTGGGGGAAAACAATAAATAAAAAATCTCTCACCAATCCTCGTCTGCCCAGTTGTCCGTCAATCGAGCTCCGCCAAACTTTCCTTGCTGAGCACGCATACCAAGCTGGCATACCTGTGTGTGTTTCTCATGCTACCTGCACGCACATGTGAGGCACGTGCTTCACAATGGCAGGGGGTGTGGTTGGTGTGGAAATTGATGTCAATTAATCCTGCATGGAGAGATAAGGCCCAAACCCAACATGCCAAAAGGTCTATGCATTATATCAGTGGCTCTTGTACATTGTGCATCATTGATTAATTTGCATCGTTCGCTGGAAATCAATTAGTTTATTTGAATAATCAAGCATGTTATAGAAAATCCTTGCGTTTCCTCAACAACTGAAAATATTATTTCAAGTGCAAACAATGGAATACGTACTAGTCTCTGTAAATGCTCTCGGTCTGTGTTGGTGTCATGTACTCGATAGACAGGGACGAAGGCTCTGACGTGGGAACAACAGGTTTAATTCGGACATGGGCGGGTCACATGACTCTGCATAACCACGCCCGGGTGCACTCATGTATGCAGACATGATCATAAACTACTGATACATCTTAGTCGGCCAACAGGAGTCACAATTAGTATTGTTACAGGAATGTAGCAAGAGGTAAAACGGGAATAGTTTTAATAATTATTTCATCGTACATCTTCAGCATACGCAGATGTAATTGTATAACAGGCAGTGTCGAGTTTGTTCCAGTGAAGGTCCCTTCATCTTCCCTTCCAAGTGTTTGTTTCTGAGCCCCATTATCCTGCCGTTGTGTCCCATGTAGGAGCATACTTAGAGTATTTGGCACCCAGGGTGGACCCTTTCTTTGCCCCTCCCCCCTGCTCCCCCCTGTGATGAATAATTTTAAAAATTAAATACACAGAAAACATATATCATGTCTGCAAGTAAAGTTTCAAGCGCATTACAGTCCTGTACCTGTAGTAAGCAAATTGGAGATAAGAAAAAATGCAGGACATTAAAAATTCAGCAAACAGGTAACACTGCTTGTAGTCCAGCAGCCATTTCTCATATGAGGCCAAATAAGGAAATTCGTTCAACACCCCCTACAGAAAAGGTTTGACTTGACAGGGTGGTAGAATAGACCCTATAGAAACACTCCAGGTAGTATGTGGTTTCAAATTGTGGTATCATTAAAATTCTACAGGCCATTATACATACCAAGGGTACTTACCAAGAGGGTCACTGTGGGCTAGCAAAATTTAGGGGAGGGGTAACGTAAACGTGAATATCTTTGTCTGGACTCAACCAATTTTCAATATTGAGGTATCATTGGCTTCCTATTATAATTCTCTATCAGAGTATGTACAGTTATTTGAAAATGGCCTTTGCCATGGCATCACCAAAGCTAAAATATCACACTAATTCAAACTTTCTGACATTTTTAATTGTGTTCTCATATGAAGGTGAATGGTGTTTCTCAATTACTACTGGTGTGTATACATTTTGGAAATCAAACGCTTAAGAAAGTATTGTTCTGCAGAAATTCATATACATACAGAGGCACGCATAAAGAAAACTGCAACTGTTATTTTTAGCGTTCGTCTTTTACTAGTGTATAGCAACACGGAAGCAACATACATCAGAGCCGAGCATAATAGTTGTCTTTGGCAACACGGAAGTACATTAGTGAAAGCCATGTATAATAGTTGTCTCTGGCAGCACGGAAGCTACTAATTCATCATAGTGGATGATAATAGTTATCAT